>OZ018394.1:34261555-34680195 GCA_963969525.1 Ontholestes murinus
AATAAAATTCATTACATCATATTGGTCAGATAAAAGGTATTTAAGGCCCCAACTTTTACAATTTTTTGAGCAGTTAATGTCAAACGATTTTGAAAACTTTTTTAAAACGAAGGGCATAAAACATATAAAAGTAACCCCGTACCATCCAAAATCAAACGGCATAGCTGAACGAGCAGTAAGGACATTCAAAGAACGAATGAACACAAGTAGTAAAGAAGATGACTTTAATCTAAGAATAAATCAGTTCTTACTAACTCATCGAAATACAATACAGCAATCGACAGGCAGATCTCCCAGTGAACTTATTTATGGTCGATCGTTACGAACAGTATTCGATAATATCAAACCTGATGTGTCAAGAAACCAAGAATATAAAACGGCTAAACAGAAACTTCATCATGACAAAAAATCCAAAGAAGCAACATTTTAATTCGGATAGACAGTATGGGTAAATAGTCAAATAGGTAGAGGATCAACACCTGGGATAATAAAATCACAAAATGGAATCTATTCGTACTTGGTAGAGATAAATAATCAAATAAAACGGAAACATGCAGATCAACTGAGACCAACGAATCATGATGTTATCTCATTCCAACCAGAGATCTCGAATCCAGTGTTATATTTACCAACTTCATCAACCAACAAGTTACCCGACGACTTACCCGACGAGGAACCGATTCAGAAAAACAATATGTTTGAGCAGTGCGAATCGAAAACAACCGGTCTGAATGGTGAAAACGAAAATCTAATAAAAGCCAGCCCCAGAAGAAATCCCCCACGAAATAGAAGACCAACGACCCGTTTTGAAGCTTGAATTGCTATGGGAGGAATGTTGAAAAATACAGCGTTGTCAAACAGAATAATAACAGTTACGGTTTTTGTAATTTAGAAGTTCACTTATAAAGTTCCCAGTTCTTCAGTTTTATACTTACGTTATTACCTTAAACATAACTCACACATTTAACCATACTACACCAATTGTTTCTATTCTAAATGGAGAAATGAAGTTTTAACCTATGATATAATGCGTATGTTGAAAACAGTCCATAACTGTTTATTCAGTAATATATTTACATTTATTCATAGTAATTTCATTTAAAATTTTTGGTTGTAGATATCGAATACATTATAATAATAAATCAATTGCTGAATTTGTTGTAGAAAATTTAAACAAACTTCTAGAAATCGAAATAAAAATTTCAGACATAAACAACATATACAAGACAAATAAATATGGTCCGATTATTGTAGAATTTATTTCGCTTTTAAAGAAATGCGAAGTAATAAAAAACAGATATAAATTAAAAGGCACGAATATTTACATAAACCACGATGAAACTTTTGAAGAACGAAAGCGAAACAAAATTATAAGATTTCACCTTAAAGAAGCTAAACGAAATCAAGAAAATATTTGCTATATAAAATCCGGAAGACTATATATTAACGACATAGGATATTCAACAGAACAACTACTTGAATCAAACCCATCCAGTACTTCAACACAGCCAAAACCAAGAAGTGCCCCACCGACACCGGTTATTGAATATTCAAATAACGTTGATACAAATCAAGAAGACGAGCCCCACCACCATACACCTGCTAGAGCCAATGACAATCAGATCAACCACGATAGTATACTCCAAATCGATACCCCAACTAACCAACCAATCGAAATTAGTAGCAGCCGGTTGAGAGAAAATGGAAAAGGAAATACTACAAAAACAACACTACATAAACCTAATACCAGAGCAGTAGTAAAATGAGGAAAATAATTAGCATTAGCATTATATTTCAAAGGTTTTTTGTAATAATTGTTATTAATTAGTAATTTATATAGGTACTTTTAATTAAATTGTATTAAAATTAGTAACTTAAATCATTATCAATGGATCCATATGTTAGAGACTTTAAAATTATTAATAATAATAATAATAACAATAATAATAATAATAATAACATATTTTTATTCCTATTAAAAAAATACAGTTCGCTATACATATACCATATACTTAATATAGGAATATACGTCAAAAGAAAAATACATTGTGATATTGTCAGACAAAGCTATAGTTTAAAAATTCTTCTAGATTGTATGGTTCCATTAATAATAATACATTAATTAACTCGTTCTTGAAACTTTTTATTTTGTTTTCCATTTTTAGGTTAGTCGGTAAGCGATTATAAAATTTCATACACCTGTACTCCGGACTCTTTTCTGTAGAGGAGTATTTATGGATCGGATATATAAAATTTTCTTTGTGTCTAGTATCGTGCGTATGCGCACTTTTATTTTTTGAAAATAGATGGTTTTGTTTCCAAGTGAACAACAAACATTCCAGTATATAAATGGCAAATACCGTAAGTATACCATTTTTTTTAAATAATGTTCTGCATGCAAGTCGTAGATTTCAGTCCCAACATGACTCTGAGTGTACGTTTCTGGATGATAAAGATTTTATTCAATTGTGTGGAACTACCCCAATGAATCACTCCATATCTAATGTGACTTTCAAAGTTTGCGTGATATGTCATTTTTATAACTTCGAAGTCAACCGTCCCTTTCAAGGACCGGATCGTGAAGCTAGATTTGCTTAACATCTTGGACACATGAGCTATATGGTTATTCCATTTTAATTGGTCGTCTATACGTATTCCCAAAACTTTTGTAAAATTTGTTACTTCTAGTGTGTAGTCCCCAAACTTCAAGTTTGAAGGCGTAGCCACAGATTCATTTTTTTAAATAGGATACATTTTGTTTTATTTTTATTTACAGATAAGCCATTATCCTGAAACCATTTAAATATTAGCTGCAGCGCCTCTGTCCCGTTTTGATATAGGTTTGTCATGTCGTTACCTTTAATTACAATGTTCGTGTCGTCTGCGTAATTAATAATTTCAAAATGAGAGTTGTTATTGTTATTAAGAAAAAATAGGTCATTTATATAAATGTTGAATAATAAAGGACCTAAGATGCTCACCTGTGGTATTCCCACTATAATTCCTAATACTTTTGATCGAACCTCGACGCCATTTTCTTGTTTTATCTCAACCATTTGTTTCCAGCCTGTTATATAAGATGATATACAGACGCAAACGGTAAATTACATTCATGAATATAATATAAAAATAAAAAAGGATAATGGTAATGGTACATTTATGGGTATTATTCATAATAATATTCGTAGCATATGCAAAAACTTTTAACGGTGGAGGCTTCTACTTCGTTATACATAATTCTTCACAAATAAAAAACTTTTTAACTTTGTTTGTATAACACGGACTTTATTTAGTGACTATAGTTTCGACAATTTTAGCTTGTCATTATCAAACTTCTAGTTTGATAATGACAAGCTAAAATTGTCGAAACTATAGTCACTAAATAAAGTCCGTGTTATACAAACAAAGTTAAAAAGTTTTTTATTTGTGCAAAAACTTTGACGAATTCACTGTGTTTATTAACCAATTCGATTTTAATTTCGATATCATTGTATTAACAGAAACTTTTAAAATTCACAACTTAAATTTATTCAAAATGCCAGGATATGACATTATAATGAAAGCAAAATAAATAAAAATGATGGTACTTTAATCTACGTAAAAACCACTCTTAAATACACCTATCACATCGATAAATTACATAAAATCAGATACAATATACAAGACATTGATTTAAATATTATTAATCTAAAAGTAGAAACAGGACATGAAACTTTTTTAATAAGTGCTGTATATAGGCCACCTAGTTTAAATGTCCTCGACTTCAATAGAGAACTTTGCAAGTTTCTAAAAGCTCAACAAAATGCCAAAGAACATATAATTGTATGAGATATAAATATCAACCTTGTTGCTAAAGAAGATTATCCACAGGAATACCTAAATATAATGAGTGAATATGGTTTTATATGTCACATAAATAAGTATACTAGAATTCAAAATCAGGAACAATCTATTATTGACCATATATTTATAAAAAGTAGAGTCAATTTAGACAATTTCGTCCCGGTAATTTTTGAAATATCTATTACTGATCATTTTCCTATTATTCCTCACATCAATTTAAAGAAAAACATATTAAATTTAATTCAAACATTTACCAAATCATATACAGACTATACAAATCTAAAAATATACTTAAAAAGGGAAAAATGGTGTGGAAATTGTAATGTTGATGATATAACAAATATATTTATTAATAGATTACAGAATTACATTAATAATAATACGAAAATAATAAAAATTAATAAAAATAATAAAAAATTACCTCGGAAAGAATGGCTAATAAACTCTATTAACGAGAAACAGGCTTTATATAGAAAAATTATTAAAAATCCGTTCAATGAACAAATTAAAAACTAATACAAGATATATAAAAATAAATTAACGCAATTAATAAAATCTGCAAAAATACAATATTATAAAAGGCTTATAAGTAACACTGATTCCTCCCAAAACTTATGGTCTACTGTAAATAAAATATGTAATCGAAAAAAGAATAAAACCAAGATAGATGAAATTATAGTTAAAAACAAACTTATAAATGATAAAAAAGTCATTGCAAATGAATTCAATGCTCACTATACTGGTATTGGGGAACTATTGGCAAAACAATTAACGATACAGACACTAGTGAACAAGTTAAAGAAAACGAAACGAATGAACAACAACAATTTACGATCTGATTCTTTGCATCAGATTGCAGAGGAAATTGCTCTTCCTTTAGAATATATTTTTAATAACTGCATACAATCTGGAAAATTTCCAAAAAGTCTAAAGATTGGAGAAATTAAGCCATTGTTCAAAAAAGGTAGTAAATTGGAAATCGTCAACTACGGACCAATTTTCTTAATATCAAATATTGTCAAAGTATTAGAAAACGTTTTAAAAGTACGAATCATGTCATTCTTAGATAAGCATAGAATACTTTCCGAGACACAGTATGGGTTTAGAGAGAATACCTCTACACAAGATGCTATAGCTCATCTTACATCACTTATTTCAAATACTATGGATTCAAATCAACCCTCCTTGTGTATATTTGTTGATCTCGAGAAAGCGTTCGATACTGTGTGTCATAAAATACTATTATGCAAACTATATAGATGCGGTTTTAGAGGGAAAGCCTACGATTTAATAAAAAGTTATCTCTCAGAAAGAGAACAGTTTGTTAAAATTGAGAATGAGAAAAGTGGAAAATTAGAGGTAAGATATGGGGTACCACAAGGCACAGTTTTGGGTCCAGTGCTGTTTATTCTATATATGAATAGTTTATTTAAATTGAACACCTCGGGGCATATTTTAAGTTTTGCTGATGACACAGTAATATTCTATATCGATAAAACCTGGCCTAAAATACGAAATCTGAATCAGATTTCTGTTTAATTAAAAAATGGTTTGATACCAATAAATTAACTATAAATGCAACAAAAACGAAATATTTGCCATTTACATCTTATGCCAATAATTTACCTAACTTAGGGCCATTACGAGTAAATAAATTTTTCAATATCTGTGAAAGTGGTTCAATAACATATTTAGGCATTATTATTGATAGGCATTTGAGATGGGACCTACAGGTTCATAATGTTATAAACAAAATCAGACAACAAATATCAATATTTAAATATCTTCAAAATATCTTAAATCTAAAAGAATTAAAAAAACTGTACCATGCATTCATTCAATTACAACTCTCATATAGAATCATCGCCTAGGGAAGTGCAGCAGACATACATTAAACGACTTGAAGTATTTTATATGCATCAGAATTATTGTTTTCGGAACTAGGTGTATTCAAAATAAGACAGTTATACGCGATTACTGTATTAGTCCAATTAAAAAAGAATGAAAGTAACATCCAATATAGACAACAAAAACATAACACCAGACACAAATACAATATTACACAGAAACCAGCTATTAAAAAAAATATAGGAAAAAGACATTATTCTTACCTGGGTCCTAAATTATTTGATAAAGTCCCTAATTTTATAAAAAAAAAAACAAAATCAATTAAGACGTTTAAAAAGTATTTAAAGCGGTGGTTACATGCAACCCCTACCAACTTTATAGAAAATTTAATAAAGCCTCTTATTTAGTCTGAGATATCGTGTAAGTGCGTCCTTAGTTAAGTTAAGTTAAACTAAGTTAAATTATTTTTTATAGAATCTTTAGCCATCCGTAAGATATGTTAGTTCTTAAGTAAATTAATATATGATCTCACGTACAGGTATTTTAAATACTTCTGTGAGTATTTTTTATATATATTTACATATATGTATACTTATATTATTAATCGCTTTAAAAATGACCATGTCATTGATTAACAACATTTCTTTTTTAAGCAAAACTTCCATAAGGAATTATGATATCTCAATTCCATTAATATCATAACTAACCGTTATAATTTATCGAATGCTTTAGCAAAATTGTTGTGTATACATCGATAGAGTGTTTTGATTTAGAGCCATTAATGATGATGATCTATGCCGCTTGTCAGTAAGCACATAATTACGCACCTAGTGAAATTTCGCAGAAATTATGTTTGTGCAGTAATTTCAATATAATTATTACAGATTGTCTAGCAACTATGCAAATAGTGTAAGATAAACGATTAATTAAAACATCGTAATTACTAACATACTTGTTATGAAAAAAACATTTCTGAATTCAACTTTGTTTGTGCCTTATTTGCGGTATTCTCCATAAAATTGACTAAATGTCTTTTTGTATTTCAAATCAAATATAGAACATATTTTTAATACATAGCATAAAAAATTGCCAACGATATTCTTAATATAGAGTGTCAAGTATTTTTTTTCTAAATAATTATATATCATAGTTAAGTTATCAATGTATTTTATTTCAGATTTATTATTGTAGATACTCGTTTCGTGATAATAAATATTATATTTTTAAAAATATAGAGACACATTCCACCCTTTTATCCTAGCAAGCGGAGGAACGATACCGCTTAGAATTACCTTTTTGTTCTAAAAAAAAAAATGGTGATGTGGCCATCATAGTACTTTCCCTATATTTTACTCGAACACTATGCAGTTTATGCAAAACGGTTATTCTTAATAATTTATTCAATTTTGAATTCTCTACAATTATTTGTTATATAACTTTCATGTTGCTTCAATAGTTTATTAGCAATTGGCAAAAAATGTCAAAAATTTCAATTTTTATTTTTTTTCTCGAAAGTTAAGAATTTTATGAAAAATATATTTCAACAAAATTTGTTCAGTTTCTTATTCTCTTTAACTTTTGTTTGAAAAGTTTTGTAATATTTTTCATATTAAAAAAATATCGGAAAAAAACAAAAAACGCTTCGAGTAAACACCCACTTCCGGTTTATGAATGTTTACCAAAAGCTTTTCAGTTCCAGTTTTTAACGATAAAACCTTACGTTTAAAGTTTCATCTCAATCGGATCAGTCGTTTTTGAGATACAGCACCCACGGACAGACAGACAGACAGACAGACAGACAGACAGACAGACAGACAGACACACACACAGACACAAAAATTTTTTTTCCAGAAATTAGTTTAATGAACTCAGGGTACCTCAAAACGGATATTTCCGCAAAAAAAATTTTTGAAAAAAAAATCACGATCACAATACTTCCCCTATATATACTTCGTATATAGGGAAAGTAAAAAACAATAATGAACCGAACCTTATTTCCCCCGCACAAAAATCCACAGAATTTATATCACAATGTGCTGCCTACCGGATGCACGCAGCGAAAAAAGGGCACTATCAGTTAGACTCGTGAGTTTCTCGCATATTCCAGCTTTTATCCTAGTTTTCCTCTTGGCCCAGTTTAATCTCCTGAACATTTCTTTTAGAGGCTGACCTGAATAGTTGTGGGTGTATAGAATCTCCTTGTCGGAGTCCTTTCTTAATTTGTAACTTCCAGCCTCCCTTATGTAGCTCATCCCCCCCTCCCCCCCGCCCTTCCGAGCAACGGCTTAGTCCGCCTAGCCCTCCCAGCCTAACATCCTTGAACACTAAATCAATATGTACATGATATTAATTTAATAACAACAAACGGAACACGGTCCTTGTAAATATGTTTACTGGCAGGGATACGGATTATTAATAAAATATTGGCGAAAGTAAGGAAATAGGAACTTTCAACTTGTTGCTAATGCATTAAGTAGAATTTAATTGAACGGATTTTTTTACTTGTGAAGTAAATAGTTGTTTTATCTATTCATATTATATACTAAAAATGAAATATTAAAACTAAAAGATGAATTAAGTTCTCACTTAAACCATGGTGAAACATGTTTATGTTAAAAAGTTTATATTTGTTAAATGTATTAATGCTATAAATGTTCTTACGCAGAATGTATACTTTTTTATTTCAACTTTATTTCATATTAAATATCCATACACCAAATATTATTTTTAAAATTTTACACGATGCGAAAAAAGTACATAAAATAATATTAATCGAAGACGTCAAAATAAATAAGAAAAAATACAAAAACATTATTCCACCATCCACAGGATTTATTAAACTCACTTCTTATAAAGATTTTCATTTCAGTAACAAGACATTCCAACAATGCCATCAAAGTATTTAAAAGATGTGTTATAATTGAAATATATGTCCTTTGTCTAAAGAATCCATAGAGTGGTGAAAAAATTGCAGTGAAGTGAAACAAATAATTTAAAATAAAATGATGAAGTATCATTCAGAAGTTTTCTTCTTATTCTAAGATAAAAAATCTTAACACTATAATAATTATCCATATCAAAAAACGCTTCTTCAAATGTATTTATATTAAGCTACGGTGATATGTATCAGTAAATACTTTGCATCAGAAGAAACAAATTCAGAAATTAAATATTTAAATTGTTATCACACTTTGGCTTCTTTAGGCGAATTTAATTGTTGCGTATTTAAAGCAATAATAAAGTGATTTAAAAAAATTAAGTGTTGTTTTTACTTTAACAATTAAACAAGTGAATATGAATTTTCAATGTGTAACAGCCTCGTCAGTTAATAAATTAAGAATATGTAGAAGTGCAGGGGAAACGTGGAATGTTCTAAAAAGGGGGAAATAAAGAGAGGAATGGAAGTATCTTTACAAGAATAGACATAAAACTGTAGAGAAAATTTGGACTTCCATGTGGGATAGGAGACTGAATAAAGTAAGATATGGCAAAAAGTTTTTTAGTGAAGTAAAACAAGAAAAAACAGCAGGCATAAACGGACTAAAAGCTGAGATGTGAAAAGAGATAGGAAATAGAGGGAAGACAATATTTAAGAAGCTTCTAAAAAAGATGTAAATTGTGGAAACTAAAATACCGGAATCACGGAGAGAGTAGTCTATATGCCCGGTACATAAGGAAGAAGATATTTTTGATGTAGACAACTACAGATGAATAACGGTAATGAGTATCGGGAATAATTGAAATGGCTATTGTGAAAAACCCGTTTGAGAAGGACGTTGAAAATAGTGGTTTGTTACCAGAAAGTCAAGGGGATTTTAGAAGAAGAAAAAGAACATGTTTCTAGATATTTAGACTACAAATTTCTAAAGATTTAGGTCTTTAGCGTTTGTTGTTATATTTTTTCCGCCTTCTCAACAGTGTGATAACATTAAAACTATAAACGTTTTTCTCCTCTGATTATTTTGAAAATTATTAAAGAAACGTTCGGGTATTTGATTTATTCATTTATTTATTCATTTTTTACTTTACAATATCCTGTTAAAATAAGGTAAGCAAAATTGAGATATATAAGTTAACAAAATACAAAAATTTAGGTCTCAGGACTTGCGGGCGGAGTTCACCATGTGTTCTTCCACTCAGGACCCTTCTGCTTCAGATGATGAAATTCATTCTCTGCAACGTATTTTTTACCATTTAGGTAATATATTGGCCATTGCTGGCACATTTATGTCCATTTTATATGAAACAATTTTAACTACTGTAATATCTGTCAGTATGACAGAAGAAATCGTTTTAAGTAAATTTCTAAAAATTTAGGCCTACTACAGCATTTGCTTTTATATTTTTTCACTCTATAGAAGTGGGTAGTAACATCGTGAATATAAACTCTCTTCTTATGTGATTACATTAAAACTATAAACTCTTTTCTCCTCTGCTTATTTCAAAAATTTATAAAGAATTTTTAAAATTTAATTATAAAGTAATCATTTTAAGTAAATTAAATATCAAAACTATAAACTCTCTTCTCCTATGATTATTTTAAAAATTGTTAAAGAAACGTTTGATTTTTTTAAATTTAATTACAAACAAGAAAACGTTTTAAGTAATTTTCTAAAAATTTAGGCCTACAGAATTTGCTTTTATATTTTTTTCAGTCTACAGAAATGAGTAGTTGTAGCATCACAATCACAAACTTTTTTCAAGAACTTTTTTTAAGTTCGATTATTTCAAAAATTTCTAAAGAAACATTTGATTTTTCAATTAAATTACAAATAAATAATTATTTTAAGTATATTTCTACAGTTTTAGGTCCATAGCATTTGTTGTTATACTTTTTTACGCCTTCTCAACAAAGTGATAACATTAAAACTATAACTCTTTTCTCCTCTGATTATTTCGAAAATTGTTGGTTTTTGTGATTTAATTATAAAAAAGAAATCGTTTTAAGTAAATTTCTAAAATTTTAGACATACAGTATTTGATTTTATATATTTTTTCAGTCTATAGAAGTGTGTTGTGGCATCTCAAATATAAACATTATTCTCGTGCGATTATTTCAAAAATTTCTAAAGATACGTTTAAATAGATTTATTATTTTGCTATAATGTAATTAAAACCCTCACTTATGTTTTACTGATTGGGGGGTGACTATATATGTAGGGTGGGTGGGTGGCCTCTATTCACCCTCCAATTAGTAAAATATTAGCGAGGTTTTTAGTTAAAAGTTGTAAAATATAAACATACAAAAAATAATTGCATTTTTATTTATATTCACACTAATAATTTTTGATGATGTTTTACTGTAATGGTGGGATTAGAGGATTTTAGAATCCTCGACAAAAAGTTTGGAAAAATTCTAAAACCCTTGAATAATCTAGTAGGAGATGCAGATAAGATAAAGCGATGAATGCTAAAAATGCTAAAATTTTATAAGAAAAATTTGTAAAAAAATAAGAGAACTTTTAAATACAATTATTATTAATTACAGGGAAAATTGATAAACATTCTAGAACATTAAAAATTTTGATAAATCTAGAATTAAAATTATTAGACAATTCTATAAACCTTGAAAAAAACCTAGTAAATTTCATATACAAAAGACGAAAAATACTAAAAGAAAAAATTGTGAACAATTTTACAACTACAAAAAAAAAAATACTGGCAAGTGGAGAAATTACAAAATAAAACTGCGGAAAAGTTTTAGATATCTAGAAAAAAATGTTTTTAATTTCTAATAATGCTTAGGAAAAGTTTTCTATAATTTTTGAACAGAAAAGGAGTATGTGATGCAATGTTAGGTTGGATAAAAATAGTACATGAAGGACCGTGGGTTTTTGCGAAGGTAGGAATGAATGTATCAGATAAATTTAGGATATGGATGAGTGTAAAACAGATGTGTTCATTAAGCCCTTTGTCAATTAATTTATATATTATTGAATTAGAAGTGCTTAGAAAAGTGCAAGTGGTATCGAAAGAAGCAAAGTATAGGTGCTGGTATATGCCGATTATACACTTAAGGTTCTGGATAATGGTATCATCTTCATTATCAATTTCTTTTTTCCAAACATTATCTCTCGTTTTAGTTCTAACGTTTCCTTGGCTTATTTCTCATCAAACATTGCCCTGTTACAATCGGATTTAAATTCAGAGATATCCTTAGGTACAAATTTGATTCCAACAAACATATTTTCCTGATCGTAACTTCGCGGGGATGAATTTTTCTTTCTATTTTATTGTCCAAACTACTAAACTACCAATATCTGGACCCTTATTTTTAAAAATATCTTCCTCTTTTCGTAAATGCAGTTACGTAAACATCTGTTATTAAAAGCACATTTTCCAATGTTTGTAGTGGAGACATATCTGCTTGTTTAATTGCTATAAGATTTTTCTCATCATTTTCCTTTGGAGTTTCTTTTTTTTCTTTTTTGGTAGACGTTTTATCCGAAGTAGTTTCATCATCTGGTTTTTTTCATCATTCATTTTTTTTACTGGTATCAGCTTCTATACTCTCAAATCCCTTTCCATTCATATCAACATCTTTTCACATATTTACTTCTTTTTCCTTCTCATCCTCAACTTTCGCCTTTCTTCATCTAAGGTAATTATGATAATAATTGCAAGAGATTGGGGATAAAATAGTAAAAAGAGTAAAGATATATGGATAAGAGAGGAGTATGTCAACAAGTTTCGAGTGGCACGTATATTATAAAATGCCTGTCTGAAGTCAATTTTTATGTATGGAGTGAAAGTATAAGGAACACGAGTGTATGAATGCATAGTAAATCATATGCTAGATTGAAATGCCAACTCTATATATAAAATATCAGGAAACAAATAAAGTAATTTTGCAGTGTGAAGCAATGAAGAGAATAGTGTTTTATGAAATGAAATTGTGAGGATTAGAGGAGGAGAGACCTGTGAAAGGTATATGAAAATAATTGATAGATGTATGCTTCAATGTTTAGCATGTCTAAGAGTCACAGGGGCCATGCAAACGAACCCTACCGCGGGAATGAGGGCAACCACCCACAAGTCTCCCACCGTTCTAACTACAAAGAAGGAACTTGTGCCGGCCTTCCGACTACACCAAATGAAGAAAATACTGCCAGAAGATTGGAGAGGACACTTAGAAATAATGTTGCAAATTGAACCGATCCTTCTGTCCAAACCAACGGACATCATGTTCAGGGGTCTCGAATTTGGAAAACCAATTAAGGTGATGATTTGAACGGCTTCAAAGGGAGTCAATGAGTTTAGGTGTACTAGTATGCTGCCAAGAATAACAGAGGTACTGAAATAGCCATTTATACACTTCAGCAGGGATCGATTAAACCACGAAGAAATGAGTAGCATCACCCCCAAGAGAGTTGTCAGGTTTACAAAAGACGTGGGACTGCTTGAGAAGTGATTGGGTAAGGATAGAATAATAGATCTGATATGTCACAGTTCACGAGAGATTAACTCACCTCACAATGACTCTAGGTAAACTAACCTAACCTAATGGATCCTACACCTAATCTCAGTAGAGGATGGAGAGTAAGAGAATGTATGAAAAATCGGGGTTGTCGGAGAATTTAGTTAATAGCAGCTTGGATGAAAGAAAAGAAAGTGGAAAAGAAATTAATAAAAAGTAGGATTTTATTAAAAGGTGTGGATACAGTAACATGCAAAAACTCGAGAGGGTGCCAAGGTACCGATCGGTACGGTATCGAGGAAAAGGGCATATTGGCAAAAGCTAGATGTGGATCAGGAGAGAGAAGGAGAAAAAGTTGGACAGTAGATGGGAAATGTGTATCATGTGTGAATGGAAGGGATACTTGGAAGTGTTTGGCAGTGGAGTGGTGGAAGAATGTGCCAGTTCAAAGAAGGAAACTATTATAAGTATTATTGTAGAAATATATTTCTCGAGTTACGTGAATATTATTATAGAAACATTGTATTGAAAACACATTACATTTTCTTCACAAATTTATTTTAATTTTATTTTATGAAGAATGAGTTAGTGTTTTCAATGCAATTTTACTATAAGTATTATTATTGTATTATTAAATGCCAGCAAAGGTTTCATTTGTAACAATTAAAATATTATAAACGGCGAACAATTTAAAATTTGTGAACAAATAATTTTCAAGAAATTGAAAATTTTAAAAAGTCTTAACTGTAATAATCTTGTTTTGGTTCTATACAATAATATTCAGATAAGAACAAAACAAATCTTTAAAACTGGAAATATTTTGGAATTAAAAATGTGAGTTTTATCAAAATTTGACAAAGCAAGGCAGACTAAACAAGAAAAGTCAATGTCTAAATAATTAAACAATTCAGCTTTTAAAGAACGCAAGCTTTATTATAAGAAACAAAAGAAATATAGGAGAAATCTAAAATACTAATTTTCTTATGAAACATTATTAAAATATTGCAAATTTCAACAAAAAAGCTATAAAATTTGTGCTAAATGTCATATTTTCATAAAAAGCATCGGGAATTTGTAAATTTTTGAAAATATTACAGAAGCATTAATGAGATGAAGTAACCCATTAAAAATTAAAATACTGATACATTAATGCCCACTTGCACCGCAGCTACTTAACCGTTGATTAAAAAGTTAATCAATGGTTAACGGAAAATCGGTTTGAACCGCAACATAACCACGGCGAAAGTCCCCCAAAAACGTCAAATATTTAACCAACCGATTTTGGCCGGTTAACGTGCCAAGTACGTAGCAACTCACTTCAGGAAATTTATAATCTTTAAGTTAAGTTATTTATATACATTTATCTACGATCGTACAGAAAGTAGACGCTTTTTGCATCATTTTTCATTGTAAAAGTGGCTTTTTAAAGCACTAGTGCTTTTTTACGTTTTTATGGCACGGTAATGTCAAACTGTTTTTATTGCACAGAAATGTCAAATTTGACAGATGAATATATTATAGCACAAATTTTCGACGAAAAACTTTTTATTAATTGATACAAATAACCAATAAACTATAAATAGAATATATAATACAAACCAAATGGTAGATTTAAGAACTCTGAAGATTTAATTTAATGCAAGTCGAAGCGATTACAATAAAGCGAACATTTTTTCCATAAATAATAATGGCGGCCGACATTTGTGCAACTTGTTTACTGGTTGCTAAGTAACGCTTTCATTAGTGCACTGCGGGTAAAATATGTTTTCATTAATTGAATTATTGAAATGACGTTAAAATATTACTCATAAGAATATATTTTTTAAAATCCTTTACGATCGAAGATAAAATTTTGTAAGGCACACGTGTAAAAAGGTTCTTTATTGCACTCCTGGCTTTAAAAAAACTCGCTCGTTCCTCGCTCGTGTTTTTAAACGCCAGTTCGTGCAATAAAGCATCACTTTTTACACTTGTACCTTAAATAACTATTGTCAGAAATTTTTAATATATAGGTTAAGTATTCAGACGCGCCACTATTCTCAATTGTACAGCATAAAAATACCAAAAATAAAAATGAAAATATCATATACTTGTTTCTCATTAATCACTTGGTGAAACATTACCTTAATTATAAAAACTTTATATTAAAAATAAAAACTCTATAAAAAAGTGTGTTCTCTATATTATTACTCTGTGATTGATGGTTATTTAATCAGCCGACGGTGCAAGAAAAATACTTTGGTTAAAGTTAATCGGGATTATTTAATCGAAAAAAATTAATCAGAGCTGGTGCAAGTGACCACAAGTATAATAAATATTTCAAAAAGTGATATTATTATAAATAACTGCAGGGGTCTTAACAATTCAATTTGTCAGTGGTTTAGAAAATGAAAAATATATAATTTTGTGTAATATGGGCAGTAGAAGGATGTCATTGACAAATTTGAACTCTACCCTTGAGTTTGCTTTTAAAATTATTTTTTTTAATATTGGGAATATCCTAAGAAATCAATTTCAAGTTATAGAAAATATGTGTATAATATTATTTCAATATTTTTAGGAGTTACGAACTCGTTTCGAGTAATTTTGGATCTTATCAATGTAGCGCAATTAAAGACAGGTAATCTCCAGTTTTTTGTAAAGATGGATATACTACTAAGTTGACATCCATTGTCTTAAGCTTTTCCCTAAATTTACTTTAATTTAAGGGATCTGTAATCAGCGAAAATTATAATAATAACAATATGATAACTGATAATTTTTCCTCTAGCAACTGCCACGAATCAGTTTCGATTATTTTTGAGATAAAAAGTAGATTGAAAATGGTATTTCACTTAATTAAATAAATTTAGTGCAGCGGTTAATTTTTATATCAATATTGTTTTAATTTAACATAAAATAATCATATTAATCAAAAGTTCCTACATGGCAGCTTTGAAGAGAGTCATAAAAGATAAAAAATCTTAGTTACTGAGAAGACGTACAAAATTCTTAAAAATTGTTTTTAAACCAACCAAACCAATAAGAAGCATTTTGTCATTAAGTTTATACTACAAAATTCATACCAAATTTCAAACATGTGAATAGGATATTCATTATAGAGAAAAAAAAAAACAGGATGAATTAAGTAAAAAGCTAAACATTTTCGACAGATAAAAATTAACCTTAAGGTTATAAATAATTAATTAAAAATTTTTGAAATTTGTAGACCCAGAAACTCATATAAATAATAATTCATTCAATAAAAAGATTAATATTCTAATTAAATAAAGTTATTCTACTATAAAACAAGCCCAATGTGCCAATTTAAAGCATCAATATTAATTAATTGTATAAGGTGCTTTTATTTTTGAATTCGTTTCTGTTTTCAAGTTTCAAAAATTACCTTTCGAGATTTTTTTCAATCCCTAAATGTTCTGTTAAGCTATAATTCACGATTTAACTACCAATTCAACTTCTGGGCTTAGCTTATCAAATTTAAATGAGAATATTAGAAGTTTATTTCATGTCAATAAAGATAAGTTAGCCTAGTCATTAGGCTCTATTAAGTTTCATTACTTCTTGATACTTTGTTTTGGTCTTTTGGATGCTTCAATATATTTCAATTAGTTTTTATGACCATTTTACGTTAGATAACTTGTGTATTATATATACAGTATTCTTTATTTGAACACAATAACAATACATAATAACTTTTAACATAAATATAAATAAATTATATTAGTCCGTCGTTAAGCTAAATTAAGTTTGATTACTTTTTGATACTTTTTTGGTCTTTTGGATTCTTGAATATATTTAAATTAGTTTTTAGGACCCTTTCACGATAGATAACCTGTGTATTATATATACAGTAATCTTTATTTGGACACAATAGCAATACATAATAACATTTAACATGAATATAAATGAATGGTGTTAGTCCGTCTGGGCTACAGTCCTGATGTCTTTCTGTCCTGTTGTGTATTTTTTTTAACAGATTTTATTATATGGCAAACCTTATTATTTTTCTTAAACTTGTAAAACAGGCTAATTGCGACAAAAAATTATTTAAGCTAACCTAATTATTAAAATTCATTAGTAACATTAATAATTATTGTATTTAGACAAAATGTTTAAACTAACCTATTATACATAATAAAAACTTATCATCAACATCAAATATATTAATTATTAAAAATAATAATAACTAATATTAAGAATATTAGATCAATAGAAATACAGATTTTACCATATTTCTATAATAAATTATAATATAAATTTCTAATAATACTTATTAAAAAAAGAAGGACTTTAATGCACAATCCATTGCGTATATTATTAATAATATTCTGACCTAATTTTCCCAAGCATATTTCATTGCATTAGGGATATAAAGGGTGATGACTTGATACTCCTGAGAGGTACAGAAATATGCTTTCAATTGCAGGACATCATTAATATTTTGTCTGCACTCTAGACTGCATTAAATAATACACTTGCGCTTCGTAGATGATAAACCCGGCTGCTACTTCCAATCACAGAAGGCGTTGCCTTTCCCGCCCTTTTTCATATTTAATTTATTACAAACGTCAACTATTTTCCACAGTTATGAATTATAATACATTATCGCGCTAGTTTACTACATTAATAAATCGAATGGGCTTTTATAAAACACTGTGTGGTCATTAACACATATTATTTAATTACAGTAAATGTTTAATAATGAGTTATAATACTGATTACACATATTAAAAACATTAATTTATTTGTATTATTTATTATTGTATAAAATAATTATCTTCCAACCTATATATTTTATCAGTATATTGCACAGTATAGATAAAATTTATATTGTATTATTATTCAACAAAGTGTATGTTTCAGTGCATAATAATAAACGCAACACACAATAAAAATTTTGTTATTCGGGGAAATTTATATATCCATATTTTAATATATGCTATAATCATTTATTTTCATCACGAATTATCATTTATTATTAAAATAATTTTCAAATTCCCAATAACGCCCAACTCATTTTACGAACAATAGGGAAAGATTGAGAGTCCCTCTGTGCTCACGTCTGAAGAATATGCGTCGGAGGATGATTTATGGCCGCCGCAACGAGACGCCGAAAAACCTGAAAAACGTGCGTGTTTTTTTGTTTAAACAAAGAGTTTCAAACATCGATGGCTTAATGTATAGCCACATCAAAGCGTATTATTTTCTTTGCAAAAATTATCCACCATAAAACTAAATTGCTGAAATGGAGTACTGCACATATTCGTGATTTGAGACAAATTACGAAAAACGACGGCCGGATTTTTATATCCAATAAATAGAAAATTGCACTTGCAACTTCATAATCAAATTACGCGGCGGTGTGTTGGTGTACGGCTTCCCGTTGATATCAGATCGAAACCTTAAATGTATGCACGCTATGTTAAAATAAGTTACGTTTACAAGGATTTATAGATTGAAATTAAATTGCAAATTCTCTAGATATCTGGACTTTAAGTTTAAAAGGAATAAATAATAATATGATAATTTATTCACAAATATTTTATACATTAAAAAATAGATTTTTTTATTTTTTATATTTAATTGTGGAGTCGTTCACTTTGTGGTAGATCTTGAATATGAATGAAGTATGAAATAAAGTCGTAAAATAAAGTCAACCTGTCTCCTTCTTCATTTTTTTTATATTTACATATCTAATATTACTTATACAAGTTAATTTAAAGAGAGTAATTAGGTGAATAATTTTTGTCTTGTTTCTGATATTTGGAGTAAAGATGTTTGTGAGTGTCTATGATACTTATTATTATTATTGTACTAAAAAAAACTAGTCTACAAAATTTACTTGATCATATTATTGTTTATACAGCCACGAACCGGTTTTGATTTATTTTGGATTTCATCAACGTAGCTGGTTAGCATCCTTATAATATTATCATAAATCTATCGATTATTAAGCATTTCTGTAAATAATCTTTTATTTTACGATTTGTCTATTATTTGTGCTATTATTATTGCTACTATTTATTATAATGAAATAAATATTGTTTTAAATTGTAATGATATTATCAATTCTCTATACATACACACGAGCTGAAGTATCTCGTTACCTCTGTCCAGTTAGGTGAACACAAACTAACACAATAACTATCAAAATTATTGACGAATGCCAAACTAATCACATATCCACTAATTATTAATTAAAATACTGTGCTGCAATTGTTCGATAATCTACACCCTAATGAACTAAATTACCATACAGAGGTTAAATGATAATTGACACGACTGCGGTAACATTAGTTATGATAGTTTATGACTGCGTATATCGTATACAATTTGGTTTAAAAATATTGTATAAAGTCGAGTACCATATTGAATATGTTCTTGGCGTTTCTGTAAGTAATTTTTAGGTGAAATTTTAGTTTATAATTTATTTTTTATTATGGATTATTTAAAATAAAGAACTTTGAATTGAGAAGCAATTCTCAGATTAGCATACCAGTCTGTAGTATACGAATACTAGGCCACCTTCATCCATTTTAGACAGGCATAATACAAAATAGGTTTTGTTTGGTTCTATACATATGAAGCATCAATTATCATGGTCCCAAAAGATATTAATTACTTACTTATGTTCTACTTATAGAGGGGAGTTATATCCTTTTTCGTAACAATGGCATTATCAATGAAACGCACCAGTTTTTTTATGGGCTCTATTAAAAGTAGGAAGCCAGAAAAGATGAAATTTACTAATAGACTTTATTGATGCATAACTAACAATCAAACTTCATCTCCAGTACAATGTATCATCAGGGTAGATTAACCAGTTAACTGAGTTTGACGAGTATACTCGTCATCGATCGATTTTCGTGACAAACAGAAATTCGCACTTTCAAAACGAAGCGACACAGTTAACTGGTTAATATAATATTTTTTAAGTATGTATCATTGTGGGGTGTTAGTTTTTTTCCAGTTAATATTGTTTCGTTTTGAATGTGTCAATTTCTGTGTTTCTGGTTAATATTTTGGCGCAGCTTCGGCCGGACTTCAGTATTATAGCTCGTGTTGCCCTTAAGATATCTTCGGATGTTCTTAGATTAGTTTAGATTATTGACTTAACAAGTCCTACAAAAAAAATACAAATTAACATCCATTTATAATAACTTTGAAATTTAGATCCCAAGACTTGAAGGCGAAGTTCAAATGGCAGTATTCTTCCACTCAAACGATTATTTTCGACAGCCGATGATGATCAGCAGGTGATTATTACCAATCACCAGGCAATATTTTTAGATGTACCTGCAGAAGTCTCCAGTAATAAAAAGTATAGTAATAGCTATTGACAAAAATAGCCATCGGTGCCGTATAAAAGCAAATACAAGGGTTTCTAAGGATTATCTGGGAAAAGGAAGAGGGAAAAGACAAACCGGGATATAAATTTATGTCACAGTAAAAGGAGCTTCTGGGCTCTGGAAAGTAGGAAGTATAAAGATAAATTCGGAAATAAATTTGTGTCGCAGTGCAATGATTTTTTTGGCTCCATTAAAGGTAAGAAGCCAGTAAGAATGAATTTGCTAATATTAACTCAAAACAACCCAACCTAAAATTAGGTGTCTTTACAAATGAGCTCAAATTACTCTTCAACAATATACTCGTATTGGGATGCCAATACACCAAAGCTTTGGATGAATCGGCAGTAATTTTTGTGATAAAAACTTATGTAGGCCCGAAAATCCTGTATGGGCCACATGTGCAAGAAAAGAAAGAAATAATAACACAATGAATATAATGATTCGATCGTTACTGCGTGGTAATCTATACTTATACTGAATTAAACAAATCTCTATGTTTTAACCACAAATAATTATTGTAAAAATGTGTATATCTACTTGATAATGACGATAAAACGTCGAAACTCGAGTCGGCCTATGTTGTTTAGATTTATTTAACTGTATCTAGACGTTATATAATAGTTTTCAATAATTATTTGTGGTTTAAACATAAACAGTTTTTCAATTTAGTGTAAGTACAAATAGCCAAGTTTCAAAAAACAAATCTGAGAAGTACAATGAGAAAAAAAGAGGAACCTTTGTAGAAATTTCCAAAGAAATCTTTCTAAGAATAAAAACATGTGGCCAGTTGCCACCTTACTTAATTTTTTTTTTAGAAATTTCACTTTATTTTTCAGTATACTCTCCTTCAAGCTTAATACATTCATTCAAACGCTCAACTAACTTTTCGATGTCCTTCATCTAAAAGGATTTGTCTTTCCTCTCAAAATTAGAATAAAAAAATATGTCTGCAAAAAGCCAAATCTAAAGGGTACGGTGGGTGGGGACTTGTGACACGGAGCAATGTCTTTATCTATTTATCTATTTATCTATTTATTTTATCTATTTATTTTTCTTGGAGAAACAGCACTTTTTCCTTTTACACGTGGGGCCGTTTTTTTTTATTACTGCACCTAAATGATCCTACTATTGATAGTTTTGCTTTCTCAAGATAGTCGATGAACATTACATGCGCATCCCAAATTACTGTTTTTGTTAGCCGATTTTTAAGTTTTTTGTCGCTTTCGACGACTTTCACCTCATTCCACTCATCTGATGATCAGGCGCATACCGATGCAAGAAATTCTTTTTATTTCGCTTGAACAGCCCCCAACAGCGCTCGGAATCGTCGTCGCTTGTAGTTTCTGGTCTGGTGTGAGCAAACGTGGCATCCACTTCGAAAGCAACTGTCGCATATCCAAATCTTCTTGTAAAATTTTAAAGATACGACCTTCTGATATCGTCAAGGTAGCAGCCACCTAGCACAACTTTAGTTTACGCTCTTTTAAAACTTGTCTGTGGACATTTTTTATGTTTTCTGGAACAACTCAGAATACCAGTCAATAATCGTTGATTTCCATGGTGTAGAGTCCCCATAATGCTCACCAAGCCACTGTTTGGCTCCAAGAGTATTTTTTCCCATCAAAACACAGTATTTAATCAATACACAAAATTCCTTTCTATCCATTGTCCTGAAAATTACAAAACAAGGTAACTAAAACGATTGTGTCATCTAAACTAACGATCAGAATCCCATGAAAATCTGACACGTATTGTTTGAAGATTAGTACTACCCGGGATCTGTCAACAGTGTTTCCATATATGTGTCTGACCGAGGACTTATTGAATGTTGTGTTAGTTTCTCAATATTAGAGCCATTTAAATATAACCATAAGAATATTTTGGGGTACAATAATTATAGATTTGCATTAAACCGCAGAAGCCACATACGTCAAAAAAAATGGATACTATTCAAGATCATTTCATCATATGAAGTAGTAGAAAGAGAAAAAGAGATAAACCTGGATAGAAATTCTAGAGAAACGTTCTGAAGAACACTTAAAAATATAAGTTGGTGACGAGTTGCCATCTTAGATTTGCTGTTTTCTAAGGTAAGACTTCTAAGGAAATTCTGGGCAATATCAGAGCGGGCATTCGATAACGCAATCCAAATGCTTAAGCCTAAGCTGTATAGGTGCGGACACAACATTAGATATTTTTATAGATGAGTTCAAGTTTCACTTCGAGAATATCTTTGGGTCTAATTGCAGAAATCAATAATGTTCGTATTAAAAATAGGTATGCTAGGAACCCCCAGCAGACATATGGAAATCAGAAAAAATAAAAGGAAAGAACTCAGTGAAATTTGTTAATTTTTTTTTGGGATACATAAGAATATAATTAGAGGCGTGTTGCCCTCTTAAGTTTAGCTGCAATGGGAAATATCAAATCTGGCATTTGGATTTCTTTATTTGATCTTATGAACAAGACTTCTGAAGAAGTGCTGGAGAAAGTTAGAGGGGGCTCTCGAATGAGCTTAAATAAACACATCAGGGGTACAAGCAAGAGTACTTCACTCTTCAGTGAGATCTATATAGTAATAGAAATATATTAAAGGGCAACAATTGTTTGTCTAAAAACCATAGTCAGCACCTCGTCAGAAGGGTGATTTGAAAAAATAAATTGCAATAGTCAGCAATGCCTAATATTGAAGAAAACTTCAATCCTGATATGACGGAAGCACTAGCAGTGGTTCTAAATCAATTGCTCTTTCTAAACTCAAAGATGATATATTGGAGTGGTGCATTTTTCTCACTAGTCTTCAAAATAAGTCTTAAGACTTTTTCTTGTAATATAAGTGGACAAAATAGATGATGAGGGCACTGAGAAGAAAAATATAGAAGCGATGGAGTTTGTATATATATTCGGCGTCCTCCTTGTGATTATTAAGCAGGAATTCCACTACGTTTATACTCTATACTCCAATGAAACGCAAAGGAGTTTAGGAATTATAAAAATATTGACAAATTTGAAACTTGTCTCATCTACTTCAAAATCTAAATATAAATTAGCATTTAACTTGGTTCTAGTTGTCACAAAAAAAGGAAAGGAAAAGGTTTGAAAAAATACCACAGACATAATTTCATGCAATGTGAGTAATTGCAAAGTTGTAATGGCAATGTACAATTATATTTATCGACTAAAACTTCTATAAAACTGTAAGACATTTCATCTACTTAAGATAAATTAACATTTATCTTGGCTTTAGTAATAATAATAATAATGTTGTATTAGTGCTTTCAAATAGAAATATCTTATATATCATATAAAGATAGAGATATAGTAATTTATATAGAGTGTCCAAAAAGTAAGGACGAATTTGAATTTTGCGCCATTTTTTTATATGACGTTTGGCAGTCCTGCTTTCTTCATGTTTATTATTTGCGATTCTTCCCATTAGCAGCCTGATAACTTTTGTGAGGTGAGGATTGTAGTTTGATGTTTATTTTCGCAATGGAGCAGATAACAACATAGCAAGGTATCCAAGTGATAAAAAATCACTGTGAACGGCGACAGTTACAGAAACATGCTTTCTGATTGGTTTTTTTTGCAGTTATGGATGAAAATGATGATTTTTGGTTTCAACACGATGGTGCGACATGCCACACACCCCATGAAACCATTGCTCTGCTGACTGAAAAGTCTACCCAAAAATTACCTCTGTGCGTGGCAAGCAGGAATGGCCTGTCAGATGATGTGATCTTAGGCCTTGTGACATTTTATGAATGATTTATGAAATGAAAAGTGCAAAAGTGTATTAGAAGCCCCTTCATAGCCAATAACTTTCTTATCAACGTAGGAAATTAACTGTGACCTAAGACTTTTAAAATGCATTGTAATAATAGACATTTTTTAATATACATATATATATATATACACGTTGTTCACTGAAATTTTGAACACGGGCATTTAAATGCATTACTCGTTACTTAGTTACCACGCCCGTGACGTATTTTAATGGACTGACCAACGGGAAATAATCAGCAATTTCTAATTTGTAATAAAATTGTGAATTAAAATGAAACATATTTACACAATTCTGACGTAACGAATAACAAATCACTAGAATGTTCATCTCATTCAATGTTCGGAAACATTTCTTTATTGAGCCAAACAATATCCCAGACGATCATAAAATTCCTGATAACATTTTGAAGCTATGTAAGTCAAATTGACATGCATATTGCAGCAACAACCATGGCAACCAATAATAATAATCGAGATACAATACACATTACATTACTCATATTCAAAATTTCAGGGGACAACGTGTATATATAGTATTAATTAAAAAAACAATATAAACTAATAGTGGTACATGCAGCAGTTGGTCTAAGTTATAAATAAATAAAGTTATATAATAAAATACAAAATATCACTAGAATAGTTATGATTGCGATTATGGTCCCACGTCATAATCGACTAAATACTGTTCCCACTTGAAATAAGGATTATCAATGATAAAATTTTCAGCATTGCTTTAAAATTCTTATACTAGCTGGGAGCTTGTTGTAAAATTTAATTCCGCAATACCTTGGAACATTTTTGGACTTTACTAGTTTCAATTTATTTTTAGTTTTTATAGTTCTTCTCTTTGTCTTGTATCGTGTGTATGTATGGATGTTATTGTTTTATACTAGGCGTGATGATTCCTGACATAAAGAAGACACTCTAAAATAAACTGAGATGGCAGAGTCAATGTTTTAAATAGGTCTTTGCAATTGCTATATTTAACGCCTACAACAATTCTAATTGCTCGTCGCTGCAATGCAAATATACGATGCCTACCAGAGGAATGCCCACAAGAACGTAAGTCGTAAGTCATTATACTATTTTAAGATTTTCAATGAAACAAGATTCACTAAATTTCTTAATAGGAATATATTAATGCATAATTTAGCAGCTAGAGTATTTGTATTTTGTGTCAAAATTAATGAAGAATCACACTTCCCAAAAACTTAGATTCGCTCGAAGAGACATTGACATAATAATCACACTTCCTTAGTGTGCAAAGCAAATTGATTGTTATCGATAGGTTAGCATCAAACCATTGTTTAGATTTTTTGAGTGTCTTATTATTAAGGTGCAAAGTTTGATCAAGCCAGTAATAATTTATAATTAAAGTAGTATCGTCTACATACAGGATAGTCTGTACATTCTCAAAACTGTTAGAAAAATTGTTAATATACATTAAGAACATAAGTGGATATAGTATAGACCCTTGGGGCACATCTTACTCTAGTAAGCGCGTAGAGGAATTTGTGCCATTAACCTCTACTTCTTGACATCTCCTCACCAGATATTAAGTTTGCAACTTGTATCAGAAAAACCGTACAAGGACAACTTTTTTATTAGTAAATTATGGCTTATACAATCAAATGCCTTTCTCAAGTCTAATTCCAAATCTATATTTAAGGTATATGTCTTTCAGGTCTAATTTTTTTTGATATGCCTCACGTATAAAATGCAGCCTCTCTCTTATATCCAGAAGTTTATTATTAAATCAATGAATTTTATTTATTTGAGAAGATTTGCACCTTGCATATAAATAAGAGCAAGGAAAGGAAAATGTACCAAGAAATTGAAATACCCACAGATATAATTCAATGTGACTTGAGTGACTGTAATGTTGCAACATAAAGTTACAATTAGATATATCATCTAAGATCTCTATATTATTGTAATGTGTTAAAATACTACAGATTTAATTCAATGCAAACTGAATAACTGCAAAATTGCACAGAAAAATGTTGCATTTAAATCAGAAACCAGCAAGAGATTTATAATATGTATTAGCAGATAAAATATGTCGCAACGGCTTTAACAAATTGAGTCTCATCAATAACATGCACATAAAAGACTGCTCACAAGAAAGGACTTGTCAATCTTACTATAAAAACTGCGCCGATGAATTAATAGAATCTTGAATTAAATATGATTATGTGGACAATATTACGATCCTCTTTAGAAGATATATCAGACGCGTTTTCGCAATATATATAATAAACAAAGGGTATACCAAAAATAGAGGAAGTATTACAATAAAAAGGGATGTAAAAATTAGTCAATTAGAAGTTGGCAAGTTTTAGAAAAAAATTGTAAAAAGATAATAACTTAAAATTTATTTTTTGGCTGAAATCGTTTTTGCTGCATTGCTGTTTGTAAGGTTTTGGAGGATCCCTGAGATCGCAAGCTTTTTTTTCTTTTACGGGCGGCTAGTACAGACCTTTGTTTCTTCGTGCAATAGAAAAGCATTTCTGCTTTCCGTAATAAGAAAAACAACTCGCGATTAAAAAACGTAATTAATAATAAGCTATATAATCATATCTTTAAGTTAAATTATAAACTGCAATTTTCTTGTTTTCTAAAATATACGCATATTGGAAAATGTACCGAGTAAATCCTAATTATAGTAGTGTAAATGTTATCGGTGATATTAAATAAAGTTTTCCTTAATAAATATTGGTTTGAAAAATAATAAATATGTTCTTTTTCTTTTAATTTTCAGATTACGTTTTTACGGTTGAAATAAAACTTTATTTTTATAAATTGTTGAATAATGGAGAGGAAATATAATCAAATGATCATATAAATACAACTTATAATTATGCTCAATAATTTAAAACTTTAAAGATGTTTGTAGTACTCATTGTATGGAACGTAGCAAGTAAATGGTCACCTAAGTACCTCTCAAACTCATCATGCACAATATCCCAAATCTCTGGAGATTCTTGCTCTGTAGATGTCGACACTACTTATTGTAGCTTTTGCTTCTAAAGCATTGCCACAGGAATTTTAATCCATATATTCACACTTGTTTGTATTCGAAGAGTATAAAACAATTAAAATTTAAATATAGTTGTTTAATTTTGCATTTGATTGTTATAAATAACTAGTATCCGATGTTTATACATTTTTTGCTTTTAAATTAATTTAATGTCAATTGTTTATATGTTTAAATACTGGTGTTAATAGCGTAATTATTTACTTTTAATCCCGTCAACATTATCAGTTCAGTTATTCAATTATTTTTATTTAAATTAATAAATCTTGTTTCAATAAAATGTGAACTTTCATGTTTTTAACAAACTAATTAAATCAACAGCATAACTTTAATTACCACGTGGGCTTAACATTAATTTTATTTCCGCCTCTATTTATAAAAACCAATTTCAAGTTGGGCATTATGGGCCGTTTAATAAAACCGATCATGCCGTAGGCTTTAAATCAATATTTCGGAAGTGTGAGTATCATCTTAATATAATCTGGAAATATATTTGAGAACCGTGGCGATATCGCCCTCTAAGACAAAATTTACTTGGCAAGTCTGAAATATGTACGGCACGTATTGATTCGGCTTTAACTTGGGCATAAAATTAAAACAGGTCACAGAATCAATTTTGGGGAGAAGACCATTAGCGCCCTGCCTTTCCGACTTCATTAAAAATAAATGAACAATCCTCCGATATGAATAATTAATAAGATAGTTACTAATGTTCGTGTTTACTAAAAGGATAATGATAGTGGTAACGGTTTTTAATTAATCACCGACTATCGATCGAATAATTCATCAGGATCGGAAAAGGGAATCTCTTGAGATATGTACATTATATATATTATACATTGTCGTTTGCCTTTTGGGATTGTAAGTACGCTTTATTGATAATTGCCCCATTGAGTAAGGTGTATCAATCAAATTTAAATTATTAGCTACTCTTTCTGAGAGTATGTTTATAACTTTATTTCGTAGATATATATGTTGTGACAAAAATAAAAGGCTATAAGGTTTGAGTCACTGCTAAGTAATTTAACTAAATATATACATAAAAGTATACAAATTTTAGCCATAGGAATCACCGGAGGAGTTTAATGCTTATCAATGATCCTTAACTCGGCCAATATGTTCCACAGATATAAAATTGCTCTTGATTCCTTCTGAATTCATTATTTATTATTAGTTCGGCAAATATGCTACTTTTTA
Source organism: Ontholestes murinus (assembly GCA_963969525.1). NCBI lineage: Eukaryota > Metazoa > Arthropoda > Insecta > Coleoptera > Staphylinidae > Ontholestes > Ontholestes murinus. The sequence goes on from OZ018394.1 coordinate 34,290,033, forward strand.
CACTTCTTTGAGAGAAATTCTAGACATTAGTCTATGTATTAATATTTTAAAATATTGACTAAAACATACTGCATATTAAAGATGTTTAACTGCTTCTTAATTATACAATACCACAAAGGCTTTAAAATGGAAAAAATGCCAAGAACATAATCCACGGATGTTTATGCTCAATGTACTTATACTTAGGTATGAGTGGAAGACCATTGGTTAACAGTGGACTCCGCCTGTGACTACTGTGTCCTAAATTATTTGTATTTTTTAAAATGAAATTGATGTATATTCTATCTTTTATTTTTTATATGTGAGCAGGAGAAGCGAAGTCAATAAATAATAGAGAATATGGCGTTACGTAAATGCTTCGAATTTTCGGTTGCTTCGTTATAAATATTGCTATTGCTCTGGCTTACAAATACTTTAATGTGTTTGATTTTGCTGATTAAAAAGTTAATTCGAGAAAGTTGGCAGCCACGGCGGACCGTTAGTCGCTGGGGGGATTTAAAAGTCGGCGGACGGTGTTAAAAGCGCGTCGGCGGCAAACTGAAATATTTGCAACTTGAAAATAATACACGCACAGCATTATGCTTCTGCTACTCTTCTGCTTCTAGTATAAATAAATAATAATCAAATTTACTTTATCCAACAAAACATTGATTATTTTAAATAAATTAAAACTATACGTTACCTTTCGTTTCACACATCGAAGAGGGAAAAGTTGTTATATATTTAGTACACAAAATTACAATCCAATAATATATTATCAAACACTATACTACGAATCCTTTTAAATTGACGTCTAAAGCGATATATGCTGCTATATTCTCGTGACGTCCTATAAATAGCTAAATTATAGTGTAAATATTAAACTGCCAATCGAACACAACATAGAATCCACACACCCAGCACATACGTCCTAGTTCGAGGAATTCTATAAAATAGAGACAAGCGAATGCAGACTACATATACAACATGCAGGCAAGCCATAACAGGCAAATGACTTTATATCACGGCAGCTACTTAGAAACTCAACCTGACTGCTTGAGTTAATCTGGAAAATCAGAAATATCGCCCGCAGGAACGAAGGCTTATTGTTAGCCGAATAATCGATGCCGCGGCACCAGAGGTTCGCTTTTTAAATTATTAGATAGTGGTTATACTTATGCAAAGTGGAAATGGATCGATCCAGCGGGAACACCGCTTTTTTTTTGCTCGTCTAGCAGGGGGCGTCGTGCAATTTTTCAGGAAATAAAATATATTTACTTATTCACTCTGCGCGCTTACATATCATGGCAATTTCGCGGTATTAAATTTTAGTGCCGGGCGCTTATTTGCAGACAGAGATGGAGTGTTGTTAATAATTTTAGAATTATTAAATTTTTCATTCGGGTCTCCTGGATCGAGAGCCGCTGGAAATGTCATCAGGAGATGGGATTTTATAACTTTGGGGTATATTGGATTATGTTTGCAGGATGGATATCTAATTTCCAGTCGCAGTATTATTAGATTAACTTTTCTTTTGTTTCCGTTACTTATTATTGTTCGTATGAATAATAATAACTTGCCCAATTCGTTGAATAGTTTCATTACTTTTTATTGCATATTCGCTTCTGATAGTATCGGAGCTGAGAAAGTTAATGCGATTGAGATTTATATCAAATGTATTTTCTTTTATCACTTTCAACAAAATTTTGAACTTCTAAGGTCACTTAACCTGCCCTATATTTATCTATTCATTTACGTTTCCACGTAAATACAGACAAAGCAACCTTATCTGCATTGCTAATAATTATTGTAATACAATTTCCTAGCAAATTATCCTTAAAGAATATGATATAATATTTTGACAAAATTTAAAAATATTTATGATAATAATAATAATAACAACCCATTTATTTACCCAACAGAAGAATCCAATACAGGGATAAAAAGAAAATGATGCTTAGATAATAACTGGCAATATTTCGTTCAGGGTAGATACCCTCTACTTTGAAAGATAAAAATTTTAGGAATCGGCTTTGGATCCATTCTATTTTTAAGGTGTTGCTGGTTTAACATAGATATTATATTATATAAGCATATTCAGGTTTATTGCGCTCTAGAGATAGATAATGGGTTCGCAATAGTAACACATTGCTGAAATATTTAGAAGTACGCATTAAAAATCTTAACATTTTCATTGCAGAATTACACACATTATGAATATGATCGATAAAACTGAGGCGGTTGTCAAAAATAACTCCAAGATCTCTAACACCTGTACTCAGTAATTAAATTCTTACGCCTATATGACACAACATAAAACTTGTCGATATTTAGATATAATTTATTCATTTTACACCACCGCGAAATCAAGTCCATTTTTTTAAAAGTAAAATATGATCGTTCATAAAGGTAATATTTTTGTATATTTTTTTAGGTCATTTGCATAAGCTAATATTGGGCAAGATATCGATGTAATTAAATCAATAATGAATATGACAAATAATAAAGGCACCAGATTTGAGCCTTGCGGTACACATTATCTACGTTATGTGAGTACACTGCTCAAGTTTTAAAATATTCAAAAAATTAATAATAAGAGTTAGCTTTACGTGACACGGGAGAGTTTATTTCATCACCGCACGTTAAAATCACTAATTATTAAAATAGGTTTGTTTAAAATTAACACTTCGCCGGCTTCTGAGAATGCATCAAAAGAATCACTTAAAACATATGGGGGAACATAAACCACCATTGCATAAAAAGTATAAGAGTCAATGATCAATTAATGGTGCTGGTATCGATCACTTTATAGATTATTTTATGAGAACGTACAATAAGAACGCCACCTCCAGTAGTTCGACGTGTTAGATCAAGGTTTTTATCCTGAGGAACCACACTGTAGTTATTATGAAATAATTCGGAGCTACTTAAACTATCGTTGAGCCAATTTTCACTTGAAAATATTATTTCGTATGCAGAGTAGCAACAATTAGTGTAAAATAGATGCGTGTTAGAGCGTAATCCATAAGTGTTTTGATAGTAGAATTCAAGTGGTATGGGAGTTCTTCTGGAATCAATTAGTTTTCCGAATTCTTCTTCACAATTGTTGGAATATCGTGAATATGCTTAATATAGATATGAAACTCGCCTTGAGCAGTTCGTTCCGCCTTCACATCTCGGTAGAGTGAGGATTGAAGTGGAGTTTGGTCACGTGATATCCTGATCGTTTTACACTTGTCGATTCTATTTAATTTGTGTATGTTACGAAATACTGTGGATACACAAGATACAGTAGGAGGTGTGGCCCTTAGTCAGCGCTTATTGTTGTTAGTTCTCGTCGAATCATGTTTTCATCAGGTTTTAGTTCCTGATGAGCAACTTTCAACGGTGACATTATTTCAGGTAAATAACTAACATCATGATTAACTCGCTCAGTGCGCGACTCAGATGCGCTTTCATTTGTATTTTTCTTTTCAGATATTTCTTGTATGATTTTTTCCGTTTCAATCATAACATTCGAATTCGATGTTGAAGTAGAGGGAGATTTCAAAAGTTTTATTTCCTCTTTCAAAACGATAATTGCGGATTTGAGTCCGTTCCCGTCTTCGTTCCAGAGGAGGCTACTTTTTGAGTTAATTTCCGTGTCTCCGATTTAGTAATATCAATACTCGTCATTTTGTATATCTTCTTGCAGATGCAGTAATGTACAACCATGTTGGCCTCAGTTGAAGAATTTCAGCAGCTACACGCTAAATTCATATTTCTGTTTAAAAACTCAATAAATTCGAATTTCAAAACTGCGATATTAAATCATTCCCAGGGACACACAATCCACACTACCCTATCTTTCGTGGTTACTTTTAAAAACACACAAAGGAAGACCACGGAATTGGTAATTATTAATATGTAAACAAATAAGTAGGAATAATAACACAAAATTGTATATAATATATACAATCCTATTTACCCCGATAAACGTAAATAACAACGGCACAAATTTAGCTTAACCAAAGTTTTATCGTAAAAATAATAATAATCTGTAGGGATCTTAACAATTCAACAGTAAAAACAAACTGGGGGTACAACAGTAAACACTTTTGAAACTTTTACTAATTATGGCTCACTGCAACAATAAAAATCAGAACTTTTAAAAGAGCACATGTACGTAATGTCACATGTCACTTTATGTATTACAAATACAATTCGGTGAATATTTAATATTGATCTACAAGTTATTAACGTTTTCAAATGATGAGGATAATATTATTTGAATTAGCAAAATCCTTTGCACGCACATTAATTAACTAATAACACAGCTGAAATTTTTTTAGTTGAATTACTACTACCACTTATACTATTTTAAAGATTTCAACTATTACTACTACTACTACTACTATTTCTAGGAATTCAAATACTTTTACTATTACTACTACTACTACTGTTTTAGGACTTCTAATACTAGTAACCATGGTATATGAATGGTGGTCGATAGTTAGAGATTACCGTGTCTCCGCATCAGCATGTATTCAGGAATGCAATCTTGGTAGATGAAGCTATTAGTTTTCCTCACTTCAAATATTCATGCTAACTTAACTAGTGATAAAGATCCATTGGTTTTTATATAATGTTTTAATTCAGCGCTAACAAAAAAACCTAATACATACAAAAATAATATAAATAATATTCACAATAATTTAGACTGCACAAGAATTGGGCAGAGTTTATCTTAGATGATCTTCCACTCGTACCCTGAAGGAGTAAATTCTTCTGCCAACGCTACTGCTGAACAGGAACGCACCAGAATAAATAAACAATCCATATTTAAGTATATGTTTGCCTTATATTGAGGCATTTTTGTCCCTGATTTGGGAATTAAATGTCAACTTGACTGACATTTTATTATTATTTAATACATCTCGAGATGGCATTTTGGAAATCATCCAAATTTCCAAATTGCCACTAAGAAAATGTTGTAGAGATCGGAATAAATTGATATTCCAGGATGTGATAACTGTCGAGTATGGTGTATCAGGCAGCACTACCACCCCAACTTATTAATTTTTCCAGTATTCTTTTTGCACAGCGCGGTCTTGCATCAGACAATAAAGGTCTGTATTAACAGTTAGGTTTCAGAAATCCAAAATGAAAAATTCCGTGAATACTCCACCAAACACACAGAAGCGCCTTTTCGGGATGTAAACTCGGAGAGAGGCACTGACTTCAGCGTTTTGGATCATATAGGGCCGAACTTTCGTCTTTAGTAATCAAAGAATCGAAGAAGCTTCTGTATGGCGCCGTTGAAACACTTTGTTATCGGACAGATTATGGGGGATCCAATCATTTGCTCTGTTTATTTTGTGAATGTGCTTTAAATGTTCTTGGATAGTGGACTAAGATTGTTTAAGGGTGTTTGACAGTTCCCCGATTGTTTGACGTACATTTTCGTTCACTTTTACCCTTAGTATGTCGTTGTCTAATGTTGCTGGTCGGAGTCACAGAGATCAAAATTATCTGAACTTGGATAATCATCTCTGGCATTTACATTAAATATTTTTGGTTGCAACTGTTACGTTACTACCCTTACAAAACGTAAAAAATTGTATTTGGCTGGTTATTTTACCCCAAATGTCTAAAAATTAGTTTAATATTGATTTATTTAAGGTGAACAAGATAATGGGATAACAAATGACAATCAAATATCGACATGCACAGAAATTAAATGAATTACCGGTGCCCCTATTAATTATTTGCATTCTACAAAACTAAGCCCATCACGCCACAGATAAAAGATTTCCCGTTGGCCTTCAACAAGCCAAACCTACATACAGCTGGCTTTAAAGTCGAACAAACCTAATGAGAAATTAGTGTGATACGGTAGCGATTTCTTTGTTACATCAGTTTTGCTTTACGTTTTCGTAGATGGCTGAAAAGTTTGGTGCCTGCGCGTTGGTATAATCCGGGGTAAAATTTTTGCAGATGAAGCTCTGGATTTTCGTGAGAAGGAACTGTTCCTACTCCCGATTTTTTGAAATTATCTTTAACTCTCACCACTTGTAAAAGTAAGATAATAAATGTTGGCATTGTCATAATCCGCTGATCATGCTTTCAGATAAATTATATATATATATATATATATATCTCTCTCTCTCTCTCTCTGTGTGTGTGTCTATCAAGATAGAGAATATTTGATTTTCTTATTGCTCTCTATCAATCAAGTTAGGAAATCTTCCTATTTCTCTCTCTGTCCCTCTCTTACTCTATCTATCCCTGTCTTTCGATGTAGAGCATATTTAATTATCTCCATTGATCTCTCTTTTTCTCTTTGTGTAAATGTGTAGACCTGTCATACTAACAGCTAAAAAAGTCTCTCCCACAATGGGACAGAAAAGGAAATTAATACATTTATAAATAAATTCGGATGTCCAAAAATATAGTTACCTCCCTCAGCATCATGGAAAACGAAAAATTTGAGTGAAAGAATATTTGGTGGTTGTAAACTCCGCTCGTGTTTCTTTCGCCCAAAATTTGAAGTATGTGTTTTTTATTGATTTATTGTACATGAAATTTTTAAGAAAGGAGTCCAAAGATAAAAAAATATAACTAATATAAATCTTTAATTATCCCATTGATCTCTCCCTCTTTCTCTCTGTTTGTCAATGCAAGGTATGTTTAATTATTCTATCGATCTCTCCCCTTTCTCTCCGTCCATCAAGATCTTTAATGTTCCCCTATATAGGAAATCTTTAATTTTCTTTGATTTAAATATTGCTTCTTTTCTCTATCATTAATTCTATTCATATTTTTTTATATTTTCTCTTTTGGTGAAAGATCTCTCTTTTTCTCCTCATCTCTCTTTCTTTTGATAATACATCTCTTTTTATTTTCATCTCTTTCTCTTTCGAGAATTTTCTCAATCTCTTCTCAGGATTCTCCCTATTTTTGTGTCTTCACTCGTTCTCTTAATTTCCCGTCATAATTCTCTTTATTTTCCCAATAATTTCTTCATATTTCCTCTCTTTTTTTCTTTTTTTCATACTTTACTGTATATTCTCTATTAATTTCTCTTTCATTTTCTTTTTTCCCTCAATTTCATTTCTTGCTATTATCTTTATTATATTCTCTCAATTTTTACTCTCTTTCTCTGTTTTTAAAAAGATTAAGTTATTCGGTTCAAATAGAAAAACTATTTCGACAAAATTTTGATTTAGTTTTCTTGAGCTAATCTCTATTTCACTATTTTTTTCCTTATTGTGCCTATTTCCAATATTCTAATATTTTATTAACTCTCTTATTATTTCTCTCCTCCCTCTTTCTCCATTTATTTAACAGCCTCTCTTTTTTCCTCTCTTTCTAGTTCACTCTTGTAAAATTCTAGAAATTATTATAAATTCTGCAGTTAAAATGAAAATAAAAATATGAAAAATGTTCGTTGCCTTTCATGCTTTCTCTTCATTTGTCTACTATTGTATGTTTCCTGATGTTCTCATCATGACATCTGAATTTCCATATTGAATGACTTATGTAAGGTTTAATTATCTATTTTGGTGAAAAATCACCCTTTTCCTCCTTATCTCTCTTTCTTTTAATAATACATCTCTTTCTCTTTCAATAAATTTTTATTATCTTTCATTTTGTCTTCCTTCCTCTCTCTATCTCTCTCTTTTTCCATTTCTTGTAAATTCTAAAAATTATTATAAATTCTGCAGTTAAAATAAAAACAAAAATATGAAAAATGTTCGTTGTCTTTCTTGTTTTGTTTACTATTGTACGTTTCCTCATGTTCTCATCGTGGCATCTGAAGCTCCATACTGAATGACTTCGTGTTTAAAATGCCAAGACTGTCAAAATAAGCGAGATACTTTTTGCTATGTCTGTGGTAATTTTATGTTTAAGAAATTTGGTCGTAAAATTACATCCAAAGAGCATTTAAGGCATTGGAGTAATGGAACAAGGAAATTCCTATTTGGAATACCAATTATTTGGCGAGAGCCAACAAATCACCATGATGACTGTTATTTCTGTATGTGCATGGTACGGGGATATAACAAAAAAAATTAAAAAAAACAGCATTTATCCTAACCTCAAGTCTGCAATTAGGCCAGTGCCACATGGTTCAGATGTGGCAACACCTGCGAAACCAACTAATTTAGAAGATATTACAAGCAGTTCTGAACCTTTTGTTTTTGATGACAACAACTTTAGCAATGCAACTTAAATATCGAACGTTTCTCAGCAATCGCAGTTATTTTCCAAGACCGAACTTAACGACTTAGTTAGAGACTTAGCTCTTCTAAAGGATCTATCCAAAATTTTCGCATCCAGACTTTAAAGTAAAAATTTACTGACAGAAGACGTTAAAATTTCGTATTTTAGGAAACGCGAGGCAATTTGAAGAAAGTAGTTGTATAGTTTATTGCACCGACAATTCCAGTCTGGTAAATAAACTTAGTTACTATTAGTAACTATATTTTGTGGTATTTAGGATAGAAAAATTTTGAGATCCCTTAAGAATCCAAGTTCAAAAATATTGAAGCACGTGAAAGTACCAAACGAAATAAAAGTATAATCATACTAATACAAGTCCTAATTTAATAAAAAGTAATCTTTGTATCGTTTCTTTATGAAAAAAAACAGTTTTTGTCAAAAATTCATTTATCATAGTACTTGCATATCTACTTATGATGCTTAATTTGTAGGCTAGATTTTCTCATTACTTCGTTTGAAATAATTATTTTTAAAGAAGACTAAGGAGTATGTTTGCATATGGTATTAACTAGTACTCTGATTTTTACTAATTGATGAAAATGTTTCCAGCAATTATTTGGTTAATTAATTTTTCTTCCTTAACTTTCACCAAATTATCAATGTCCATGTAAAAATTTGGATAAAAACAATACTATATCATACATTTTCCTTCATAAATAAAATAATTTTTAAACATATGAAAAAGGCCGACTAATTTATTAATTAGCTCCCTTTTCAGTCGTGATTATTTTTTGGCTTTTTAAATTTTAATTAACAGGTGAGCGTGCTCGTTTTGATTACACCCATTAGGTTGACGTCGCACGAAAGCAAGACAAAAAAAATGAAGTCTGCCGCGAGTAGGTATCACATGGGCTAATTAGAAACGTAAGCTACAGGAGAAGTTCATCATCCTCAAGTGCCGTCGCATAAATATATTACTTTGTGCCTTTTACACCGAAACTTGTCTGCTAAAATATTCACCGAAATTTAATATATCCAAACCGAAAATCTCGCGAAATTTATTAGTTGCCTCTCTGGCAGAGAGGGGCCATTTAATTGCTTCTTAAATATGCTGCCTCATAATTTTCCTTCTTCTCCGGCAATTCTACTCCGGCGGGGGGGCATTTGCAATGTTAATATGTAACTTTCTTATTTCATTACTGTGTAAATTGATTGTTTAAACAGATGTTTGAAAGTATTAAATAACAGAAATTTTCGGTGGTGAAATGAAATAAATCGAAGAATTCCGAGTGTTACTTCAAACCAAATCCCCAGATTTGTTGTTCGTATATTAAATATTAACGATTTCACAATAAACGCCGAATATAAATTGTTTCTTGAAAATTTTAAGGTATTTATTGCAGCAAATAAGTATATTATGAAGTAGAATTAAATTCTGAAAAGATAAAAAAAACGACCTGACGCCTATCGTTTTATATCCTATACGTTTAGTACTTGCAGAATTCTCTTTTTATTTATATTATAATATATTTAATATATTTTAACCTAGTACTGCAGTATGTAAACTTTTGTCATTACAAAAGGCTTTTGAGCGTCGTTAAAAGCAATAGGAACCTTGATGTGAAGCCAGAATCGGTGCTTATCAAAGTTATTCCAAACGTTTTATTCGATTAATTCGCACATAGGCATGTAATGAATGTTTCAACATAGTTACACGATGTCGCTGCATAATACCACCTTCCTCATCCACACCTCCCCCCGCTTCCCCTACTCCATTTTCATCCGTTCATCCGCATTTCCTGCTATCTGAAACATGCATTTAATTTCAATTTCGTACAATTAGGCAGCACACCGCAATTCAGTTAGCGTTTTCTTTTTGCAATTTCCCGAAATGGTATCGACCAGAACGCTAATTGCGAGAGTGGACCCGATGAAAAGTATTTCCTTTTTGCCGTTGTTGTGCCGTTTTGCACGGGAAACATGTTTTTGTGTTCTTCTGGTTAAACAGAGAGAGTCACCCGGAAATAAGGTAGCGCCGACCGAGGGAGAGTTGAAAAGGAAAACTGCGAACTCCGGAGAACAATCGACACTTTTACATAATTGTGTGATGAGGAAAAATAAATGATTTGTGAAATTGGCTCACTTTACGTACCAATCGATGAATTAGGTTTCGTTTTCGGCTTCTAAAGTTGCAGCGTCAAGAGTCTTGATGTAGTAATCAATTAATTCTTACGTTCTAATTGACAGGTGAAGTTAATGACATTCCTTGTAATTGTAATGGTATTTATAATTATTAAAAAGACATAATCTATTATTTACTTTTAATAACATTAGCTATTATTTTCACACAATTTATTTTAATTATAATAATATATTTTGTAAATGTTTCAAGATGTGCTGCCATTTTTTTGTTTGGTGTTTGTAGTCATATTTTGAAGACAAAATTTATAATTAAAATGAAATTGATTTATTTCAAATGAAACTAACTTGAAAGGCAATATGCATTGAAATAATTTTATCGAATTCTGTGGCTTTAGCTGATTCTGACAGATAAATTATAAAGGGTCTGTGTATCATAGAATATAATGCAGCTGCTAAATATTTAAATTAAAGGAAATTGTGTTTTAAATATGTCGAATAAAATTTTGTTAATTTCATTAGATAATGAAAGGCCTAGGAAATTAATTTCGTAAGAGCATTTTTTCAACTGTCTTAAGTTTCAAGCAAGCGATAATATCATCTACGTATGTAAACTGAAACAATTTTTCTATGTTTGTCATAAAAATAACAAGTGATTTTCTGAAGAAATCCTGTATCTATACCGTTTCTTTGTGGAAAACATTTATTAATTAGTTGCTGGTAATTTTCATTCAGAAAAGTTCGTGCCCTTCGTATAATTCTGATTTCTAATTGGGCTATATATTAGATTTCTCTAGAATACGAGTGATATTTAAAGGCATTCTTCTGTAGCCAAAAATATAAATATTTTAAGTGTTTGGGTAATGGTAGATTTCATTTTATGGGCTAATTCAAGGGATTTTTTTATATTTAGCAGTGAAATTTGTAAGTTTTTTCAAAACCCGTCGTTCGTTATAAAACTAGCATGATATTCAATTATTAAATAAAAACACGACCGTTTAGAGCTTTAGATTCACTGCTAGAATTATTTCACTACACTGCAGCTTCATCAGTCATATTAATAATTAATTAATTAATTGTAGCAGTGCATCTACAAAATAAAGCAAAATTCTAGTCTTTATATAATAATAGCATAATGGAGTTCCGCCAAGTATTAGCTTCATCAATCCGATATTCTCATGATATTGGTAAGTAAAACTAAGTGATTCGATTTGTAGTTGCTTATTAGTCCATAGAAATGGGATGCTAAAGGATTATTGTTTAGAATGTTAGAACTTTTAAAATTAGTTAGGAAAGTAGTTTTCAATAAGTGAAGTGATTTGTTTTGTAGACTCATGTTTTCTATTTAAAAAAATATTTTTAAATTATTGATTATTTTTATTCAACGACCTAAAGAAAATTTTATTTTACGCTTTTCTTATTTGCATTGAACGCATGGTCTTTACTTTGTTTTTATATAAAAATGGGATTTCTGTCTCAATAAATCCATTCCAAACATTAATGAATTTTTAATGATTATTGGTTTGGCGTACTTACTTCTAAAGCTTTTTATTATTAAAGAAAAGCGCAGTATATCGTATACATAGAGATTTAACACTGGGCAAGTAGTATTAGTTATATGGTTTAAGTCAATACGTTGTTTCTAAATTAAAGATTAACAACTGCGCAAGCAGAATTTTGAAGATGTTTGACATCAATATGCCTGGAACCTCTAAGTTTCTCACTTAGAAAATAAAGTTTATAATGAAGATAATGCAAACGCAACTACCTTAATATTTATGTTTAACAAATACTGCTTACAGTTGCAATTATCTAATCTGCTACAAATAATAAAGATCTACAAAATACTGCGTGCGCATACACATAACTTTACCACTGCGCAAGCAGTATTTGATGTTGATGTTACTAAATTAACAATTATCAACGGCGCAAGCAGTATTTTGAATACAAACTAAAACTCTAACTTGCTCAGTTTGGAATATTGCGCAGCATATATTATTCACAGAGATTTTCCACTGCGCAAGCAGTATTTTTAGATGACTTAAGTTAATGCGCTATTTTTAAATTAAGCCCTAAAAACTGCACAAGCAGTGTTTTGTATACGTTTGAGATCATTGCGAACGGAATCTCTAACTTTCTCAGTTATGAAATTAATTGCTTAATGCAGAAAATGTAAATTAAATTAACTTGATGTTTATGTTAAGCAGTTAAGCAGAAATATCATCTACAAAATAAGGCATACGCAGTTTTTAACACACATAGATTTACAACTACGCACGCTACTACTAAGTCAATACGTTGTCCCAAAATTAAAGATTATTAACTGCGAAAGCTGTATTTTGCAGATGTTTGAAGTTAATACGAATTAAAACTCTAACGTTCTCAGTTTTGAATTTGGTTCCGTAATAAGCAAAATGTAAACGCAATTGCCTTGATGTTTATATTTTAAAAATACTGCTTGTCCAGTTGTAAATATCTATTCTGCTATAATTAATATAGATGATAATCATCAAAGAAATACCGCTTGCGCAGAACACCGTAATCACAAACATTTTCCACTGCGCAAGCAGTATTTTTATATGATTTAAGTTAATGCACTTTTTTTAAATTAAAGCCTCACAAATGCGCAAGCAGTATTTTGTAGATGTTTGACATAAATGCGGATGGAAACGGAAACGTTTTCAGTTATGAAATTAGTTTAAAATGAATAAAATGTAATCACAATTAGCTTGAGGTTTAGATTAAAAAAACTGCTTGAGCATTTGTAAATATATAATATACAATACTTAATACACATGAAAATCATCTACAAAATACTGCATGCGCAGTAAATTGTGTACATAGAAATATTCTACAATTTTCTATATGATTTAAGTCAATCTACCATTAAAATTAAAAATGGCGAATTGACTTAAAGCATATAAAAATTGTAAAAAAATTATATGTATACAAGCAAGCAGTATTTTGAAGATGTTTGACATAAATACGCACGGAAGCTTTAACTTTCTCAGTTATGAAATTAGTAGTTTCCTGAAGAAAAAGTAAACAAAATTAGCTTGATGTTTATGTTTAAAAAATGCTGCCTGCGCAGTTGGAAATATAAAATCTAGTATAATTAATGCAGAATCATCTACAAAATACTGCTTGCGCAGTGTATTAACAACTGCACAAGCAGTATTTTGTAGATGATTCTGCATTAATTATACTAGATTTTATATTTCCAACTGCATATGCAGTATTTTTATATGATTTAAGTTAATGTGCTATTTTTAAATTAAAGTCTAACAACTGCGCAAGCAGTATTTTTTAGATACATATTTGGCTATAATGCGAACAGAATCTCTAGCATTCTCAGTTATGAAATTAACTTTATAAAGAATAAAACGTAAACACAATTGAGGTTTAGATTTAAAAAAAAAACTGCTTGCGCATTTGCAAATATCTAATATACAATAATTAATATAAATATAAATCACCTGAAAAATACTGCATATGCAGTATATTGTGTACATCGAAATCTTCTACGATTTTTTATATGATTTAAGTCAGTTCACCGTTTCTCAACAAAATAAAAGTTTAACAACTGCGCAAGCATAATTTTGAAGATTTTGAAGAATCTCTAACTTTCTCAGTCATAAAATTAATTGCGTAATGAAGATAATTTAAACGAAATTAGCATGATGTTTATGTTTAAAAAATCTGCTATAATTAATGCATTTGTAAATCAACTACAAAATACTGCTTGCGCAGTTTTTAATACATAGAGCATAAGCAGTATCTATTATATGATTTAAGTCAATACGTTTTTTCTAAATTAAACTTTAACGTTGTCAGTTTTGAAATAAGTTCCGTAAGAAGCAAAATCTAATCGCAATTAGCTTGATGTATATATTTTAAAAATACTGCTTGGCCAGTTGTAAATATCTATTCTGCTATAATTAATATAGATGTTAATCATCAAAAAATACCGCTTGCGCAGTACATCGTAAGTACAGAGATTTTCCACTGCGAAAGCAGTATTTGTATATGATTTAAGTTAATGCACTATCTTCAAATTAAATCCTCACAACTGCGCAAACAGTATTTTGTAGATGTTTTACATCAATGCGGATGGAAACTCTAACGTTTTCAGTTATGAAATTAGTTTTATAATGAATATAATGTAACCGCCATTAGCTTGAGGTTTAGATTTAAAAAAAACTGCTTGCGCATTTGTAAATATATAATATACAATAATTAATTCATATGTAAATCATCTACAAAATACTGCATGCGCAGTATATTGTGTACATTAATAAAAGATTAAGAATGCAACGCAAGCAGTATTTTGAAGATTTTGAACTTTCTCAGTCATGAAATGAATTGCTTAATGGAGAAAATTTAAACGAAATTAGCATGATATTTAAAAAGTGCTGCCTGTGCAGTTGGAAATATCGAATCTGCTATAATTAATGCAGATGTAAATCAACTACAAAATACTGCTTGCGCAGTTGTTAATGCACAGAGATTTACCACTGCATAAGCAGTATTTATTATATGATTTAAGTCAATACGTTGTTTCTAAATTAATGATTATCAAGCAGTATTTTGAAGATATTTGGCGTCAATACGAACTAAAACTGTAACGTTCTCAGTTTTGAAATAAGTTCGATAAGAAGCAAAAAGAAGCAAAATGTAAACGCAATTGACTTGATGTTTATATTTTAGAAATACTGCTTGCCCGGTTGTAAATATCTATTCTGCAATAATTAATATAGATATTAAGCATCAAAGAAATGCCGCTTGCGCAGTACTTCGTAAGCAAAGAGATTCACCACTGCGCAAGCAGTATTTGTTATACGATTAAAGCAAATTTTTCCTAAATTAAAGATTAACAATTGCGCGTAAGAGTTTCCGAGCATATTGATCTTCATCTTCAAATTAAGTAATAATTTAAAGATGCTTGACATCAATACACTCGGAAACTTAGATATTGCTTGATGTTTATATTTTTAAAATACTGCTTACGCAATTGTAAATATCTAGTCTATAATAATTAATATAGATATAAAACATCAACAAAATACCGCTTGCGCAGTATTTATTATACACAGAGATTTTGCACTTAGCAAGCAGTATTTTTATATGATTTAAGTTAGTACGCTTTTTTAAATTTAAATTGAAGCCTAACATCTGCGCAAGATATTTGACATAAATGCGAACGGAAACTCGAACATTCTAAGTTATCAAATTAGTTTAATAATGAATAAAATGTAAATGCATTTAGCTTGAGGATTAGATTAAAAAATACTGCTTGCACAAATATCAAATATACAATAATCAACATAGACGTAAATGATCTACAAAATACAGCATGTTCAGTATATTGTATACATAGAACATTTTTACAATTTTTTATATGATTTAAGTAACAATGCGCACGGAAACTCTAACTTTCTCAGTTATAAAATTAGTTGCTTAACGGAGAAAATGTAAACGAATTTAACTTGATGTTTATGTTTAAAAAATGCTGCCTGCGTAGTTGATCGAATATGCTATAATTAATGCAGATAGAAATCATCTACAAAATACTGCTTACGCAGTTGCTACTACATATACATGTCCAACTGCGCAAGCAGTATTTATTATATGATTTAAGATTTTAAGTTAATACGTTGTTCCAAAATTGAAGATTATCAACTGCGCAAGCAGTATTTTGAAGATGTTTGAAGTTAATACGAACTAAATCTCTAACGTTCTCAGTATTGAAATAAGTTCAGTGAGAAGAAAAATGTAAACGCAATTGACTTGATGTAAATATCTATACTGCTATAATTAATATAGATGTTAATCATCATAGAAATACTGCTTGCGCAGTACATCGTAAGTATAGAGATTTACAACTGCGCAAGCAGTATTTGTTATACGATTATTGTCAATACGATGTTCCTAAATTAAAGATTACCAACTGGGCGATAAAGTTTCCAAGCGTATTGATGTCAAGAATCTTTAAAGTACTGCTTATTTTGAAGATGCTTGACATCAATACACTCGGAAACGTTCTCACATATAAAATTTCATAATAAACGAAATTTAAACGCAATTAGCTTAATGTTTATATTTTAAAAATACTGCTTGTGCAATTGTAAATTTCTAATTTACTATAATTAATATGATATCATCAACAAAATACCGCTTGCGCGGTATATATACGATATAGAAATCCGAACACCCAGTATAAATCAGTTTATTTAATAATACTTTGTATAATTGTAAAGGAAAACATTATAAACAAAAGAACAACATTTCTCTTTATTTCAACCAATTTTATATATAAAAAAAGCATTATTAATGGGTCGATGCAATACGGTGGACTATACACTCTCTAAGGCACCCACCTAGGTTTGCTTCTAACTAGGCAAATTATGTCCTCGTGTAGTGCCATTCCAAGAAATTACTAACACATTTGGAAGTGATTCTAGAGTTTGAAAGGGATTCTGTATATTTAAGATTTTTTGGCCCATGACATCCCTAACATGCTCAATTGGAGATAATCTCGGTGGGCAGGGAAACAAATTGATTTCAGCGTGCTTAAAGTTGGATTTGGCAATGTCTGAAGATGAGGATGAGGTTCCAGAATTTCTTAGGTCTAACGCTGTCCGGTCATGCTGCCACTAACGAAGATAATAGGTGACCTAGAGCCATAAGCAACAGTGTGATGAACGTGATTTTCGACAAAAAATTTTTGATTTCTTCTTTCACCACGTCGTTTTCTGACTGTGGCCCCGCCATCATGCATCCCTAAACAGAATCTAGATTCGTCACTAAGCACTACATGATTCTATTCCTGGTCCTACATTAATCGTTCTCTACACCACTCTAAATGATTTCGTCAATGCTCAGCGGTTAAAGAAAGCACCCAGTGCGGCCGGAATAAAAAAGGCCAAAAGTGCAAATCCGGCAGTAAACTGTCCGCATCCAATCAGTCTTCCATGCTCTTCATACTAGAATTTCCGAACGTATTAAAGTTAAGAATCTTCAAAATATTGCTTATTTTGAAGTGGCATAATATCAATACACTCGGAAACTCTAACGTTCTCATATATGAAATTAGTTCCGTAATAAACGAAATGTAAAAGCAATTGACTTGAATTTTATGTTTTAAAAATACTGGTTGCGCAATTGTACATTTCTAATCTACTACATTTTATATAGATTTAAAATTATCAATAAAATACCGCTTGTGTAGTATTTATTGAAGACAGAGATTTTCCACTGCGCAAGCAGTATTTTTATATGATTTAAGTTAATGTGCTAATTTAAAATTAAAGCCCAACAACTGCGCAAGCAGTATTTTGCAGATGTTTGATATCAATGCGAACGGACACTCTAACGTTCTCAGTTATGAAATTAGTTCTATAATGAATACAATGTAAACGCAATTAACTTGGAGTTTAGATTAAAAAAATACTGCTTGCGCATTTGTAAATATCTAATATACAATAATTAATATAGATGTAAATCATCTATAAAGTAGTATATGCAGAGTATATTGTGTACTCTACAATAATTTATATGATTTAATTCACTGTTTCTAAATTAAAGCTTAACAACTGCGCAAGCAGTATTTTGAAGATGTTTGACATCAATACACACGGAAACTCTAACTTTCTCAGTTATAAAATTAGTTGCTTAATTAAGAAACTGTAAACGAAATTAGCTTGATCAGGAATTCCATACAGGAAGGAAGGAGGAGGGAGGAAAATTAAATTTGCTGGAAAGATTAAAAAACTCCACAATACTAAAAATATTACCTAATACTACTATAAATGTTTATTCACCTGACGAAGCAATAAATTAGCAAAACTATTGTTGTGAAAATAAGAACAATTTCTTCAAAATAAAAAAATCAGAATGTTATTTATAGAAAGTAAATATAGATAAACAACACTTCAACGCCATAGCAATCAACTTATAACCAAAATCATAGTGAAAATGCGTTTCAGTGGAAGAACATAATGTGTTATTGTGAACTCGGCCCGTGCTTCTTTCGTCCAAAATTTTATCTATGTTGTTTTGTATTAAGTTTGTTTTTATGTGTATTTTTAAAGAAAGAATACTAAAGTTCTGAATAAATAAATAGATATAAATACGACCCACCGATCAGTGGAATAGAATTGCAGGGAGTCTTCAATTGCGGTATCCTAATGATAATAAAAATGTATTAAAAGTCCTTTACG
Organism: Ontholestes murinus; assembly: GCA_963969525.1. Lineage (NCBI taxonomy): Eukaryota > Metazoa > Arthropoda > Insecta > Coleoptera > Staphylinidae > Ontholestes > Ontholestes murinus. The sequence goes on from OZ018394.1 coordinate 34,308,575, forward strand.
TTGTAGAAAATTAACGAATAATTATATCCAAGCCATTATAAAACTCATATCTTTATTTCTTAATTCTTCACATATTCTTAGACTTAAACATTTCTCTCCAAAAATCTTCTAATTCATAACATCATATCTTTTTCTGATTAACTAGCATAATAATATTACGAACGACTATTCCCTCAAAGCCAAAGAAATATTTGGAGAAGAATTGATTTTTGAAAGTTACTTATGAGGACTGGATTTCTTGGTTAGGAGAAATTTAGCAGAGAAATAGATTCTATTAATACAAATGTTTTTGGCTGGTAATTTAAATTACTAATGGTATCAAAACAATTGAAGGGTTTTTACTAAAATAACCACAATCAACTTATTTATATTTTTGTTTCTACACCTTAAACACAAAGTTTATATCCTGCGTTCTTCTCTTGTTTTAAAACAGCAAAATAATTTTCTGCAGACTTTTACAGACACTTTCTTTCTTCCAGAACTTGAAGAAAAATTGATTGTACTATTGTCCATTTAAACTATAATTTTGCTTATAATGTATAATTGAGATCGCTTAGCGATTAGAAAAGTTGGCAAATCGCAAATTAAACATACATCATATTTTATCTTGGTTTAACTTATTTACGTTAGCACGTTAATTGCTGTCTGATTTTTAGCCCCTATAAGAACTATTCATAATAGGTGTTTGATTTATTTTCGAGACCACTGATGTAAATTCACTTTAAATTTATTAAAATTAAGAAGCGAAGCAATTATTTAAAGTTTTATTATACAAATCTTTATCTGTCCAAATAAAATGGACATATGTGGTTCTAGATCATAATAATTTTTTATTGAAATTACAAATTTCTGTTTTCAGCAATGTGATTTTATATTTCTGGTTAACTATTTTAATAAAGTTGCTATCATCCTGTTTGAACAATTCTTTTATTCTTATAGAACACAAACAAATAACTGCATTTATGCATCCTGCACACCCTATAGGACCGATTATGACTACTTATATAAATACATACCATACATATAGAGATATGGTAAATATAGAAATTAATGAAATTATTGTAAAAAAATTTAATAACCACAATTATAAACAAAAAAACTAATAGAGTAAATTACAAATAATTTTGTCGTCCTTTAAATACAATTGCATTAAATAATGTAAGTATTGCAGATATAAAAAAGAACTAATAGAAATTAATATATCAACTTAATCTTCCTTAGAAATTTGTGTCTTTATGTACGAGACGTATTTTTTTGAAAACTTTAACTAACAGTTTTATGGAAAGGATATAAAATTTAATTTAATTCCTCAGTCATGTTTTAATAATTCTTAAGACCGAACTCTCCTGCCTATGTCGTATTCGTACTGTACTTTTCCAAAAATGTTTTATTGAGCTAATAATGTTACCATATTCCCTGTTTATGTTATATTTAAACATGATACCACCGGTATATATTCTTTTTTAATTTATTACTTCTGTATACGTTTTATAAACATGCCTTAGAAATATAATTGCACGCCAAAGGGCGCAATTACTTTTTTTATAGCAGGAAATTCACACTGGTGAAGTTCGCTTAAAGTTACACCGAATACATTAAATCCCTCTAGATGGGCACGGCTGAACGAGCTGCGAAAAATTTAATGAGATGAAATGGAGTAATATTGCAAACACCTAAGATAAGTGCAGTTGAATGTAAAGTCGATGCCAACATTTATTAATCTTGCTTATATCCGTATATTCCTTCTTCTTTCGATATTAATATTCTCTAATATTTCTCTTTAAAAAAACTGTTTATTATTATTATTATTTTAAAATAAAAACCGAACAAATTTTTTCATTTAATCTAGAGTTATGTTTTACCATAAGTTACTACTATTATCTTCCATAAAACAAGTGTATTAATCCAAAATTATCGGCTGGAGAGTAAAAAACCGGCGCGCTTTATACGGATTAAATGTGACTGTTATCAGTTGTAATTTATGCAAGCGTTTCGCCTCGCATGTAGTGCCTCATTTAATCCGAATAAAACAGTCTGCTCTTCCGTAACCGACACGATGCTCGTATATACTCCTTGCCTAAAAAACATATTATATAATTGATCTAATTTTCTTGATGAGGGAATTTCGGACTGGCGAACTTCCGCCAAGCAGACGGGCAAGAAATTTTCACATTTTGCCCTTCATTGTCCAGAGGCTTATTAGGGATCTTGCCCAGACCGACAAAAACTGCGCAAAAGATGATACTTGCCTTTAATGAAATTACCGGCCTCCTTGTATTGCCATCAAAAGGGTAACAAGTTTGGATGGAAATTAAATATTCTTTAGAAGTTATTCGAATATTTAATATTACTATTCTATTCTAGAAAATGAATAATTTAATGAATGAAATTTTAGGATTTTTTTAAAGCAGTTTTTTTTCTTTTACAGGTGAGTTTTGATGACAGACAGTTTCTTGAAGATTATTTCGTAAGTATAAATAGAAAATAAAACTGGTATCTTGTTTATAAATACAAACACACTTGGTTTGATTGGCAGAAAATTTTCTGTGAAATAAATCAAGTGTAACTAAGTGAGCCAACAATTAAATATATAATAAAATTGGTTTTGCTATTTTAATTTGTGACTAAGTATAAGTATATGAAGTAGAAACCTCCATTGTCAACGAGTTTATTATTTTATGTAAAATTAATTTAAAATTACATTATTTATAAAATTTATGAAATAATTTTTATAATTATATTATTAATTATAACAAACTTATAAGCGGTTAGTTTTCTTCTTTTCTCTAAGGGAAATTTACAAGATTCACCTGATAGAATTTCACATGGGGCCAACTGAATGGCATACACAGAGATACGTACCGCCTTAAACTGAACACTATCCACGATTTTAAGATGAATCTTATCTGCCTGACCATAAAATATGCTACCATAGTCAATTATTGACCTAATATACGCACGATAAAACAGTATTGCACATATTACATCACATCCCCATTTGGCTCTATATACGGCTTTAATTACATTTAAACCTTTTGAACACTTGTTCTGTACATATAAAATGTGTGCCTTCGAAAGTAAGTTTTTGTCCAAGACAACGCCATGGTACTTATATGTATTTATAATGGAAATATTACCGTACCATACCATAATAGGACAGGAATTTCTATGACTGCTAAATGTGACTTTCTCAGAGACAATATTAAACCCTAAATATCTGACAAATTATTTTTACTAGTCACCACATCTATTACTTCCGTTATGTTATTGCTATGACAGTGGTAAAATATATCAACAATAAATTGGACCACTTTTGCCTGGTATGAGTATAGATGTGGTACAAGCACCCATCCTTGCATTAAGCTCATGGGAGTCTCCCAAGGCCCTTGTATTTCAATTTTATTCCTATTATATATTTTCTGATTTAGTTATATACGAATTATATTATTAGATATTTTCTCTAACAAAACAATTGTTATGATTTATCTCTGAGAATGTGCAAATTGACAGAATTATAGGTTTTGCTAAAATTAGCAAAGAATGCCAACCGGTTTGAATAAGAATGATCTTTGGATATTTACAGTAAGGTCAGCTAGAGCTTCTATTCCTAAATCCAAAGACACCATCATTCAACTAAGAGTTATACTCAAGAAACCAATCAAGTCTAAGGCCTAAGCTTAATTAGACATTCATATGTTTTCAAAATGCAAGATGTTACGGATATAGGCCTAGAGGATGCAGCCAAGGAACTGTCCCTACTTAATTTCTTAATTAGCACCACAATAATATTTCTAGTAGATAATTTAAACTCTTTTCAGATGGGATAACTACTATAATATATTATAGATAATTCTATCAAAACCAGGAGAGGTATTCTTAGAGTGTTTTAAAGCAATATTAAAATTTGTTTTCTATGTCTGTATCGTAATTTTACCCTTGTATCGAGTGATTATAAATATCAGGATTTATTTCTGCTCAAGGGGCGGCTAACGAATTCCCTGCTTCTTCAAGAATGGGAAATATTTTTCATGAATTTTCACACTTGAGTTACAGGAGTACTACTATTTATACCAGAACAATAATTAATCCATGGAAGTTTAAATATTTCTTTTAGTTTATGTTCCGTAGTTGCAGCAATTTAAGGTTTAAATTAAATTACACATGGATTGTTTCACAGTTTTTCTATATTTACTCGACTAGTTTCGCTTTTTAAGGCATTATCATCGGTGAATTACAACAGAAACTGATTGCCTTACATTTTGTGGTAGATTTGGCATACTCGCTCGTAGTTTTATGTTTTCTATCACTTGCCATTTTTGCCCAAATTTTCCAAATATAGTCGTCTGCTATTTAAAAATTCTCCATCTGGATGTTCGTTTTATTTATTATGAATGCGTTGATAAACCTACAAAGGTTATCTCCTTGTTTTTCGAGCTACATTATAAGGTGTAACCATTCTGTCGACTATATCGACACTAATTATTGTGGAATTGTTGAATGTTAGTAAATCTGTTTTTTAATTATCACCAGTATTTTCGTCTAGTTTGTCATCGTAGTGCATTAACGATACAAGTAATACATTATTTGACTTTCTAGGAACATATGAATTAAGTGTCATATCGGCATGGAATGCAAAAAAATGAAGCCTTTACAGGTCCCTTCGGCAAAGAGTTTCGACTGGATTGTATTGTACGAACTACAGTTAGGAGGGTGATCATGCAACAGACGACTTACAGCTTTCACGCTAGTAGACCATCGATCCATGGTAACACTCCTTCCAGTTACTGAAATGTGGTTAGTCATTCTTAGAATGACAACTATTATACAATTGTCTATCTGAAAGTGACCTTCAGATTGTCTTCTAACATAGATCTCCAAATGCGACTTGTAAAATGTTTTTGCATCCACTGTAGAAAACACTGTGATCCAATGTTTGTTGGGTTTATTTGGAATGTAGATACGAAAACCACATATACCATCAAATCTTAACAACAGTTCATGTAGAGTTACATGTTTACCCACACTATAATGTTTTTACACTGTTCATTTAATTTTTCAAATATGTCTCTATCAGCAGCAAGTTTATCCAACTTCTTTCCCCCATCCCTTGTATTGGTATTGTCGAAACGTATAAATTTTATCAGAAACATAAATTTCCGCTGAAATAAGTAGTAGGAAATAATTGGAACCCAAAACCCTCCTCGGCCCAAAATTCGAGAATCGGCCAAATACAGAAAACCAATAACGGCTTCATTTCCACTTTATTAGTAAGTACAACGTATTTATTCTTGTTTCTTGGTGCTATATTTTATTTATATACAAGTTGGTATTTTTGACAACTGTGACCAAAATTTCTTAAAAAAATAGCACCCAACACTGAATTGGCGTGTTTGTGTTTCTTGCACCTGCAGGAACACCAGGCAATTGGGTAATGATATTCTGCTCCTTTATTCGAACTCCTCATTGGCCTGGGACATGCTTTTTATACTTGGTTTCATTTCCTCGATAAAAATATGGAGATCTGGAGGTTGTACCAGAAGTATCTGATTGGTTTCCATCTTCATCTGGTTTTTCTCCATCACTGTATCGTGTTCGTTAATTATGTCTTGTGCGCCTTCGTCTTCAGAGTCAGATGTTTCAGAAACTTCCGGGGTTAGTACTTCGTCGTAAAGTGCCTGAGTCTAATAATTTCCCTTTCATAAGCATCCATTTGGCCAAACAATGTAAAACGCCACAAATCGAAAATACGCCCAACTTACAGTTGCACTTTCAATAAAGACTAAACGAAAAAAATCCCTTGTCTTGCTTTATATAGTGGTGGTCTGTATAAAGCAAATAGACTAATATTTTAATTGTCATTTATTCATTTAATTGCAAGAATTTCTTCTTATCTAAGAACTCCCCCATAACCATCCTTATGATCTTTTATAATACAGGAATATCCCAAAATATTAAAATTTAACTTGAATTTGGTTTCAACCAAGTTTCGATTATTAAGGCTATTTCTATTATATTCTTACTTAGAATTTGAGAAAAACTCTTCTTCTTAGAAACAATAGAGCGAGCGTTTCAATAAACAATATTTAAAATATTTAGATTCGCCATTGCTACTAACAGAATAACTTGAACGTTTTACTTTATTATTGGAATTACTCAATACCTTGAGTTTCTTTTAAATGTAATGGATTAATTATCCTTGCAAAATACAAATATTTTGCAAGGATATTAAGAATCTGAGGAATGTAGAACTTATTAAAAACCCTTCACTTGGTTTAGTTTTTACAAATGACCAATGTATGATTAATGGGAGTGATTTGTACAATTGTTGGATGGGTTTTGCAGAGGATTATTTTTCTGAGTGCAAGGCTATATTAGGTAAAAAAGTATTGAGCTATAGTCTAGCAGAAGACGGAAAATCGGTTGGTATATATTAACTGCTGTTAGCAGAAAAACATCGACTCTTAAAAGTTAGTGTACCGAGTTTTAGGCTTTGGCTTTAATGGATTGGGCATGGAATCAAATAAAATTGATAGTCGGGACTGGATTTCAGGGTTTTAGGATTTTATCTTTTAAAATAAATTCAAATTGTTTGGAGGCTAATTAGATTATAGCTTGTGACATATTATGATTAGGTTTTGGGATGCCATTTTTTTTCCGTTAGACGGGACTCGTTTGTTAAGATAACAAAATATGAGCTTTTAAGGATAAATTTATGGATATTTTTATGTAGTTTTTATATGCAAAATAATACTCTGAAATTGTTTTCATAACAAAAATACTACACTTCATTTTACATATAAGAAGACTAAGCATGTCATTTTCTTTAAACATGATCTTAACCCAAAACTAAAAACAAGAACAAGAAAAGTTAGTTTTATAATCACACAAAACAAAATTATATATCTCATTTTATATTTTATTGACGACTTTATTTCTTTGGTTATCAATAATAATATCCTGTATTTCAGGTTTAAAACTATGTTTTACAAATTCCATTTATTTCTAACATTTTTTCAGTGATCGAATGAAAGTCAGAGTTAATAATTTTATGTGAATTTTATATGGGGTTGAGTCTTAAGTCATTTGTACTATAATAATGGCGATTTTTTTACAAAGAATAATTTTGTTCGGTTATCTATTAACCATTTTTTCGATTACATTTGGCCATCTTTCGGTAAAATCATGATGCCAAGCTTAAAAAACTTTTGGTCTATCTGAGCAAAAAAAAAAACAGTTTCTGTTTGACACTATTCACTGAATTGAATTATTTACCATTCAAAGAGTTTAACAAAGATCGAAACAATTAGTAGTTGGACGGCGCGAGTCTAGTCAATATGATGGTGGATGATCGATCAAATCCCATCCAAGCTGCAGCAACTTCTGGTGGGTCACTAAACTAGCCACTTAACTTGTGCTTAGTCTCGTCTTGTCATTGTGGAACATAACACATTTGCGATTTGCCAATTCTGACCGCTGGATTGCTGTATTCAATTTGTCCAATTGGCGATAGTACACATCCATATTAATTCTTTTGCTCTGTGGTAGAAGAATAAAATACACGATGTCTTTGTAATCTTAAGTAATACATGTTAATTGAGAGAGACTATTAGTCTTCCTTTGTTGTTTTTCCTTTAAATCAAAAATTGTAGTAGCACCTTTTAACAAGAAAAATGTATCTTGTTCTTTCTGCGGTGTTTTGCATGACTATGTTTCTATTTGTTTTCATCTGCACTAAATTTTTCCCTTGGTCGAAATGATTTGCAGAAATGTTAATAATTATTTTTGGAACTGAAAAGTTGTCGTCTTAGATTAATCCGAAGGTTTAAGGTCATTTAAATTCGATTAACCAATTGTTTCAGAAAGGTATTCCCTATTTAGGAGTTAGTCTTTGATATAAAAACAATAGTATAATGTGATATATTCGGTCTACTAAGGGTAATATGTACTTTCAGAAACAAACACACTACATATTATACATATTAAAACTGATTCCAGATATAAGAATAGTTTGTTGACTTCTCATAAGGAAAATAACAAATTATATCATTTCTGAAACATGTTTCGAATCTACTCAAACTTTCTACTGAATGACCTAGCACCAATAGTATTTAATGAAAAAAATTTTGAAAAGATGATCTAATTTATAACATCCTTATTATAACTGGAAGAACACCAGTAAATAAAAGATCGGTTAATCGAAATTCTTAGGTCTAATATGAATTATATTTGAAACATATTTTAAATATTAAGAGCGCTGTTATTATTATTATTATTATTATTATTATTATTATTCATCTATTGTTACTTTAGTCAAAGTTATCCAAGTTATACCAAAAGATGGAGCTAAATACAAAAAAAATGCAGAGATTCTTGGAAAATTTTTAAAATTACGATATTACTATGAAGGTACCATCTATTGTTTTTAAAATGTTTTTACTAAAAATACTTCTGCATAATTTAATTGAAACAAATATTATATAGTTTGAATTATTCCATTACTTTAATCTTTACTTTTATCAATACACTAATACATTAGTACGTTTATATTTTAAAAATTTACAAAGCTTGGTTGTAAATAGGGCACCAGCTTAAAAATAAATAAGGAAAATATATTGACTTACATACAAACATTTCTTTATATGGAATTAAACAAAGTAAAAGAGGAATTCAATTCCATAAAATTGGCCTATATAACGCTCGACGTTGAATTTGTCAAAAGATTTTTCAATTAAATTGACCCTGACAGGCGTAATGCGATTAGAGAAAACTCTTAAGTAAATCCGTGCGTATGTACAGGTAAGAATTTTTTTCTCGAGTTAATGCCTTTGTATGTATTAAATATGAATGGTATCTTACAAAGTAGTGTACCGAAGTCGGAGAGAAATAATAATTGATGTCAAGATCTTAGCTTCTTTACGATATAAATTGCGTTACTCGACCTAAATTGCTTAATATATTTTATTTATCAAAGCGTTCAAATTGATTCTTTTCGCAGAAGCATTTCATTTAATTTGATTTCAACAAGATTTAAATACAGTTATGAATTCATTTGAATGAATGCCAAAGATTATATATCAAAGTAGCTATATATTTAATATATCGATGATAAAATTTTGATATCTCAGACATAGAAATGCAGAGTTGGATTAGTTTTTATTTGCGATAGATGTCGCTTTGTAAACTAAAGCAACAGATGTCGCGAAATACACACACACGGCGGTTGACGAGTATTGCCTTTGTGTTCTTTTTCTTAGTTTTTTTTAAACACGTTTTCTGTTCTTGTTCGTTTGCTATTGTGTTCTGTATTATCATTACCCCACCAGGAAAGCGTTTCTGTCTTTGCAGATGGCTTACATCTAGTTATTCTCATGTCTTCTTCACGGTTGCAACTGCTTACGTATACACTTTGCGTTTATTAAAATAATCATACTATTATTTAAGAAAATTTGCCTTCGATATATTTAGCTCTTAAAATTGTTGTATATGTAAATATATAATTTTAAAGTTTTTAATAAAAATTTTATTAGTACTTAAAAATTTAATATGCCATTAAACACCTGTTTGCATTCCAGTTACAAATTTAATTTATATGAATAGCAATTTGATTCCAACTGATTTCCATTCATCGCCGATAAAACATTATGCGATACGATTTTCACTTCACATACTCTCGTAAGTCATCGACTTTAATGCGTCCAACTGTAAGGAGCGTTTCGAATGCATTAAAGCTATTTTCCAATCATGTTTCATGGCCAGGATTATACAAATGTGGTGTGTGCAGGAGCAAAGTGCTGACTCTTGCCTCTGTAACAAGTAGAGTGTTCATATTCAGGGGCGAATAGCTCTTTAGTTTATGCGGTTTAATCGAGCATATAATGGCCGTGCGCCACTGACCGCCCTTTTCCTACTTGCCTGACCGAAGGAGGGCTTCAAGGATAATATGGTCACTTTTATAACCAGTTAACGTCTCCAGAACTTTACTAACTACCATCTAATATTTGATTAAGTCCTTTTAACGGTACTGGAAGATCACCTACTTCTCACGCCTGGTCCAAACAAATTTGACTATGTGGTGATTAGGGGACGCTATAAACTGAACTATCTATCTTCCCTGCAATAACTAATCTAGCAAATTTTCTGTTTAATAGTAGGTTTATGGTGAAATCTTATTTATAAGTTCGGATTTTAATTACCCTGCAATCTTAAATTATGGATTGATTAATTTATAAATTCTGATTTGAATTACTTATCAATCTAAAATTATATATTATTTAAATTATTTTTACTATTATGGAATCTGATGTTAATTTAAGGTTTATTTGTTGTAAATAATCAATTATTATATATGCACTTAAAAACGACTTAAATTTCGATGTTTTACCGTCATTATCAAGTCACTTGATTTACTGTTTTTACCACATCTTATTGTTTATCAATATTATGATAAGGCCGATGAACCAAACATGGTCAACGGCGTGGAGATACATAAAACAATATAAAACCAATGCATTAAAGACTCGACAAGAGCATCCTTAGTTCAATCATCAAGGACATCACGAATTCAAACAAACTCTACTGATTATGAAACCAATTACGAAAATCTTGCAAAATAGCAACGTAGAATGTTAGGAACTTGACCAAGCCGAAAAAATGCTATTCAAAAAATAGCCTAACTAAATATAGAGAAACTCCGTATAAACGGCGTTCAATAACCTAATGCTGGAGGAAAACAAAATCATCTATTATTGTATTATTCAGGAAGTTAGGATCGTTCGCACTAATATGGCGTTAATTTTAAGCAAAACTATTAATAAAATAGTAGCAAATTTCATTACTTACCCAAACACAATAAAGATAAAGGTAAACATCATTAAGTATACGCCCCAGCCGCAAACCTAATAATTATATAGAAACTTTCTACAAAGATTTAGACAGTGTCTTAAAATCCACTAAAACGCGAGATGTGACAATTATAATGGGAGAAGGTTATGGGTTGAGAGCTAGAAATATAAGAGGAGATCTATTTATAGAATTCTGCCAAAATAAAAATTCGTCATCGCAAATGCGTTGTTTAAATAACCAGATTGACTATATGGTTATATTGGCAAAAACGTTTCCAGGTGCCGTCAATTGGTCAGACCATAATCCAGGAGTTACAAATATTAGGCTCAAAATAATACTGGTAAAAAGAAGATCAGAAAACAAATAAATCGACACTACTAAGCTAAGGGATAAAAGTACAAAACAACTTATGGCAGGGGAAACTAGGAGGATTGATGAGCATAAAACAAGAAATTCTCCAAAATACTGAAATTGACAACAAAATGTTTTTAAAGAATACAAAAATAACTAAAATTTAAAGCAGATCATAAACTGAATGGATAAACTGCGACAGTTCAGAGGGAGAGATGATCATAAGTACAAAGAAATAGACAAGCAATAAAATATTACAATTAAACAAGCAAAGGAAAAATGATTGAAAGACCAATGTGAAAAAATAGAAGGATATCAGAAAAAATATGAAAAGTTTTAATACTCACAAAAAATAGAAGGAATAAGTTATATCAAAAGAAAACCGGGTATTCTCAAATATACAAATGGGAAACTAAATTCCGATATAAATGAGAAATTAAAAAAATGGACAGAATACATTAAAGACTTGTTTGGAGGCAATATAACAGAACAACTAGAAATTAACAAACAATTTTTTTTTAGAAATATTAAGAGAAGAGATAAAAACCAACAAAAAAAACAGGTGAACGGTAGACCCAGTTAAAACTTTGAAATGTATGATTTATTGAACGCAATATATAAAACAAGACAAGGCAATGGTTATTCTCCACTTTTTGCGCTATACAATGGAAGAAACGTAGTCAATAGAGACTAAAATATAATAACAAATCTGCATTGGAATCAGCGCGCATAAATAATATTGGACAATTGAAGTAAGGAAAGTAGTGAGACAAGGACATATTATGACCGCCCTGGTTTTCAATGCAGACAGTAAATACATTTTTGAAGAATCATTAGTATTGCAAAAAAAGAGGTTTTTTATTTTTTTAAACTAGTTGGGTTTCATATTTACTTTATCAGTTTCCTGATATATATTTCGACAATTACTTGTTATTTTTAAAGGATAGGTTTCTATCTATCGTTATATATAATCTAGGGTAATAATGTAATTATTTTAAGCTCGTTGTTTACTATATTTCTGCCCTCCTTGATTGTCTCAAAAATATTACCATAAAGGTGCCATCTATTATTTAGATTGAACTAAACCCCTGTTTCTAACTATTCTACACTGATGAGATCGAAATTGAAACCTGTCCATGATAGCTGTTGTTAAAAGGGAACAATAATCAATAAACAACTGCTGAAAATTGTTTTAGACTCCTTTTAAGTGTGACCGTAAATTAAGAAAACTCTTTGTATATGTTACGATCTTCTTTATTTTCCATCTCACATTTGCTACAATCTTGTAATAATTTGACCGAAGTCCTCTTCATATTCCATTGTCAGAATAAATTGCTTAAAAGTATCAGTAGGTCACGGTTTATAAATATTACATTTTACACACTGAACTTCATCTATCATCAGATTGCTGTTCTCTGTCGACCTGTCCTTTGTCGATCTGTCGACCTGTCCTTTGTCCTCTATCCTCTTTCGATATGGCCTATGTCGATCTATGCTCTGTCCTTTGTTTATTTGTTCTCTGTCGTCTGCCAGTTTATCCTCTTAGCTTTGTGAATTGTTATCTATCATCTCTCGTCTGTCAATTGTAACCTATCATCTGTCATCTATCATCTATCATCTGCCATCTGTCATCTATTATCTACCATCTATTATCTAGTCGTCTACTGCCTATAGGGTACCTTCTGCTGTCTACCACCTGTCTATAATCTGTTGTCTTATTTGCCATCTGTCATCTGTCATTTATCATCTGTTATCTGCTATCTGCAATCTATCAGCTGTCATCAGTTATCTATAATGATTAATTAGTCATCTGTCCTTTGTCAGACTGTCCTCTGTCGAACTGTCCACTGTCGATCCGCCCTCTATCTTCCGACCTTCCAGCATCTACCACCTATCTATTATCTGTCATCTCTCATTTGTCATATGTCATCTGTTTTTTTTTATCAGCTATCTGCTGATAGATCACTATCATCTGTTATCAGTCATCTGTCCTCTGGCGATTATTCCTTTGTCAATATGTCCTCTACAGATCTGCCTTCTGTCCTCTGTCAATTGTCATTTGTCATCTGTCAATTGTAATCTGTCATTTATTATCCATCACCTACCATCTTTAAGATAGTCGTCTACCTTCTACCATCCACCTCCTGACTGTCATCTGTCATCAGTCATCTATCCTCTGGCGATCATTCCTTTGTCAATATGTCATCTATTGATCTGTCAATTTATCCTCGGTCGATTTATTCTCTGTCCTCTGTCAATTGTCAACTGTCATCTGTCAATTAAAATCTGTCATTTATTAGCTATTATCTACCATCTTTAATAGAGTCGTCTACCTTCTACCATCCATCACCTATCTATCATCTGTCATGTCTTTTCTTATTTCCTGCCTGCCATCTACCATCTGTCATGTGTCATCTGTCATCTACCATCAGTCTATCTGCCCTTTGCCGATCTGTTATCTGTCATCTGTAAATTATCATCTGTCATCTCTCATCTGTAATCTGTCAATTATAATCTGTCATTTGTCATCTAACATCTGTCATCTACCATCTGCAGTCTATCTTCAACCATCTACCATCTTCAATTATCTGCAATTTGTTATCTGTCGTCTGTCGTGTGTTTTCTAAGAAACTCTACTTGTAGTAATGCAATATAGTATCTACTAACTTACGAGTTGAAGAAGTATGTTTTAATAAAACCTTGGAAAGGCGTTAAAACATATTCGACTTAAAATCACCCACAACTTTATATTCATAAGATATTTTTGGATATCCAAGAAATAGCCACATTAGTATACTTCTCCTTAGAATGGATTTAATGTATTAATAGAAGATTTACAGTAATAAAATAAAGTGTTTATAGTAACCAAGAGGTTGAAGTAGTACAGACGTTTTGAAAGCCAGCTTGAAAAGGTATTTTAAGATATTCATCTTAAAATTACCCACAACTTTTCGTTAGAAAGGTGTTATTAAAGTTAGCTTAAAAAGTCATTAAAAAGACAATCATCTTAAAAGTTAATTTTGGATATCCAGGAGAAGATCGACGTTAGTATACTTCTCCTTGATGAAGAAATTGCAGTAATACAATATAGTCTCTAATAACTGATAAGTTAAAATATTACAGACTTTTTGAAAGTCATCTTATAATCTACCACAACTTTTTATTTATAAAATATTTAAGACAGCCAAGGAATGTTGGTATACTTCTTGGAATGAATTAAGGGTAATAATAGAAGGAATTCAGACAGTTTACATATACAATAATATTTTAGAAGTTTAAATGAAGAGATGTTTTTCCTTTTGAAGTAATGCAATAGGATATTTCTACTATCCTACAGGTTAATGTAGTAACGATGTTTTTAAAGAGGCAATGAAAAGATATTCAGTTTAGAATCGCTCATAGCTTACTATTTACTAAATCATCGAGTAGAACGTTAGTATACTTCTCCTTGGGATGGATTGCGTGTATTTATATGAGATATTCAGACAGTTTATGTTATAAACCAAGTTTTAGCGAAGAGTTGCCTTTGGTTTTTAGAAGGAGATGAATTTCATAGTGTTTTCTACACTTTTCAAAGTAGCAAAAAGCGGTGTTTAATAATCATCTAAAAATTTCGGAATGTGTAAATTATAAAATTATATTTCTTACGATTCGGAATAGAAATTTGAAAATAAAAATTGAAAGGCAGTAAGAGACTCAATCATTAGTCTTAAACTAAAATGCATAATTGTATAAATAATATATGCTATCTGAATTTAAGGTGTTATAAAAATAATAATAATAGTAAATTATATAACTACTTAGACCATCAGGCTATAGTTTCTTGCTGATTTATAGAATCTCGCTTTAACAAACATATTTAAAAATTGTAACCAGTTCTGGAATGTTCAGATGTAGAAAGTAATGAATTATATAATAGCGACAACGAATTATTAGAGAGACAAACTGATCGACAAGCCATTGACGATAACAGTGCTATTATCGAGAGTAATGATGAGGAAATTCTTGATAAAGACAGTGATTGCGAAAATATTCTAAACAATTATACGAGACGATGCATGCGATTCCCTTTTGAAGACGAACGTGGAAGTAATGTACCAAATCATCAAACTGAAATTGCTTCAGATGAAACAATTTGGAAAAGAATTGAATAAGGAGGTGTTGCTGGTAGATTACTAGTGCAGTGTGGTTTCAACTATGTACTTGGGAAATCAGTACATGCTAAAAGAAACATTATGAAGGTTAGATTCCTATTACTTATTGACAAGCATATTTTGGAAAATATACGAATTTGTAAAAGTTAAAAACCTCTCGAGGTTTTGGGGAAAAGCTGGACATTTACGCAAGTAAAATTAAAGGCGCTTCTTGTAGATTTGCCCAGTATTGGACGTGGAGCGTACAAAGAAAATACTTTGAGGCCTCAATACAAGAAATCGGTGGAGTCAACGTTTGCAAACAGACAAATTTGCTTTAGTCTCAGCAGTTTGGATCAATTTTTTTGAAAACAGTCGAAATTGCTTTAAACCGGGAGCTTTTATTACCGCGGATGAGCAACTCTTTCCAACGAAGGCCTGATGCAGATTTATCCAATATATGCCAAACAAACGCCATAAATTTGAAAAAAGACGAGACTCGAAATGCATCAACCCCCCTAATTGAATTTTGAACTTCTAGAGCTATGAAAAGTAGAACTGTAACAACCGATAATGTTTTTTTAAGTATTCTTTTGGATTTAAATTAAGATCTAAACATACTTCGTTGCAGGGAAGAAAACGTGCAAACAAGAGGGCAAGCCGAAAACTTGCAAACTGAAAAAGAAAACAGAACGACTCGTTTCTCAACGTTGTTGTACTAATCCAATGGATGCACACTTACCATTTACAAGAGCAAACCAAATAAAACAGTACTTATACTAAGTACAAAATATAAACACGTCAAAATTGATAAAATTGTTAAGAAATTGAAACTGTATCGTTTTGTAATAGAACTGAATTTGGCATCGATGTCAATATTTTAGATATCGAAGAACTTGCTTCAGAATATCAGATTTCAAAGCAAAACAAACAATTTTTTTTATACACCAGTCTCTCTGACTGGTTTTAGTAGAAACAGATATATTTAAATAGCTGGTAGATCTCGTGTTAAAATCGTATTAGGTTTGGGACTTTATCACCATTCTTGACAAGTTTCAAAATCTTTTTTTTTCCTTAGATAATCTTAAATATTGTATGTAGTAAATGAAATTATCCAGTATACATCATAACTAATATGGGGTTAAATTTAAATTTAGTTTTTATGTTATATATCTAGAAAACTAATGAAAGCACTTAACTATCTTTTTAACGCATAGATAAAGTTTAGAACTTCAATCCATTATATAATTTTTGTTTTCTTTATAAAAAATTTCTTAATCAGCTATGAAAATACAATTTCCATATTGAATTGGTATATAAATTAAATTATACTGGCATACATACAACCTTGAATATAAAAAATGGAGTAATAAAAGCACTAATATCCGCATGTGGTGTGTTAAAACTTGTTATAAAAATTAAATTGGCGCTTATAATATACGACAGCGGGGCCAAGTGTAAGTGTTATTCGACAGCAACGAGAAACATTAAATTGATCGGTGATCCAAGAAATTATTAATTTTATTTGGTACAATAAAAATTGATCTTGTATATTTTTGATAATAAACTTTAATCGTAGTTATGAAATGGTGATATTTTTGAGATATTAAAATGCACTCATTTAAGTATAAAACATATAAAGGGATATATTTAATATAAATAAAAATAGCAATATTTAAAGTGTTACGTATTTATAGTTAAGATAAAAGACAATCATTGGGAAATATAAGTATTTATACGTGGGCAATACGTCGGCGACCACTGACACAAAGAACGTAGCATAATGAAATTACACACTTTTTACAAAACCAAATTCCTTTTAGTACCGCGGAACAAACACGGAAAAAAAGTTAATAGAAATAAACGCGATATTTTCAAGTCACGTCCGGGTGAAATGTGTTCTACTTTTTAGTTTCTTCTAATCACTTTATTCTACCCCGGTAAAAGTTTTTAACAGGATATATTTACGAATTGGGGATGCGGCCGGCCCCAATTCTTATTTATCTCGAATTTGTCCCGGATATTGGGGCCGTAAAATATTTTCAGTGCGCCGCTTTAAAGCCGGCCCTCGATTGCCATAACAATAAAATATTATTTTTCATAGTCGCCGCGCGCAAATTAAGTATCCTGTCAAATGTGCATGCGAATATTTTACAGTTATATTGCTAAATATCACGAGGACTTAAGGGCATTGCCTTTCGTGGATTATTATCTTATTGGATATACTTTTTTCCCGATGGAATAAATCTAGAATGTAAAAAAATATATACGTTACAATTAATTTACTACTGTTTAACAATTATGTTGCAAATGAATCCACGAAGAACTCTTAATATTGATTCTGAATAGGTCTCGAAACTAGAAACTAGAAAATACTCCAAGAATTAAAATAATTAAAAATGTTCTCTAAATAATATTTCAAAGGAATAAAGAAAACACTTTTACTTTTAATTTTTGTCTTAAGCTTCATCATCATCATCACTCCATTAAGTGGGTATACCAGACTTAGTTTTGTGATGATGCTACCTGCCAACAATGTTCCCTTAATATTACAATATATATAATTAATGGCTTTGTGTGATTGGATTTATTAATGTTAGATACATAATATGAATGAAATATAATTACACAGCATAAAGAAATCACTGTGAAAATTAAAATGAAAAATCTGATTTAAATCTAGAAGTAAATAAAATTCATTTAATATATATAGTACAGTATTACAAATACTACATTTATAAAATCTAATTTAAAGCCATAAAGATATCACAGACATTGCCGGTTATAATATTAGCGTTGTTAAGATTTAAAGAATTTACAAACAAGCACATCGAAATTGTTTCATAACCAGATAAAAACATCTTTCAGTCCGCCCAATTTGGCAAGATTGGAGCGGATCCGGGAATAAATTCATTAGTTCTGACCTCTCCGAAAGAATAGGGACTTTATACAGCCATCTACTTACGCTAACCAGCAGATATTGCACCAGCAAGCTGTATTTTCCCGTTCCATCACTAAATTATAAATCTCATCTTCGTTTACGTAACATATATTAGAGTTATGGATTCCGCTGGTGGAAGGTAAAGTTTCGAGCGACTCGGAAAAATATGCAATTTAACTATATCATCCCGACGTTCGTATATCATCTTGAGGAAGTTTTTTCACTTCTGCAAAAACGAACGCCATAACCTCGAATCTACAAATTAAAGATTGTTACTGTTTACTTTTCTAGTTTATGAAGATTTTTAAATTAACTTGTATATTTTTATGATTGCAGTAGTAGCATTAGTATAATTTAAAGGGAGTCCGATGAGAAAATCCTTAGCTTGATATTATATATTTCTTTTATATATTAAAATTGTAAATAACTTAGATTTTCTAAACTATATATTTCGTTTAGAGAGCTTTATTATGAATCATGTGGTAGTATGATTTGATCTATCTTCACCTCATACTAAATCTAAATGTTTTAATAATTATTATTATAGGATATTACTATTAAATTTTTAAGATTGGAAGCATTCACTTTGTGGTACGCTGGTACACCTTGAATATAATGAAAAAGACACGATGTCTTTGTTTTATTTGTGGTAAAACAAAGTCAACCTGTCTCCTTCTTCATAACATTAGTGTTATTGATAATTTTGTATCTCAATTCGTCTGCAGCTTAAAATGTTATGCTTTAAATATTTCATATATAATATATGATACATACACAGTAATACATCATCATGTTTTCTATAACAATACAGGAAATGAAGTAAAACCTAAACTTTTTTTAGTCCATTTCGTGTTAATAATAAATCAATCATCATTTAAAAATAATGCACGTAATAAATATTTTTTTTTTGGCCACGAACCCCCATAACACACGATAATCAAATATTTGTCATATTTTTCTTATCCATTTTTACCGTCAATGTTTACGCGTGTAATTACCGTTAAATATATATTTAATTCCCTGTGAAATCTGGCGATGAATGTGACTCGCTGCGGTATTTACCCGGTCTTTACTAATTTATGGAAATTAAATAAATAACACCCCTTCTGACAATTTTGTGGCAGCAATTACAGCGCGGCCCGAATACATTAGTCCATGAGTATAGTAGAAGGGGCCTCCCGACATTCATATATATGTAAAAATGTAATTCAAACTGCATAACTTTGCATAATAAAAGGCGAGCGCATGAACGTACGTTTTTTTTTATTGTTCTGCAATAAGATTTATAAATCTAGTCTGTAGTGATATTAGTGAAATGTGAGAGTAGTGAGTAAAGCCATGCTTGATATTACCTACAAATAGGACGGCCATTGTGCGCCTTTCTCGACTTTGATTTTATCTCGTCCTGATTATATGGTGCAGCGTGGAAAGCGTTTTCTTGTAGATTTTCCGCTCTCCAATTACGTTTTTTTTCCGACCAGCCTTTTCCTAGAGATTTAATAACATATAGCTCTAGTTGTTAAATTAGCTTCCTTCAAATTAAATTATCTTTCGTACTCGAGTATATCTGATATTAATAGTCTCGTCTTTATAGGAAAGAAGGATATGAACATAAGAAAACTTAAAGTATCACAAAAAATGTCACAATGTGGCACTATATGATTAAAATTATTACAAATAATATTTAGTAGAGATTTCAGCCCGTAATTTATTCGATGGCTTCTGTCTGCTGCTGAAATATGGTACATACAATCGAACATTGCCTAATATGTCGGATAAGTTAACAAAACCTTGCAATAGTTCATAGAGAACTAATACCTGTCTTGTCGATACTCAAGGGATTAAAAATTAAACAATTTAAGTAATTCATTGTGATCGAAACCTCTAATTGGACAAATACCTACTATCTTGAAGTGTAAAAATTTTAAGAATTTAGGTTCATCACTCTCTAACAGTTGTTGATTTTGGGGAGACCATATCAATGCCTCATACTCCAAGTTGACACATACATACGCATAATAAATAGTTTTAAATATGATTGGGTTTTGAAAATTTGTTGAATTCTGACAAATAATGCCAAGTGATATAAAAGCATCATTAACAATAGCCTCAACATGATTATTGAATAATAGTTTGTAGTCAAAATATATGCCAAGATCCTTGAAAAGTGTGACTCTTTATATTGGAGTGGCATTGATACAATAATTAAACTGAATTGGATTAGATTTCCTAGTAAAAGAAATAGATTTACATTTGCCAACATTCAGTTCCAGTCTATTTTCTCGACACCAATTAAAAACTGTATCTAAGTTATTTTGTAAATTCTGACAATCAATCATATTATTGGCATTAGAAAAAATTTTTAGATCATCTGCGTAAAGAAGATGTTTACAGTTCAATTTTTTATATAGATCATAGATATAGGAATTCATTAATAATTTACAGATGTTTACAGTTCAATTTTTTATATAGATCATAGATATAGGAATTCATTAATAATTTTGATGATTTGCAAGAACCAAAATTACTCAACTTTTGTAAAAGAATATTATGATCGACTTAGTCGAATGCTTTCGATAACTCTATGTAAACAACATCTAGTTGAAGTGTTTCAGCAATACTTTGTGTAAGTATAAATAAATTACTCACTATTGAGTGACCCAATGTTGTTTAACAGATATAAACGATTTAATGTGGTTATAGATTTGATCATAGAGAACCCTCTAAAATACTTTCGCAATGTGTGGTAGGATTGCAATAAGCAAATAATTGCAATTTTAATTTTTTGTTTGGAAATTTACAAGTTCTAATTGACAAGTTAAATAACATAGTAAGTGGTTCAAAAAGTAAGGCAGCACAATCCTTTAAAAAAAATGCAGACAATTTATCATCGTCACCGGAATTGTTATTTGGAAGGCTTTTTAAGAAGTTTAAAAACTGAATCAATCTGAATAGGGGAAAATTAAAGGAATTATATAACTGGCTTTAGCAGGGTGAATATTTTTAGATGAAGGAGTATGTACAGATTCAAAAAAAGACAAAAAAAGACAGCACAATCCTTCAGAGAAATGCAGGTACTATATTATTGCCAACGGAATTGTTATTTGGAAACTTTTAAGAAATTTAAGAACTAAATCAAACGGAATAGGGGAAAAATTAAAGGAAGGTATATACATGGCTTTAGCAGGCTGAATATTTTTAGATGAATGAATATGTAGATTCAAAGAACTCAAGAAAACCATTTACTATAGTATGAGGATTATCAAGACTAAGATCATGTATCAAAGATGTTGGAATCCTAGATTTATTTGCCTTTTTAGAGTTTGCGTAGTTCCAAAATGGTTTTGGGTTAGACACAATCTTATTTTCTGTTGATGATATATAATTACGATAAACCCATTTTATTTTGATCTTAATTCATGATCTTGCCTTTCTAAATTTTGTTAACACAGCGGATGAATGTTTAAGTTTCTTCCTGGTTAGGCTTTCTTCTTTAATAAGTTTAATTAATAATTTCGTGATTAAACCAAGGCGGATATTTATTCCTTTGTTTTAATTTAAAAGTTGGAATATGCTGCATAATTAAGATATTTATGATATTATAAATCTCCTCAAAAGCCTTTTAAAGTCCTGGATAGTCTCTTGTAATTAAATTTAATAGCATTAATATTTATTGGAGATAATATAGGAGTACCTGATAATGAAAATGTAAGTGGAGGATGATATGAATCCTCTACAACTAATGCATGTTACTCTCTTTGGACTTGATATATAACATTAGAATATATTAGAATACCAGAAATGTTTTTTATTGTATTATATTACTTAAGGTCTAAAAAATATCGTATACAAATTAGAAATAATACATGAAATCTTAAGTCAGTTATTAGAGCTACAAGAAGAATTTGGGCAGTTAAAATCTTCTACAACAATTACTGTATTACTTTGAAAATCAATTTGAGTTAAAAGATCAAAGCATATAGTTAAATAATAGAAAAATTGCAGGTTGATCGTGCACAAACGTTTAAAACAAATATTTTGAAATATGATAATCAAAAAAGCTTCAAATTATTTTATTAATATGGATTTTTTTATAAAAATTCCTTGATTTTAGTTAGCCAAAATTTGAAAGAGTCATGCTCTGTTGTTAATTGAATTGCGATTTTTATGATTATTGGAATGACAAAATTCTCTTATTCCTGTTGTTATACATTTATCTGTATGTCTATATATCACAATTCAATGTTTGGTTGAAAACGCTATTTATTCTGTTGTTTGCTTACTTTAGCTTTCCAAATTTTAAGTGCATTGTTTTATTTTGTCTGAAATATCTCACAGAGATCTCAGCGAACTTATCTTGCAGCAACGGAGAACTTCGACCATCCAACCTTAATGCTCTCTTGCTAAGCTATCCCTCGGCTAGGGCAATTTTTAGTGAGGTCGAGTAGTCCCTGATCAAAAGTCCTCTAGCGCCGCAAGGCGCACTCATGGTTTATACTATGGTCCCCTTAATGTCATCAGCAGTAGTTAGGTTTCCTAGAATTTTATTTCGCGGACGTACCAAAAATTCTGGCTTTACCGGTCCCCAGCACCGCCACGACCACCTCCTCAATCTCGGGTGGTACAGTGTCCTGGTGAAAGTTCATCATTTCATTGTCGGAAGGTTGTAGACTTTCTTCTTCCACCTCTTTCTTCTGGAGACTGATTAATCCCATTCGCTGCTTTGCCCTTATCTTTAAGGTAAAGGAAAGTTAGCAGCCGACAATAAAGAAGTCTATCTCGGCCTTCTAGGCCCTCTAGGCATATCTTTATTCAAATTGGGAGAAGTAAAACTCTTTTTATTCCATTTCTTTATTTCCAGATAACTGACACGTGTTTCGGTCCTTACGGATCGTTATCAAAGTTAAAAGTTTTGTCAGTTATCTGGAAACAAAGAAATGGAACATAACAAGAGTTTTACCTCTCTCAATTTGGTTCCATCAAGAGAGTAGCAGAACAAGTATCGAACATATCTTTATTGTTTTGATGGGCTGGAACATCTCTATCAAGGCTTTCTCGGGTGGTCGAGAGAGTTTCTAATATCCCGTCGGTATTCCCTGCACTGTCATATGTCTGCGAGGATTGGGCGACCTTCCTATTATTCTCAGTGTTATTTATCTGTATGTATCCATCATAATTCTATCACTTTATAAGGAGGTGCAATGGAACTTCACAGCAAACGCTTATAGTTTAATCTATACTTATTTCTTGCTTCTCTTATCACTGGATCTTGGTATTGATTATACAATTCAGATATTAAATTTAAAACATTTCTCATGTCTTTTCAGGAAAAGATAGATGATAGTGTTTGAGAAAAATTGAAAGAAAAGTATCGAAAATATCGTTTACATTAGAGGTGTCTTTAGTGAAGCTCCAGTCTTGCGAGTCTAGCCGTTGGAATAATGTAAATTTTCCGGCTGCAGTGATCGGTCGTATGATTGCATGTTTATATTTGCGACTAGTCAATTTTTTAAACGCGATATTAAATAAGACCCCTATGATCCAATATTCCTGTTTCCAAAGGCTGTGCAACTGAGTCAGGATAATTAGTGCCTACATTATCGATACAGTTGTTCAGGCGAGTCAGGAAGTTAACTAGAAAGTTCAAACCATAGGTGCGTGCAAAATCAGCAAGATCAGTTTTGTTGTGATAATCCTCATTGAATCTTTCGTTAAAATCCGCAGCTAAAAACACATATTTATTGGACATATTAATACTATCCAAGACTTTAGACAGAATACATAAAAAAGTTTTCAAAATCCTAGCTAGGTGACCTATACTATAGACTGTGAGTAGTACATTGTTATAAATTTCAATGCCGGATATCTTACAATCCTTCTCAGTGGCATGATTATGTACATTTAATGCATTATATTACACGTTATTTTTTATCATTATTAAAACTCTTCCCTCAGAATATAATTTTCGAGAAAAATGAGTGGCTACATGAAAATTTGTAATTATTACTACCATTGCTTCTTCTTCTACCAGCCAATGCTTACATATACATATTGCAGAGATGTTCATTAATTTATCATTAGCAATAACATCAAGTACATTTAGTTTAGACCGAAGGGATTGGATATTCAAAAATAAACAATTTAAATTAGTGTTTACTGTAGTGACGATATTCACACTTAGTTTTTTGACGAAGAAGAGAGAATTTGATCACCAGTAAGTTCAAGACTCCTATTAGCTTTCAGTTGTCTTAGTATGTTAGTAATCATTGAAAATTTTGATCTATAATAAAAATAAAAATTGTTATTTACCAATCACCTTGTTTTAATATATGTGCAATTGAGGTTATTCGCACATTGAGCAAGTTGATTGTTATTCGCTATTATAAAATTTTCGATATTATTGAAAATTCTTTCCAAAGAGGATTTTCAATAATATAAACATTCGTCTGATCTAGAAGAGGTGTTAAGAGTTGGTTCGCTTTTGTGGTGTCGATATGACGCCCTTTAATCCCATCGACAGTACCGGCCATA
The DNA here is from genome assembly GCA_963969525.1 of Ontholestes murinus. Taxonomy (NCBI): domain Eukaryota; kingdom Metazoa; phylum Arthropoda; class Insecta; order Coleoptera; family Staphylinidae; genus Ontholestes; species Ontholestes murinus. The sequence continues at coordinate 34,333,373 of OZ018394.1, forward strand.
ATAAACACGTGATCATTATAGGTAAACTCATTTGCTAAATCCCTAATATGTTCTATAACACCGCAAAATGAAGCATGCGGTTTATAGATGGATATAATTTCCGGTTTGTTAGAAAACTTGCCTATGGCCTTCCTAAGTAGTCGTCCCATGTTTCTACCATGATTATCGCTTAGTATAAGGATCCGCGATGTGGTGCTGAATGCTTCCAGTTGTATTTTCTCGCGTAGTGGGTTATGGTATGAAGTCTATTAGGGATTTGTTAACACAGTTGAAGGTACGGGTTGCAACTTGCCGATGTGATTAACAATTCTAAGTTTGGGACGGGTTGTGGTTTCAAATTGATACACTAGTTCAGAGGAGGTATCAGGGTGTAGTCATTATCTTCTAGAGAAGGCGTCATTTAAAGGGGGAGAGAGGGGACAGTTCGGATGGGGCGAAGGATGAGAAGATGGGGGAATTCGAGGACAGGGCTAATAAATGCTTTATATGTGCTCAGTTGAATATTAGAGGTATGGTCCTGAAATTGAGTGGGATGACAAAGCGATGCAACGCAAAGACTTTTCTGCGGATGAGTAATTGATTTGTTGTTGGAAGGTGATACCAAAGTAGGATATTTGGCTTAGAGAGAAGTTCGTGATTGTTAACTTTAAGCGAAAATGAGGGGAGCATCTTTAGTGTAAGATGACGGTAGTGCAAAATGGTGTACTAGAATTTAAAGGCCTTAATAGATAAGTATCAAGTGTAAGCCTATTCGGTGAAGGAGTTAGCATCCATTTGAAACAGCGAGATGAGGCCCATAAGACAGTGGCATTTGTGTATATCTATATGATCGAGTTCTAGAAAGACATCATGTGTAAAGAGGGAGTAGAGGGTAGGTTTTAGAACGGTTATATCCGTAAAGAAGTGTGAAGGGGTAGGAATTCGCAGAAGGAAGGAACGATTCTGTATAAAGATTTAATAAGCAATTAAAAATAAAAATTTCAAAAGAAGTGAATAAACACTTGAAATTTTTATTTTTAATTGCTTTGATTATTTGAATATATTTTGTTACTTTGCAAATTTTTATGAAAATGAAGATTTTGGTAAGTTAAATAAATAAATAATTCGAATAATAGGTAATAATATTAATAATAAAAATAATAATAATAAGTTCATTGATGCTTACAAAATATTTTAGAATTAGTCAATAAAACAAAACAAAAATAGATAACAAGTGTATAAATCAAAATAAATACAGTAAGCACATTCGCTATATAAACAAAGGAACACAATCAAGAAAGTTGATAATTCATCTATACAGGACTGCGAAGCAACATCTTCTTAAGTTTCTTTCTGATAATGTACAGCGGAAGATTTTTGAGTTCTCCAGGAAGAGCATTGAAGAGCTTATCTTGCTATTTTGTGTCTTTACTAGAAGAGAAAATTACGACTTTTATTCTTATGAATATTTTTATGCGTACAATAATTGTCTACTTTTATAGAAAAATAGTGCAAGGAATTTAAAATGAAAATAGCAGACATAGCTCAATTTTTTCTCTAACAAATAATGGGCGACAATCTTCTCTTTAAATATTTCCTGAAACTATCCCAACAGCGCGTCTCAGTAGAATAAATAGTTCATTTGCGCACGATATGTGGTCCCAAACCAATATTCCGTAAGTTAAATAACTTTGCACCAGACTGAAGTAGACTGTGCGTAAAGCTTCTTTATTTAAAAAGTGTGACAATTTCACAGTATTGGTCCCAGTATAGAACCGTGCGGTACACCATGCTGTATCATAAGGTGTGGTGATTGTAAATTATTGATATGAACCGATAGAAAACTATTTGTTAAATAAGAGAATATTAATTTGATACTGGGTGTATGAATGTTATAGTTAGAGAGCGGATAAAAAAGCTTAAAAAATGTGAAAAAAAGCACTTAAAAAGGCACAAAATTTAGAGAAAAAAAGCATTAAAAAAGCATAAAAACAGGAAAAAAGCATAAAAACACGAAAAAAAGCACTAAAGAAAACTATATTTTCTTAAAATGTTACATGTTTATCAACATGTTGTACATAGAAATTCTGCTTAAAACTAAAATAAACTACTTTCTTTAAGCAATATATAATATTATGTAAGTAGTTAAAAATAAAGTTGTAATTTTGTATACAATATACAATATTTCAAAATAACTAAAATCTATTCATGAAAACGAGATAATTAAATGTTGTTCTAGAGGTTTAATTGTAAAAATTATTACTTCTGACGCTCAATAAATTTTTTAAAGTGGTAAAGCTTCTCTTTATTTTTAATTATAGCTGGATCCATTTGAAAATTGCCATTCAAAAACAAGTTTAATTTAATTTAATATTAAAAATCCTTCATTTTCACCGAATACTTCTTTCGATATTATTTTGATTTCTTGGCCAGCGCGTTCAGGTATTTTCTAAATTGAATCTGCTTTTATAAAGATTTGATTGTGTTGCTCACAAAATTTAAAGGCGATTTTATGTAACTAAATTGTTTTGAAGGAAGCTCTTGTTTCTTAAGAACTGTTTGACAGTCATTAACTGATTTGCTTGTCGTTTTGGGAAAGTTGTATATAACCTTATATAATTACATTGTAGCATATAGCCAAGTTCCCCATTTTGTTAGCACTGGTTTATGGGACAGTGAGGTATCAGGTAATGACTCCTTAAATAATTGCACTCACCGAAGAATATAAGAATAATAATATCCATGTGCTAAACTTGTACAATGCACAAAATGCATTATTAATAAAATGTTGTAACTTGGTATTGTCTACGGCAAAAATATGCTTGTCAGTCCATCATATCAAAATACTATTGGTCGGATGTCTTTATGTTAAACTCCAATTATTAAATTAAACAAGCGTCTATGGTTTCATCCACACCAAACCAGATATAATTATTGTTAATAATATCTTTAATTTTTGGTTTCATAGTAAGAGCTACATATTTTTTTCTCAGGAATGCGCATTTTACAATATTTTCCCAAGAAAGATTTAAATGCATTATTTTGTAATTTTCTTAAAGGGATATTCGAATGTAAAAGCATTTTGCACAAATGTGAATTTAATTTAAATTGTCCATCGTTTGTTGAAGGTGATGCTAAAGATTGTGAAATTATGCTGTTTTTTTTAGTTCAGCTTTGAACTTTTTCAAACGTTCTTGATGTAGTTTTGTTATAATATATTTTACATACAAGTCTTGACTAGTTAGGATGCAGTTGGGAACTAAAATAAAACTTACTATTTTTAAACATGCCTTACAAAATAATGTATTATGTATTCACTTGTTAATTCTGGATAGTCTCTAATTAATTCTTGTATTGTGGTTTTCACCTTTTGCATTATGGGTTAAATATACATGTGAATTATATAATATAATTTAATATAGTAATTTTTGATAAATAAGCAAAGTTTTTGGAATGTCAATTCAATAGTACGGTTTATGAATGCGAGTTTGAATATGAAAATTAACGAAAACGTTAAATATTTGCCAGTCGTCCCATCCGTATTTTTGCCGAGAGTAGAAAATTGGTTGTAGAACACCTGATTATTAGCTATCACTTAATTTTGTTTACATTTGATACTTACTGGGGGCCCCTGGTTGGGCCTAGTTTAACGACGTTTATATCCGGAATATCATAGGTGTGATTCCTATGAAGCGTTCGTCTGTATTATCTGAATAATGAGACGGTCTATTATATCTACTTATTTATAAACTAATCCATTGTAAAATGGTAATTTATGCTAATATTTATTAATAATAATATTAATTATAATTATTGTATCATATTATGAAGATTTTAAACAATTATGTTGTCAAAAGACTCGAAGAAAATATGTAATACAAATATAAATTATAAATGATGGGATACAGATTTTTACAAAAATTCTCTATGTTAGCACATTAATTTAATATCAGAGTGAAATTTTTATTAAATGTTTAAGAAAATGCTATAAATAAGCATCAAAATCTAAAAAAAGCATAAAAATAAGCACAAAAAGTCAAAATAAGCACAAACAGTCAAAATAAGCACAAAAAGACAAAATAAGCAAAAAAGGCAAAAAAAAAACTTAGCGCTAAGTAATCACATTCTTCAAGATTCGTATAGATATGTAGAAATTTTTTCGATGCTATTAATATTATGGATAAGCATAATGCTAGAAATCCGCTCTCTAGTTATAGTAGTACAATTTCTGAATCAATATATCATGCAGAACAAAATCAGACACCGTCCAAGAATTGTCTAACCATAAATTCATTCTTCTCATTTGCAGATTAAATATGATCTAATAGGTCGGCGATATTTAGGGTGCAGCACCTACTTGGGCGAAAACCATATTTTTAGGGACAAATAAGTTTATTAAGTTCAAAGTATCCAGTAAGCTGATCTTTCAGAATTCTTTCAAATGCATTAGCAATGCAGGCATAACTGATATTGGTCTGAAATTGCTGCATTCAATAAAATCCCCTTTCTTTAAAAGAGGCATAATTTGAGGCAATTTGAAAAAGCTTTGGAACGAATACAGGTTAGATTAGTTTCCATAAACTGCCGGATTCAACTGATTTTCTTTGAGATACAGTTAATAAGCATCAGTCATTTAAAAAGAAAATTAAAAGTATATCTCATGTGACGTAACTCTTCAGTAATGCCATTAATATTATTGGCTTGAACCAGTATTTTATTCATTGGAAAGTATTCATTAAATGTAGGCTCTAAATGTTGTATAAAATATTCAAGTCTGAAATTTAGATACCTGAGATTTAAGAGGTGGCTCCAATCTAAATTCTGTAGCTAACTGTAAAAATGAACAGTACTTACTTTGGTAATTGTTTGATAATATTCATATGTAAACGAATTTTCAGTTACAGTCGGTTACTTATGCAATTATATCGGTATGGTCAGACAAACCGTTTATGGAAGGAAACATTTTTATAGAATATGGGGAAATATTAGTGAAGATGTTATCAATACTACTTTCGGATCTGGTTACAAAGTCAACAGTTTTAAACATATCCAGTGTTAGCATAAAATTACAAAGACTACTAGAAATTTAGTCTTCTTTTTTGAAGTGTATATTAAAATCGCTACCCATTATTATGTTAATTTTATTGTAAAAATATATGTCCTTTACGTTGTAGAAAATTAACCAATAATTAGAAAAAAAAAACAAAAATATTTCGACTAATTTGTTGTAGATTTTACAAAATATTTTCGTGTTTTTTCTAATTATTAGTAAATTTATTGCGTTAAAAACATAATCTAAATTGCTGAAAAGTCACCTGAAAGGGATCGATAAGTAGATATGTAAATTAAGTTGCAGGTAAAAGTGATCGTTGAAACTTCACAATCTTTTTCAACAGAAAATCTACAGAGATGACTATCCATAACTGAAAAGGCTGTATTATTAGTTATTACTTGCAAGACACTTCTTGAGTAATATGTTTCCTAGAAAACCCAGAACATACACTGTACTTTTCTAATCGCAAATAGTTTAGTTTACCGTTATTCAACCAATGTTTAGACAAGCAGATCAGCGATGTCTTATATAAATCACTTGCCCAGTCTGCCAACACTGCATCCAGTTCATTTATTTCGCATTTTAATGATTGAATATTCAAAAACAAAATTTTCAAACTGAAATGTTTTAATTGATTGCAGTCTGTTCGGGCGCGAATGAAAAACTTGTTGATAATAGTTCCCTCGCGCCATAAGTTCGGATCACCGCAGCAGTTAGCTGACTCATTCGAACAATAAACTTAGTGTATTCAGTAAAATGTACTCCACATATTGCGGAGCGGCTTGAATAAGCAAATTGCTCATTCTAGTACCAATAATTTTAGAGGGTGGTTTCTTCTTATACGATACTTCCATAGAAACATCTGGAGTAGAAGCAATAACTATCAGAGTAGGCACAGCAATTACCGTTTGATACAATTTTATTTGTTGGAGTTACACTACTTACAGTTACAAATTTCTTTTTATCAGCTCTCAGGGAGGTGCTTTATATGTTATATTATTTTTCTGCGATGTAGAGTCACTCATCGACCTATTATAGTTTGGCTTTTGGATTGATAGATGTTAGAAATTGACATTTATGCAATTTTTTAATTAACAGATTAATTTTATCCGCAATTTCTTTAATTAGGCAGTCCTTGACTTGAATAATTTCTTTTAAGTATCTAATTTCGGTTAAAAGAGATGTTACCTCTAGATTAAATTTTGGACCTTGGTTGCAGGAAAAAAATAACCTCGCTCATCGATGATAATATTGGTAGGTTTGTTGATTACGGATCTGGTGGTTTACAATCACATACGAGCCTTTTCAAACAAGTCGTATGAAAGTCATCTCCGCAAACCTCACATTTCAGTGATTTTACAACTTTATTTAAGCACACTATGAACTTAACTTCTTTAAAGAGAAAATTACTGCTCCGAGAAGTTGAGAGAGGATTGTTCGTTCTAACAATTAGGTTATGGACTTGAACAGGGAGAAATATGACGGTATAGTGAGGGCTTGGAGGGATGCTTGTAATTTTCGGAAATCATTATAAATTTATCAGCACTCCCAGAATAAGGGAAAGTATCCAGCAGTGATATAAGAGCAGCTGATTAGGTTAGAGGGAAGGTGGTTTAGGATACGATAGGGGATGCCGTCAGGCCCAAGTGTGGAATAGTTAGTGGAATTTATAAGAGATATGATGCATCTGGGTAAAATGTCATCATTTTGAGAGGTAGATAAAGAAAATTTGGTCCAATGACCGCGCCAAATGAATACAACTTCTGGATTAGAAGTCTATGATGGGATCACCTGCGAAGGAGGTGAAGTGGACTTAAGTTGGGTTGATTGGTAGTGGAAATATCCCAAGATTAGAGTGGGATGACGTATGGAGTGGGGATGAGAGGAGAGGTTTTAAAAGGTTTTTCAGAAGATTTATATGCGTGCACTTATATTTACTGCTTTAGTTTACGCAGCGACATCTATTGCCTACACCAGCCATTTCTCTCTCTGAACTGCTTTTCTCTTCCTACTGCCCCTGGTTATAAAAGAAGGAGTTTATATGATTTGATATGTAAAATTTAAATGTCTTTTAAGCAAATATAAATATTTACTATCAAATAGGTTAATAGTAATTTTTTCACTTTGTCAAGTTATTGAGAGAAGTAATATTCATAACAAATTTTAGGTGAAATACTTCTTATCAAACACAAATGTTCTACGTTTCCTCATTATCATTGTGTCTTTAAATAAACTTTAACCAATGGGGATTAAATATCCTTTATTTGTGACTCTGTTTCAATACAGTGGTTTAAAAGATACAATTTACAAAATTAATATATTTGCCAACTTGAATTAAGCAATATTCATAAAAATAAAATTAGTATATGATACTTATTTGTTTTTGTCCATAGAAGGGTAAATAGTATAAACTTATAGTTGGTGTAGTGATAGCTTCCTTGAATTATTTCTTATTTGGGGTTTAATAGTCAAGCACAGGAAGGTTTTGTTAATTAAAAGAAAAATTTTAAACTTATCGGCCAAAGGTTTCGTTTGTTTTATTGCAAACTTCATCAGGGCTCAAAATAATGTGTCTTTAAAGAGACAGACAGTGCCTGACTATTAAACTCCAAATAAGTATAAACTTATGTAGTGACAAAATAAATAAGATAATGAGTGACCATTGTAGTCACTTTTTACTTGTTTCTTAAGTTTTTTAATTAGAAAAAGGAATATATTGAGATCCTTTTTCTCTTGGGAATATATTTTAGATATTTATTTGCGCCGGTGCGAATTGTTGCGACTTTTTCTCTTTTTAGGAACGTCGCTACAGTCTCCAGGTCGGTGATAATGTCTTCGAATAGCGCTAGAACGAAAAAAATCAAAAAGAGATATAAATAAATATAAACAAATAAGATAAAAACAGAGATATTTAAACAAACCGAAATCTAAAACTAACAATTTAATAAAATTAAATGCAATGTGCCTTCTTCATTTTTAATATGTAGCGATAATAAATTTTTGTTTAAGAATCTGCATTACAATACGACTATATATTATGTAATTTAATTGGACAACACATTTTATCGATATTTCTGCGGTTTTTGTTTTAATTAATAATTCATGTTTGAATATTAAACTAGACAAACATTTAGAAATAATTTTACACTAACAAAAGAAATATTTACTTAAAAAAACATTTATTATTTACAATTAATTATAGAACAAAGAACGATTCGTAAAACTTTATTTTATGGCATTATGTAGTATAAGGGATTATTAATGAAGTGTAGAGTATTAAAGGATATTTGATATTACGAAGCGAAGACGTTATTCGATAGGGTTCATTAAAGTAACAAGCAATAGTTGGTTAGGAGGATTATATACATATTTCCACACACTTTAGGGAATGTCTACATAGCTTTAAGTTAAATTATAGTTGTAACATTTCGCTTAGCTATTCATAATAATGTTAACGTCAGTAATTATACATTAAATTATTCTAGTAGGTCGTTTTTTTTAAATTAGCTACTATTGTGAAAAATTACATTTTCTCATTATATACGCACATATATTGATTGCCTTGTATTATATATTATAAGAATTTAGGAAATATTATATTCAAATATAATACCCTTAATGTAGCGAAAAAAATGTCATCGTTGCCGAATTCGGCAAACTTGCTCTCACGCAAAGATCCATTGATACGAGTGTACATAATGAAACATCGCGTGTTATTGCCGAAGCAATAATTGTATTTAGAGTTTGTATCGAAATTAGCCGCACGTCATTTGTTCCGTCATACGCTTTCAACGGTAACGCAATTGAAAAGAAAAATTTGAAATGTAATTCTAATTTGATAATGAGTTTTATGATTGATACAGTAATTAAAATAATTAAATTAATTAATACTAATAGTAACTATTAACTGATTTATAAGGTAGTCAAACGTTTAAATTTGGTTTATTTAAAACAATATTTATGTTTTTCGATTTGTATCTTTGTTAGTTTTTTACAGTTTGCCAAACTATATGTAGTATTTTAAATAAACTAAATTTAAAAACTAAGAATCATCTTGCTTCAATAATAAAATAGTAACTATATTAAATTGTAATTGAAACACGATAACTTCCAATAACCATCAAATATGTAACTATATTAAAGCTCAGAGTAGTTAGTAAGAGTATTTGTGAATGTTACTTATAATATATTAGAAAATATAGTATGTTCGGTAGCAAATATATTTAAAATAATATACAGTAATCAAATTTTATCAAACTATGTCTATAAAAAAGTGATTTCTAGATTTATAGTCGTATAACCTTTAGACGCAGACTTAAAATTTTATTACATCTGCGCGTAACGTGAAATATCTTATTTCTATCTTAATCATATTTTATTTTTCATCTGGTATAAACGTTTCATTAATATCAATTTTTTGCATGGTGCAGTAAACGAGACAATTACGTAACCGTGATATCAACCTACGCACATCCCTATATCGTTATTAAGTTCCCCTCACGCTTTCGGCACGCTTCGTTGTGCACCGGGTAAACCGCGTAAAGGGTAGTTAAGTTTATTTCCCAAGAATAAGGCTATCTTTACCTTAGAGACTACCACCGCTTTATAACCTATAGTTAATGCTGCGGATATTTCCAAATTTCTATAATATTTTCTAATTATTTCATTTCACCAAATCTACATAAATTCAAAATCGGTGGATAATGATTAATTTATATCGTTCTTAGTATATTTTTGTTCAATTTTTAAGTAGAAATCGTGAGAGGAATTGAATAAATGCATGATTGAATTGACGATTGGAATTCGAACTATTATAATTTACATAAGTACAATGGAGGGAAATGGAATAAATAAATCAATATCCGCGCTCCGCGCATATGGGAGGAAACTTTTGACTATATTAAAGTCACTCAATGCAGAAGAATGCATTTACATTCGACAATAAGCAAATGTTGGAATACAAATTCTTCGCGTGTTTACCCGCTTGATAATTTCCTCCCGTTAGAAAAGTGTGTTGGGAGGGAATCAAAGTTCCCAGAGAAATCGCTATCTGTAATTGTTAGCAATGCCTGAGTGGACCCTAAATCCTTCAATTGCAGAACCTAATATATATTGCAGTAGCGAAATTAAGGGAGTAGGCAGGGAAAATGTGAGCGCCAGATGTTTTTTTCGTAGATTACACGGAAAGCACTAAATTTTATTTGAATTTTTAATTCGAGCGCCAGCGACAGATGCCGAACGAAATGTAAAATAACTGGAAAGGTGAGCGCGTAATTAAAGCCGAAACAGGGTTTTTCAATTTTTCTGTGCGTTTATGCAAAGCATTGCCTTTGAAGTCGACGTCGGGTGAGATTTAAAGTGTACATTGTTTAGAAAAACATCGGCGATGCACAAAGAGGACACACGTGGTAGAAATTGTAATAAGAGGAATAATAATCAAAATAATAAATGGGTGGTGGTAGTAATCCTTTAAATCACGCGGTTAAATTCATAAAAATGGGCTTGGGTCATATTTCAAAGCATAACTGACACGTCCGATAAAGAAAGTTTGTAATGATTTATGGTATTACTGGACGTGAATTTACCATATAACGTGTTCCAATAAATTAAGTTATTCCGGTGGGTATATTAAGTAGTTTCCTGAGTTTATTGTCGATACGTTAAAAAATCTTGTAATATTAATTAATTATTTCCTTATTATAGATATATTCAAGAAGAAAAATTTATGAATATATTTTTAAGAGAATGAAATAATGCAAATATGACAGTTATTAAACATTCACAAAAAATAATAAAGACATAATATATGGTATACTATATATTATATTAAGGAATCTAAGCCATTTATTAACTGCAGGAAACATACATCGGTCATTACCATTTCCATTCGTATCCGGTATTTTAAGGGCTAATTTTCTTCTACTCTCTCTCTTGTCCGTATTAAATACTATCTTTTATTACATTATTTTACACGTTTTTTGTAACTTATAGATACAAGAAAAACTTTAAAATTTGTAGTGTTTTTGGTTAAGTATATATAACATTTCTTCCTCAAAAACTCATTGGACAAGATTTGCTCACACTATCATTGCTCTATATAGCTTGTTAAGTTATTTCATTGCAGAACTTCAAAAACACCCATGTTTTTGTTTAACTGCTTCATTTAACATGCACATGATTTATTTTAATTTTTAATTTTGCAATGAAGCATTATTCAAACATATTTGAATATATATATATATATATATATATTTTCTTTGCTGGTTTTTAAATTTTTAGAATTCTGCCACTTTGTTTAAAACTTTCCTGATTGTCAGTGACATTTTAGTTGGCTCTTACCAGATTACGCCAACAACTAAAGCAATGAACGAGTGACTCGCCGGCTGGAATATTTATCCTTTTACGTATCGATTCTAGAAGTTTCCATTTTAGTTTATTCCACCATGATTAATTTATTAGAATTCTTTTATCTCCATACATTTTATAGTTGTATCCGCTTTTCTCGAAATAGCTAAAAATATGTATCGATTTTTAATTACGAAACTTGACTTTAATCTTGATAAAAACGGATTATTTTTTAAATATAACAATACAAAAGTTTAATGTTATAAAAATCATGTTGATTCGTCTAATTTGAAGCTAAAGTAAACTTAATTGCATAATTTGTGTGAATTTTCATACTGTGTTCTACGATTACAACTATTTTAAATTACAATTCTCGATGAAACAGTTTTAGCTTTTAAAAAGTATTCAAGTACAACATATTGGAAACGTGTATTTCTTGGATTTTAGTTGTTAAGTACTTCAAAGTGTGAGTGCGACAGGCGAGCACAGAAAGCTATCTTTGTGAGGCTGTAAATTTCAGATAACGATCGAGCAATGTACAATGTTTTTTGGGCTAATATTTAATAAAATCCATTGAATAATAACTAAACAATAATTAAAATGACTGAAAAAGGTAGGCTTCATCGATTGACAAACAAATGTCAATTTTATTTAAAGTATCACTAATTCAGCGATGGACATTCCCAAGGAAATCATTTTAGAAACTGAAGAAGCTAACGGCAAATTCATGCCAGAAAAGCCGGTACGAAATAAATTTAACCGTTTTAAAGAGTGGAGAAGAGCCAAAACAAACGGTGCTTTGAATGAAATGATAATGTAATGTCAATATTATGACGAAGTTTTCCATGCTTCAAAAATTTTTAAGGGCGGTGTTGACACATCAAGGTTAGTTAGTTATTGTTATGATCATATAAAACAACTGCTTTCATGAAAAACCAAAATATTAATTATATGCCGAAAAAATGGTATAATTCTGTCTGCAGAACAGTGTCGGAAGTTTATTTTGGAAGCGTCAGTCGAATTTTTATTCTGCAAAGTGGTACTTATTTTCGGACTTTATGGGAGACTCGAGATGAGTTATTAAAATTAACAGTAGATGATATTGAGGATCATGAAAAGTATATGCTTGTAAAGCTACAGGATACTTCCAGATCGGTTTATATTTTCAATTAAAGTGAATCTTTGAACCCATACAAAATTTCACTGTTAGGTGTAAGCCAATACAATCAAATCATACAAAATTTGCCAAAAATGCTGGATGTAAGCGCCTTTTTTGGAAATGATTATTTTATCTAATCATTTTCAGCTCTATTTTATGTTGTCTAGTATCTATAAATTTCATTATATGATCCACGCATTCCTTCTTTCGCACAAAGAAATTGAGACTAGAATCAATGTTAAGGATAGGTTTAGCAAATTTTGTAACGCCCTTAACGTTGTAATACTTGCTTTATTTAATATCTCTGGCCAGCCAAACATCTTTTGGGCCGCATCCATTTTATTCTCTCCTACACTTCCGTGGTTTTTAATAATTATAATCAAGAAAGTTACAATCAAATGTCATTAAAATACACGATTGTAAAATCTACACAAACATGCCAATATCGGCCAAAATATTGCCAAAATTGTTAAAATTCACTGCTGCTGCAAAATTTATTATTATCTGAAGTAGTGATAAAGGGTTATATATACATATACACAATATAACAAAAGAAACATGTAATTAATTTAGTCAAAAAGCTGAAGAGTGGTATTTCATCGGTATTCTATATAATCAAAACTCAATTTTAAGTCTTACAGTATTTTCACGCTCTATTAAGCCAATAACTTGTAATATACTTAATAATATTTTGTCACCCTTAATATTGATACTTTTTTTTATAACCAAAGAACCAGTAACGTTTACTGCTTAACCAGCTTCATTTTAAGAAAACATTCGGACCAATGGTGCCCCCCGCCTATAATACGCACCAAACTGAAACGCTAAGGTTGCATTTGATTTTAGACAATCATATGTGGGCTGGATTTTAGAACCTCGAAAAAGATAATTTTGAAAATTGAAAAAACTATAAAGATGAAAATATATTTTATCTATGTACACAATGTAGACAGTTTCTTGAAATTTGCAATTGTTGTACACAATGCGAAATTGATGTACTTGGCATTTGGCCAAAGCTCTTAAGCACTGCTATGAATTTGGCATGAGCTTGTATTTGAACAACAATTGTGCTTAGCAATGCAATTCAAGTCTGCTGATTTTTTCAATTATCTTCTTCACAGATGACAAAATTAAATCATATTTATATACATAGTGTATTTTACCTTTAATTCGTGTTTGTATTGCATTTTTTAACATTTCCTATGCTGTATTTTTGCCTAACGGAAATAAAGTTTATTATTATTATAATTAATATATTTTGTAAAAAAAATTGCCAGATTTTAATTATTTTTGAGACATTATTTAACAATGAAATTTCATGTATAACCTTGGAGTTGTCTGGAATTTTTTGAAAAATAGGCTTCCAACATTACACCGCATTTCAGCATTATAATCAAACAATTCTTAACTAATTTTAAGACGATATATAAAATTATTAAAAAATAAATAAATTATTTAATATTACGCGCGCACATTTTGGTTAGAGAGAATATATTTATGATCGGCCAAAAAAGGAAAACCTAAAAATATGTCAGATGAAAGCGACCTAAGAAAGTATTATACCCATGCAAGTGGAAGAATTTGGAATAAAAAGGAATGACATAATGAAAATTGCAAGTCAGCAAACAAGAGAGAACCACTTAGTTAATAATGATTATTAAACACCAACCCCAGATTTTAATGAGCGAACATATGAATTAAAATTAGAATTAGAATTTTTCTTGAACTGTTTTCTGTAAATATTTTGTACCACGCGAACTGGTGCTTCACCTTGGTCCTCAGCCGGACTGCTTAGGCTGATGCAGATTTCTTGCATCGTTTTTAAAACTACCCCGAAGCCTTCATTGAAGAAGTTATTGGTCAAAAAAATAGGATGTTGATAAGTATCGTAGAGTATATGAAATTCTTTAGAGTCAGCTTCCAGATACAAATATTAAAACTTTCGTTTGACTTTTGCCTATTTCTACCCATGCACTTACACTTAAAATCATCTTTGGTTATTAATTTATTATTCAAACATAAGGCAAACGACCTTCTGAACATTGTTAGAAGCGTTACAAATTGCAGTTGCCTAATATACAAGTTTTTGATTGCGAGTTTTTTTAGATAGAAGATTTGTGCACAACTGATATCGATATCGATATTGCATTTTTATTATTTTATCTATAGAAGTAGAATGATATCGGTTTGTCATCTAATGAATTGTCATTTGCTTGATCAAATTGACGAACAATTCACTTCTTAATATTTTTGAGCCCTTTGTTTCTGGACATGCCTGATTTTTTTAGAGAGTCAAATAAAAATAAGGACCAATGTAAAATTTAAATTAAACTTCATGTCATTCTTCAGGCCTTCCGAAACCGCTACTACTTCTACTTTGTTCGTACTTGATGGTTGATAGAACATACTCAGGAGTGCTCGCAAAGCATTTCTTCAATTTAATTCCCTACGATACGATGTTTCACTATGACATTTATGTACCAATGAGCAAGGATATGCCAAAATACGATTAAAATTAGCGCATCTTTTAGGAGCTGTATCCCGACTCAAACAGAAAATATTTTATTTAAATGAATTGCTGAAAATATTTTTGTTGTTTCGTTAGCAATTGTCGCGTCGCTTCGCATCCTCACCTGGATTGACCTGGCTTTCAAGTTTCGATCATCTTCAAAACCACTCTAAACGATGATGTTGATCAAATTTTTGCACAACAGTTAAAGAGGGCAAATTTTTAAACTTTGGTTTTTTGCCTTATTTTACCCTCTTCGTGAAATTTAAACACATTGAAACACTTACTATGTTTTTACCACAATTAATTTATTGTAATATGGTTTACATAAATTTAGATTTGGATTACCACCTAGTAACGGTCACAACCATCATGAACTTCGTGAAATTGTCACTGGATAATGATTTATTGTAATATATACGGTAAATGATCTCCTAAACTTCATTTAAATTTTTACAATTCAACGTTAGCTTTCACCACCTACCAGTGACTTCACTTATCACTGTCTGGAATGCAATTGTCGAGTTGTGGGTTATTAGGTAAAACTTATGCAAGAATGGAGTACATATTGAATTTCTAATATCATCAATAGAATTTGATTGGCGTAGGATTCACGATTTAAGTAATAAATTATAAATTACTTGATTAAACTACCTAATGTTTTCCCAATGGCAACTTTATTTTGCAATTTCGTTGCACGATGTTTTGTGCCCACTAATTTCTTAGATCTCTGATAAAGCTATTTTTTCTGGATAGTGAAATCGCGCCAGTAATTAATATCTAGGAGAGGTACCCCGTCACTGATGTAAAACTACTTATATAATTCTCTTCTTTCAAATTTCTTTGAAATTAGTTGATAGAATATATTTCGGTATTATCTCAAGCTATTCCTTGTACTCAGAAGAGCTTGCTATGGCTTTCTACAAATTAAAACGCAGATAACATATTTTATATTTCCTAAAGGAATTTTGAAAGCCCGATCAGCTTGCAACATAAATTGATATGCTGTATGCTGCTATACTTCATTAAGATGCTCAGTTTACGTGAGAAGTGTGGGTTTCAACTTTGTAACACGGCTCGATGGCAATAAAGTTTTGTGTGCGGCTTGGAAAGAATGCAACCGAAACATTCCAGATGACTCAAGAATGAAGAGAAACCATCAACTCAGCCTGTTACTCAATAGATAGAAACGCCAAGTCGTGCGCTTGAGGACTGACATGACAATGTGTCCAGCCATACGACCTTTATAGATACCAATTTGCTGACCCGGAGCAAAACCCCGGTAGTCCCCAAGCTATAACATCCTAAAGTATCTTACTATGTTCCTAAGCATGGCAGACACGTTTTCTCAAGTTTATTGATGCTTAGGGAGAGTATTTTGATTTTTTTAAGCATTTGTACCGTTACAAGTGATGAATATATTTTCCCAGAAATTGTGCATTACTTTTATAATGGACCCTGTATAATAAGATATCCAAAATATGATTGTTAATACTGGAGAACGAAAATAATCTTAAATATTATTATTTAAAAAACTAATGGAAAATCTTGTTTATATTTTAATAGTGTAGTTTTTAAAATTATTTTCAAATAAAATTAATTAATAAATTGATTCAATATTTACTAAAAATCTATTGAATATTAAGCTTTCAATAAAGGTTATGTTCAATTTATAAATTATAGAATTATGTGATTTTATTAACCATTATCGACACTTGGTGATGCTTGTTTAAAAACTAAATAGCACAACACGGAGATGGTGAAAATGCACTTATTTTAGTAAATTTTAATGTACAATTTTCATTGCCGTACTTTCTGAAATAAGCCAGTTTGTCGGTCGGGAGGATTGTAATTGTGCTGAAGATATACTTGTGGTGGAGAAATTTAATTTATTTTACCCTTTGTCGTCTGACGCTGTTCCAGAGTGTCATCCATTTAAACATAAAATTTATTTCATAAAAGGTATTGTGTGTTTCGTTTCATACAATTACACATACAAGTTTTATTACCATCGCCATCATATCAGGCGCACTGATGATTACGACTTTATTAAAGAAAGTGCTTTCGAGGTATTACGTATTAAAGCTTTGTGCAGTATTTTTACTTATAGATTTTGAATTTGAATATACAAAAGTGATTATGATATAATTTCCACTAAACATGTTTATTGTTTGCTTATAACCAAATGCGTTATTAAGTAAATCGATTAATTTAATAAAATAATAATAGCTAGATTATATGGCAATCGTCTTTCTATATATTGCATAATAAGGAATTTGAAAAGCGATTCCTGATAGAAAGTAGAAAATAAGAAAATATAAAATAATTTCGCGTCCTACTTCATATTCTTTAAGAATAGTACAATAGCAATTGCAATTTTACGGAGAAAAAAACGGATATATAAATCTAGTACGTTTAGTGTAAGTATATATAAAAATCGTATTCTCTTTATAACAACACTTAAAAACGCAACCTTTTCATCAGGTAGTACTCTGTATCAATACCATTTCACTTGAGTGTAGCGGATTGCAATTTCTATCCTGCGAAGCGTATCTGGACAGGAGTGTAGAGTGCAGATGTTAACGCATACGCCCTCTGCTTCCATCTCACCCCTTTACACAGATAGACATTAAAGAGACCCAAGCCGTAAGGGTGGAAACACCTGGAAATCACAGATTTCCAGAGATATATATATATATTCTAATCTCTGTCGGCTTGTATAGCTATATCAGCAGAAACGGACGACGTTTATTATGCAAATAAACTAACCACACAAGCCGCCATCACTTGCGCGCCCTCGCAAATTAACAGAAATATTAATGAATTCCGGCGAAACGCGTTAATTAATTTTACTAAATTCGACTGATATTAATGCATACAGAAAGGATTGCGCCATAATTAGGGTAAATTAATTGCCGCGCTTCAACGCATAACGATCACTTGTAACTACATATATTCAAAGACGTATATACAGTCCACCCAAAATTTATCTTAAGATGATTATCTAAAATAATTCAGAACTAACCATTTTTATGATATATTCATTAAGATGTTATAATAATACATAAGCTAATAATGTGATCTAACTTCAAAAAATAAGTTGTCTTTTGGGATTAGATTGCTTTTATAACATTGGATTATGTCTAAAAAGTGTTTATTTGAAAACTTTTTATTGTCAATTATGTAAGATCGAACGCCATCGACAATTACCACGTGTTGCGATATAGTTTGTGCGACGGCCGTAAGACGTGGTTGGTTATGGCGCAAATAGTTTGGAAATTGTTGGAGCTCCACTAATAAGATTGAACGCAATGCTAGACACGAATCGGGGGAGACGAATTATGTTTGAACATAATTAGAAAGTAAATTTATTACATTTAATGTTTGTAACGAAATTTCTAGTTCATGCATAGAACAAATACACTTTGCCACATATTAAAATATAAAAATATTGTTAACTAATATTATTAAATAATTATGAAATGAGAAAGAATTATTCTGTCATTTATTTCACAAACTTGTAAATATAAAGTAATCACCTTTTTTAATAGCACAATTACTTTGTTCCACCTCACTCTTAAAGGTCATCAGTAAGAGAGAGTAGAAATGAAAAATTATAACACCTACAAGAATGTTTTCAAGTTTTATATAGATCCTTTAAAAAAAATTGAATTGGTGAGGCTCTGAATGATGAACTTCTATAATTCATGTGTTGTCAATTTTAAGAATGTATTATACTTTTAATTATTTTTAGGTATATAAGATGTATTAATAACAGTTATAGCTACCTAATAATTTGTATATGTATAACTATGCAACGATTGATGTATTTGAAGTAAAACTCAGGTTTAACAAGTTTGTAAACATGAACAAAAAGCACCACACCAGGTGAGTTTAACGTATAAACGAAGTACTAATTCGGAATCCGACCCACCTTATCTTTTCCCGTGGCAAGATTGAAGGTTCACTGTTGTGTAAATTTGCAGTTGTTTATCCGTCTTTGAACTAGTCCACTTTAAGAGGGCGATGGAGTGTTTTAGGCCGATAAAAGAAAATCTTTTTTGGCGAGGAGTGAGCAATCGTCCGAAATATTGACAAGTTCCGTCCGCACTCCGCACTCCTCGTCCCGGAAGATACAATCTGCCCGATGCGGATTCGAACTGGCGAAATTGGAATTTAAATTATTTCCGCGCGCCAAACTTCCAAAAGTCGATTTATCTTAGCTGCTAAATTAAAACAGTTTTTTATGCATGCCGGCGCGCTTTAAATATTAACCGGTCCGCGATAAAAGTTGTACTTAATTATAGGCAAATCGCGAGTCCTTCGTCGGATGGCTCTTGAGAGGATTAATGGGAAAAGTAGTGTATCTGAAAGTGAATACTACTTAATTTCGTCAGTAATAATAATAGCTGATTTCTTATTTGATATGAAGATATCTAATAAAAAAACGCAATTAATTTTAATATAACATAAAGGAATTTATTTGTGAATGAATTACTAAAATCAATATTTTCAGTTGATATAAATAAATTCATTTAGAAATAAATTTTATGACTATTTTGGATCTATTTTACCACCAACCTTTTATGATTACCATTTTTACCATGAATTGTACAAACATATGAATATAACGTATTTCATGAATTAAATTTGAGGATGTCCTTTAGAAAAACTAAACTCTAGTAATATTAAAACGTTGTTAGATGATGCAAAACAATGTCAGTAATTATCATTAAATAAACAAATTAATATTAATACATCTAATTAATGCTGGAAATAAAAATTTATATTAGTACAAAAAAACTTATGTATATATTGCTAGAATTTAAATAAAATGCTATATCGCATATAGAAATACGATAAAATACAATACTCCACCATTAAATCTAAAGCTACAATAGTATATCGTATAAAATAGAAAAAATATTTGTTGATACTACTTATTAGAAATTTCACGAATATTATCTACTAAAATAAATTTAATATCAATTGTAAAATCAGCAATAAATCGATAAAAGATGTCAGTCAAAAAATAAAACCCTTTTATTTTTGAGGGGTAGACTGTTAATAGCGAAGATTTGTTTAAGTGCCTAGAGAAATATTTTGGAATTTAAAAAGTATTTTACTTTTTCAGAGTATTTTACTCTAATGATAGTTTGGTTTGTAACGTTAGTAGATTGATATTTTTAAATGATTTATTTAATATTTTTGAAAGGACTTTTGAAAGCTATTCTGTTTTCTACAAATATCTACGTATCTGATGAGTATCAATTGTTATAAATTCCTTTAAATCTCTATTATCTTTGTCGATTGTTTTTTATCTTTCAAACGTTTATATTTCACAAATCTCTACCTTTTTAAAAATTATCAATTTGATTTTGCCAATTGTCAATTATTTTTTTAGATTCTTTACATAATTTTGTGGCCAATAATCTCTTTTATTTTTAAATATATTTATTTTTCAATCTAATTTTTTAATTCATATATTTTAAATTGTTTTTTTTTTGCAGAATTTACAATTTGTCTCTAGACAATTGCCAAATATTTTTACGCTAATCTCTTTTTTAACAATTAATGCTTCCTATGAATCCACAAATCTCAAATGGTTAGAAATTATTAAGTTTTATTTTTAAAATGCCATATTTTTTATTCAGAATAAAAAAAATTTAATGATAATAAAAATATCTGTCATGAAATTTCATTTTCGTTTGTTTTTAATCATATTAATGTTATTTTTCCAAAACTATGTTCGAGAATTGTAAAGTGTTTTTTTTATCACGAACTTTAAAAAAAATTATATTCAGAATATAAAAAAGTGTTTTTTTCTAAATTTTAAAACTATTATCTTAGAGGTATCAAAAATAATCGATTTAAAAAATAGTTATTGTTAAAAATAACGAAAATAAATAAAATAAAATTTACAAAGAAAAAGAGAAAACCCATTTGAAATAAAAGAGCGAGTTTTTGTCAAATGTTTTTTTTAGTGAATTATTTCTCTTAAATCTACATTTTTGACAATTACCAATTGTTTTCATGAGCTTTTATATGTTATTTAGGCTAAGGTATTGAACAAATAATTGACCTAGTTCAAGATTAAGAGTAAGAGTAAGAGGACAATGACTAGTTTATTGAGGGATGTCAAGAGTACGCTAGGATAATGAATAATTTCTTAAAGTGGGACAGTAGGTATGCTAGAGCAAGATTAGTACATTAATAATTAATTAGTTATTGTGATAGTTCAAGCATGTGCTAGGAAAATAAATAAATGTATTATGTCATGTCAATAGTACACTAGAACGATGAATTTTTATTCGGAATAAGTAAAGAGTAAGATAGGATTTTGTAAAATTAATTGAGAGTCGTACATAGAATATCCTAGCATATTTTATAATTAAGAAACATATTGGGGTAAGTCAGACTACTTTCAAATGTTTTTCTCCAATTTCTACGTTTTTGACTGTTACTAATTGCTTTATTGAATAAAGTCATAAAATGGAGTATACGCGAGAAAAAAAAAACATAAGCACCTGGAACATCTGAAGCCTATACGAAGCAAAAAAAACTGTTAAAACTAAGTCAAGAAACCAAAAGGCTTACCTTTGACATTCTAGGCATAGCTGAAACAATGGCTTATTATAATGAAGAGCAAAACTACTGAGGACCCTACTCTTTTCTATTCTGATAACCCAGATAAAAACAATAGAAGAGGAGTCAGATTTGAACATCTTGTAAAAAACGTAATCAACTTTAACTTTGTTCCTTATTCCGACAGAATAGCATTAATAATAATCAATAACAGGCCCTAAATATTATAAAAGTATATGCCCGAACAACTGACGGAACAGATGAGTAATTCAAACAGGTTTACTGCGATATAAAAAAACTTAATGCAGTTTACAAAGAAAGAAATGTAATCATGGTAGATTTTAACTCGAAGTTAGGAAACGAAATATTTGAAGACCTAGTCGGTCCTTATGGACTAGGAGTCCGGATTGGTAGAGAGATAAAACGAACAATATAGTCTGAAACCAAATAGATTTAATTATGTTCAACAAAAGATTTGGGTAATCTATTACAAAGGCATGTGCCTACCCAGAGGAAGACGTCCCATCTAATCACTCATCCCTACTAGCAACCATCAGAACCAAACTTTTAAAATCAACCAGGCCATCTCCGAAACATATAATTGACCTCGAGAAGCTCTAACAAGAAGAAATAAGAACGAAAGTTGCAGACGAAATCAGCTTAATTGAGAATAATATACCAAGAAACATACAAGAAGGAGACAGAACTTGCCTAAGGGATAAAACTGACTATAAAGAGACACAAAAACGAATTAAAACTAAGATTAGAATAGCGAAAAAATAATGGCTCGCTGGCGAATGTCATTTTTTATATTATAAAAAACTAAACATTTTATATATCTACAATGACAGTTCTACTACGATTACAAAAACAAATAACTTATTGAATCTACCTTCTAGCCAATAACAATTTCTGACAGTGATTAGTTGTTATTGTCTAAATAAGATTGATAATATTTGTAAAATGTTGCGTATTTTTCAATAATTAGTAGCTTTTCTTACAATCCGGTTTTTATTAATTGAGGTTTTTGAAATTCTACATCGAGTACCTAAATAACGCCAAAACAAATTGAAATAAGAAATTCTATAAAAGATTTACATTTCTCGGGAATATTAAGCATAAACATTGATTGCACTTAGTTAAATAAAGTGTTTTATATTATGATGCAATAAATAAAATTTTCTTCCTTCCTTTTTCTTTTTATTAGTATTGAATGCATATTTTAAGCACCATGTCTTCATTTTCAATAGCCAATGAACTGTATTGGTAACTATTAGTCTCCATTCTTAGATGGTTTATGTGCCTATACAGTGCAATTTAGAAAGTGATGATTTTTTAGTTTTAGAGTATTAATCTCGTCCATTAAGTTCGTTATTCTTAAATTAATATTGGTTATATATGACTCGAGTGGATTTTTTATTTTGTTATGTATCCAGTGTTTTTATTAACGACAACCACTGTATAACGTTAATCGAAATTCAAATATGGTACATATTTTAATTTGAATGATTTTATTGTACGAATTTGATCGGATTGCTTCTTCGGAAAGCCTCTTGCAAATCTTCATGAATAATTCTTTGGTAGCAGTCCAATGAACGGTTTATTTTACAGGCTCTAATTTAGAGGCAATTACATTGATCTAATTTAACTCTATACTTTTATGAACATATATAGAGGATTGGTTGTATGTTTCAGTCCTGTTCCTAATAGTTCTATTTCCTCGCTTGTGAAGTTTTTACTTGGTCATGCACTAATATTTGATATGTATTCATAAAGGGTGTTTCTTTAGGGATTTGGTTTTCAGTAGACCTTACCATGCTTTCTCATTGAATAGTGAAGTTCATCCCATTCTATTCCGAAATAGTTTTTGCTAGTTTTAGATGTAGGTGATATTATTATATGGTTATTCGCTAAGCATGCAATCCAGTTTATTTTTCACTTTTGCACCAATTTGGGCACCACTTCGTTAACTTTTGTGAACATACTTTCGATGAACTTTAGAAGAGCATCTTTTTTTATTTAGATGCTTAATTATAAGGGAACTGTCTCCATTTATTTATATTATTTCGGTTGTAAGTAGAAAGAATTTATGATACCTGTATCATTCGGTCGATAAGTGGTCACTAAATTTCGGGTGAACTGTGAACTTAAAAAAAAAACTGAAAATATGTCATAATGACTAATGTAAAATACACTTTTTAAAAAGGAACAAAACAGCATATTTGCGTATTAAAATGTATTTAATGAAGAATTCCGAAGCTGTCAGTATGTTTTACTGGACAGTGGGTGGATATGGATTTGAGGGAAACCAGTGAACTCCGACCGTGATTCATGCTGTCTAAATTTGGTGTACGTGTATGATTAATTTATGTATTCTTTTGTAAATATGTATATAAAGAATAAGGAATAAAGAACTATTTAGAAGCTATTAAAAAACTAGTATTATTATATTTTTGTGATTGTTTTAAATATATTTTTAGTATAGTAGATTACTATTCGTAAAATGGCCTTGCAGGCTATTAAATAAGGACGTCTCTTCTTAAGAATCCACATAGAGTCCAATAACAGTTTAAAAATGAATGAAATACCAACATACTAAACAATTATTCTATGATACAGAACAATGTCATCTATAACTTTTTTTTGTTGCTTATCTATAAGCTAAAGTAAAATATCTGCGAAATAGATTTCATTACAGGATAGTTTTTTTTGTAGGCATCATCGATTAAAATAATATTTCCAAGAAACTAAGTGCCTTCAGCATAAACAGCAGCAAAAAACTAAATGTGCTTGATAGTTAAATAAATTATAATCTATTCACTCGTTCATTTAGAATAAATCATTTGCCCGCTTAGAATTCTCCTAGCAAACGGAGCACGAATTCCTACATGGGCTGCTATTTTTCGTTCAATGATTCTTGAATATGTTCTGCTATAGAAGTATTAATTAACCCTAATCTGTAGGGTAATACCAATATTTGCAAAATGCACAAAATCGATATTGCATTTTCTAAGTATACAATATGTAGGAATTATAGTAATAAATAGAAAACAGTTAATAAATTAAGAAAAACCGTTTATTAAAAGACATATAATGTAAACCAATGTTTGACATAATACAGTAATAATGAAATAATTGAATAATGATTACGTTGTGTCGGAACTCTTTCAATCTAAGTGTTGTTGACTCTGATCTACTTTCGAACAGAATAAATGAATTTACTAGCGACACGTCTAGAAAATAATAGAATATACGATGCAACCACTTTTTAAATTAACGATCGACATCATAAATTGATTTTAGCATATCTATTTTATCAACAAAGCCCATATTGGCGTTATAATCTTTCACTACTTTGGGGCACTCAATTTCTTCACGAGTTCCATCCTTCTTTTTTCTAGAAACTGTTTCATTATTAATGGGATTATGATAGTTACTCAGAAACAATACTGCTTTTCGGTCCATCCATTTTAGAAACACAATCCCATCCTTACCAACCCTCAGGTCACACTGTCCTCTCTGCAACGTAATATCATTTCTTAGGTTGGTAATCCTTTCCTAAATTTTCTTAGAGTTCCACAGGCATACATTCAATTTGTCAAAGTATATATATCTCTTCCCAACTAATTCTTCTGTTAAATCCAAAACAAAGAGTGTTCCTAATTTTTTTTCTGTTGCTTTCGAGACTTTCCTTGTATAAATCTGAAATTGACATACATGCCCAGATTCATCTACCCTAATCTACACCTTATATCCTCGTTTAATTGGTTTCATGGGCATGTATTGTTTAATAGAACTACTTCCATTGAAGGGAATCATAGATTCATCGATTGCTTAATTTTTAGATGGTTTGTAGGATGTAATATATGTCTCTATGAGCTTAGTCTGCACAGAATTGTCATTTAAATGTACGTTTTTGAGGAGGATGAAACGATCTCTTAGCATACAAGAACTTATAAAAGAGTCTCTAATGTAAACTTGGCAGGCGTTTTATTCCCATTAGTAGATTTATTCCAAGAATAGTACATTCTTCAACGAGCGTAGAATGACGGCTATTATTCACGTGGATGAAGTGGATGAATCATCCAAGTGAATAATAGCCATTCTACGTAAGTAGAAGACTATACTTTCTCTACGACTATAATAAACTTAATCATAGTTTTTAATACAAATCTTTATTAACACTTTAAATTTTAAACATTGCAATTATAATATGACCTGCCAAGTATATAATAAGTAATTTAATTTTACTTTTTGGCAAAAGTTATAGTAAAGTTGCTGCAATTACTGATATTTAATACAGTCGGTGTTGAATCTTGATCAAAACTCGCCTCATTTAAAGTTCTAGTCTGTGATGTGTGTTGTATATTTTGTGCGATTCTAGTACTTTGTTTTACCGACTGAAGTATTTTGTTGGCCGTGTTCATTCTATTTGTCATAGAATCATCCACGTAGCCTTCAGCTACGGAGGTACTCTTCCAGCCTCCATGTCGTTTGAGAGTTGTAATATCTCCTCCTGCATCAACCAATAAAGTGGCAGAAGATCTACGAAAGCTATGTCCGGTGTACAGATTTGCATTCGGTAAATTTAAATAGGTTGCTATTTGTCTGCCCATTGATGCAAATTTGTTAATTCCAATTTTTTGAATAGTGCTTTTTCCATGTTGGTAGTTTAAGAAAAATGAAGGAGTTATTACATTCGTTGGGCGTAGTGCAATATACTTTTTGCATATTTCATAAAATTTACCTGTAACAGTAAATTTTCTAACAATATTTGTCTTAGTGTAAGGTATGGTTATTAAAAGAGCTGAATTAAGGTCTTGAATGTCTTCCATTTTCATTGAGTGCATTTCATTATTACGGCAAGCTCCCATTATTCCTACGATTAATGCAATCTAATAAAATAAAAACTTTAATACTTTTAAGTTTAGGCAAAAGCATTTACATTTGTTACCTTTGTTCCGTGATATATACACGTTGTCCCCTGAAATTTTGAATACGGGCATTTGAATGTATTACTTGTTACTTAGTTACCACGCTCGTCAAATATTTTATTGGACTGACCAACCGGAAATAATCAGTAATTTCAAATTTGTAATAAAATAGGGAATCAAAATGAAACATATTTACACGATATTTTGATATTACTATTTTTACAAATACAATTCTGACGTAACTAATAACAAATAATCACAATGTTCATCTTATTAAATGTTCGAAAACATCTCCTTGTTGAGCCAAACAATATCACAGACGATCATAAAATTCTTGTCGCATATCTTTTAACGTAGCAGGAGTAATATTTCGAGTGGCTTGAAGAATTTTTAATTTGAGGTCATCCAGGTTGTTAGCTCTTTGATGCTGATAGGTATAAATTGTTTGCTTTATATGGCCCCAAAGAAAAAAATCATTTGGGGACAAATCAGGAGATCTTGGTGGCCATTTTATGTCTCCTTTGGTGCCAATAATGCGACGAGGAAATATTTGATTGAAATATACCCTAGCCGCATTATGAGCAGGACATCCGTCGTGCTGATACCAGATGTATGTCATATCTATATTTTGTAAGCCTTGTACTGCTGGTATCACTTGGTTTTCAAGAAGTTCCAAATAATTTTGGCCATTTAGATTACCCTCAATAAAAAATGGTCCAATAATTGTGTCCCGGCCCGAACGTTAAGTTTTTTTGGGGTACTGAGTTCTCAAATTTATTCTACAGTGCTTGTTTTCTTGGGACCAGAATCTCACTACCGAAGGATTATGACGACCACGTAACGAGAAAGACGATTCGTCACTAAACAGAATATTTCGAAGAAATTCGTAATTATTGTTTACCCTATCCATCACATCTTCACAAAATTCCATTCGACGACCATGATCATCCGCGAAAACCTCTTGTGTTGTTTTAACTTTGAAAGACTTACAACCACTCCTTTTAAGTAGTCTATGCACTTCTAATTTTCCGGCATTAATTTCTGGATTTTCTGCAAGAGCTCTTGTTGATAATGTTTCATTTTCTGTTATCATTTCATAAACCATAATTTCCCGCATTTTAGCTACTTCACTTTTAGGCCTTTTCTCAAACAAATGTATAATATGGAAGACCGAACTGGTGTTTACTGTCACATCGTATGCCAAAACAAACAAATTATTTGCGATTTCATTCATGGAATGACCCCCATAAAACCACTTAACAATTTTAGTTTTCTGTTCACATGTTAACATTTTGACGTTATGTAAGTCAAATTGACATGCATATTGCAGCAACAACCATGGCAACCAATAATAATCGAAATACAATATAAACACATTACATTACTCATATTCAAAATTTCAGGGGACAACGTGTATAATCCGGAGATTCTGTAATAAATTTATTTGTATCTTCTGCACTAAATATTTTCGATTTCTTCGCCTGAAATCCTTCTCCTTTTCGTTTAAGGAAAGCCCGCAATTTTGGATAATTTTCAATGTTAATTTCATTGTAAACATTTAATGTACTTCTTAACATGGAGTATATTTTCCATAAAGATGACGATTTGTATTTTTCGGAAAGTTTTGTGAAATATGCTAGGAGAATGTTTTCCGAAAAGGAACTTACATTATTGAATTGTCTCCATTCCATAAATTTTGTTTAAATTGAGTATACTGCTTTCTGGACTTTTCCGGCAGTAAATTCATTGTAGATGCTTGTGCAATTTCTTGAATTTCGGGAGGCGTACCTGTTAGTTCATTATCACTATCACTACTAACGTCCATTGTAAATATTATATTAATAACAATTATGCGATACAACAGCAATAAATAACGAGTGTACTAGACGTTATAAATAACTGGTGTATTTGACGTTTCAAATGGCGACTTGTTAGGAGTTTGCTAAGATACTCTCGATTTTTCACATTCAAAGCAATGTGATTTTTTCATATTAGCGTGAATTCTTAAAAATCAAAGGATGTGATTTTCCAATCTAGAGTGATTTCTTTCTAGGAATTCACGGTGTGAAGTATTTATGCTATTATTCAATTTAATATACAACAAGAATGAGTGTATTATTTAATAGTCGTAGAAAAAAACTTTTACTTCGTTGGAATTTGTCGGTACAAAAGAATTACTATTTCCTCCGTTAGTCTGAAGAGCATATAAGTGTGTTTTACAACTATGTGATCTATATGAGGGAAAATATACAGAAATATATCGGTTGGGACCTCAATATCCGCTGGTATTGCTGGTCCATACGGTTCATCAAATATTTTCATATATTCTAAATAGTAATTGACATCGCTTGTCCACGCATTATTATTTCTAAGCAATGTATGCCTCAATGTCTTTAAATCTATTTCATCATCGCTATCCCATATATCTTCTTGTATATCAACTTCATCTCGAAATTGACCTTCAATTTCATCCGGAAGATGATTTTCTGAATCATCAGCAAAAACGACGTCCATGGCATTTATATCAAATAAGTTATTCATAATTTCGTCACTACTTTTTTCTTCATTAATATCTGACTCGATACCGCATGGTATTTCCTCTTCCAGAAGTGCAATATAAGAATCTTGATTCATTGCCTCCAAGTCAAGGTACGAGTAGACTTTTCTACCTAAATAAGAAAAAAAATACCTTTGTGCTTAGTGTACCCAGTACGAGACCGCAATATTTCAGGTGTAAAAATTAATATACTAACAAAATGTATTATAACATGCTTATCACTTTCGTTATAAGTTCACTAAACTGTTTTATCAACAGAACTTACCTGCCATGTTAAAATTCACAATGAATCTGTCAAAGGCCGTTTATAAACATAACTGAATAACAATATGCACTAAAACACGTGCACTTGATGTCTAGTCAGTAACTAATAAAAAAACTCGCTTGAATTTTGTGAGAGAGGAGATTTGCGCATGCGATAACGCATGTCGCTGCAGTGTGGAAACACTAGCCTAAATAAAAATTATTTAAAATGCGTCCCCACAGCGAGCACACTAGGATACAAAGGGATAAGAGGAAAATAATAATATTTTGGATTTTTAAATATCATCAAGTTTGAATCAGGGAAATTTGTATCCTACAAAACAGGTCCGTCTCTTCTTACTAATCTACTCTTCCATGACATTGATGTGGAATACAAAGATTCTGAAACACGTGCTGGTTGTAGCACAAAAAAAATTAATAGTTTCTTATGGGATAGAAAATAGCATCTAAAAAAATTGTTAAATTTTCCGTAAGGCCTAAGACCTTTTAGATTTATGTTTGCAAGTGTGAAATGTCAGGTTTATAATTATATGGAAGGTAATGGGACACGGTTTTTTATTGGATGTTATTCTACATTTGTATAATGATTACTGTTTTTTTTAAATCATTTGTTTAATCATTTTAACTTTCTTGTATCAGTAATATAAGAATTAAGTTAACTTTCATCCACTTTTGCTGAAGAATAATATTATGTAACCTACTTAGTATTTGTATATTTTTTTGAAGATAATTTGTGTATTACAAATCTTAAAAGCCAGATTACATTATGACGTATGATAAAACTTAGTTGTTCAATTCATTTACCAAATTTGCTAGATTTAATTTCAAATTACTTATTAATTAATTTATATACTGATAATTTGAAAAAGTAACATTGAGTTTTAGAATTTGATCAAAATTGTAGTAAGCTTCTCTTGATTATTAGAGCTTATAGGATATCCAAAAAGGTATAAAAAGATTGTATATCTAAACTTAACAAGATTATAATAATATGTATGTGTATAAATATTTGGGATAAAAATAATTGCAACTAATATGAAGATATAAAATGAATGGAATCATCTAAGCGTTCCGGATGAATTTTGCATGACGGAGGGTAGTAATTCACGTACGATAACTTCCCCTTAACTAAATGCGATTCAATCAGATAAGTTGCGTTACGAGGGCCGAGATGATTTATATTATTTAATTTATTCATTGGGATCGTGTCTGGATCCGGAGAGGAAAGAGAGGGCCGTGAAGATGTAAATGTCGTGGCGTGCATTATTAAACAGCGAAATAATTAGCAACAAAGTACCGACACATCTTAAAGGGAATTAAATATATGACGCCAGTTAATGAAGAATGACAGACGAGTGTCGAATCGTCGGATGGGCATGGCCCTACTCCAGCTCCTGCCTGAGACGGAAGTGAATAAATAAAGGGAACAAGGGCAGCATGTAAAATTCAGTGTCGAAACGGATAGAGCCGGGTAGAGGAAACAACAGAGGGGCATAAATCATTTTTAAGCTTTAATATTAAAATTTATCTTATTTATGTACACGCATAAATACAGTTCAGCCGTTCGAAATATTAAATCCGTTTTCCCAAACTAAACTCTCTCTATATTTGCGTGTGTGTATATATAAATAGGGCATAAATATGTATTTTAGATTTACGGCGAATGCCAAATGCACTCCCCAAGAGCCAGAAGTAAAGTGGGCCACTCCATCAAAACGGATTTTAATACGCACAGTTTATATACATTTAATTTGTTCGTTGGCGTTTGTAAATTATTTAAGCTATATTTATGATTAATTTGAAAAATAAAATTATACCTGTTTGCTCATATATGTTAAATTTATATTTGCTATTCAAACAAACCAATATACTTATAGAAGTTACAAAACGTTTAGATTTAATATGAAAATTATTAATTCTTTTAAACTTGATTATAATGATAATATTTTGAAGATAATTATAAATATTTTTATATGACTAACTGTAGACACATGTTTCGCTATATCAGCGCTACTCGGTGCAGTAATGTCAAAAGTTTTATTGCGTATATATTTCGAAAGCCTCGCGAAATTGAAGAATTATTGGAGCTGTAAGTAAAGTCATATTAGATGGGTAATGAAGTATTTAACCAACTAAATATAATAGATGCCAAAATTGAATAATATTTAAAAAGATACTATTTAATGAACTAAATAACCGTGCATAATTTGTGTGCTTATTGGCGGGATTAAAGAAATATAAATTTCACATCTGAATTGGAATTATTTATCTCACCACGTTTTCGATTTGGAATCGTTTAAGTTAATCTAAACGAATTTGCATAATGATAGAAAGTCTGTAGACACGTATTTCGGATTATCACCCCTCGTTGAAATTAAATTTATTTATATCCACCAGCTCGGCTTTTAATCCAATTTCATTGTATTTTATTAGACCAAACGAGAATTATACGTCTGCGTTTTTTTTCTCAATTTAATTGGATTGCGTTTACACCTTTATAAAAAACGGATGTAGAAAATATAACAAATAGAAATAAAAGATAGTTATATAGGAGAGTTTTTTTTTCAAAAAAAGTGGGCTTCTATGATTACGTATATTTGCTCTGTCATCAACATTAAAATGTATTTAAATAAAAATAAACTCGTATCAGATTTACTTTAGAAAGTGTTAGTATTATTCGTATAACGTTTTATTGAAAAATAATAAAAGTATATATTTTAAATGAAAAGTTCATTGGTGTTTATTAGTAAGCGATTACAACCTTTACAAGGCCATTTTCAAACTAGACAGAAAATGACCTTGTAAAGGTTGAAACTGGTAACTAATAAAATTCATGTGTGTTAACAAGTGTACTTAATTGATCTTGTTACATGTGGTTGTTATTAGTTGAATCAATTGTTATAACTTATAAATGTTATAGGAGAGGAGAACGATTAATGGAAAATTAATAAAAGGTAATAGACGTTTTCAAATCTGTTTTCAAGTGCTAAATACATTCTAAGACGTCAGAATTCCATAGTATTCCAAGTAAAATAAAACGTTCTTTTTGTTAGAAGCTTATTATGTGTATCTTATGTTTATATTTACTAAAATTCGTATACTAATGAAGGGTAAATAATTACCGAACCTAAGTAGGAGCATTTTGCTCGTAAATTCTTCTGCCGCCGAAACAAAACACTCGGACCTGAACTCATAACCGAAATATAGTTTCCGCAGAAACTTCCATAAACCGAATTATGCCCGCCTCCGATTATTCAAAAGAGCCGACCAAAAGCACTTTTCCACACATTGTAGAACAAATAAAAACCTATTAGAATCCAATACGCTGTAACAAGATACCACGACCACACACACACACAAATACACGCCCAAATCCTATCGCGTTTCAGCTCGGAAAGAGTTCTTAAACAATTCAGTTACGGTAGACCGTGCAGAATTAAAATGAAACCGAATATATTCAAAATATTGGCGTTTGAGTGCTACCCTTATTTTAACACACTCAAAAGGCGTTATTATCCGTTGCATGCATACTTCATACCTACATCAAATGGACTTCAAAGGGAGAGGTATATAGGTAGCTGAAAGCTCATTTTTAAAATGGTTATTTTGTCTCGAACTTTTCGTTACAATTTTCTTTCATCTCCGACCATTGCCAATTTGCACTTTTATTCATTGCCTGGGACCCTTTTTGATAACCAACAGATGGAATTTATTGGGCGAGTTTAATAGAAGGCAACGAATATGGTCGATAAAAAAAATAATAATTAAAAATAATTCATCCAAAACATTAAAAAAATACATTTAAATTATTTCTTCATTTCATATGAAATTTTAAATTTAATGTTTACTAATTTCAATTTAAATAATACTTTAGTATTATATACTGTTGATTATAATTCTAGTAAATTTTTCTACAACTAGAAGACAATTGCAATTCTGAGAACGCTATAAATTCAATTTACATCGATTAAGATTACATCGATTAGAACTATCGCAGGAATTTATAGGCTAATAAACCCGAATTAGCGTCCTATTGTCCGGCCTAATGCGAGTTCATCAAAATTAGTGTAATCGGTCTAAGTAAGTCGCCATTAAAACGGGCACTTAATTAATTGGATTTATATAAGCCGGACTTTTCCGACTAAATCAAATTGGCCGCCGGCAAAAAGTGTGGGCGTGCATTAATTTTCATATTTTTAACATCTATTAAAATTCAAATTAGGCAAAAATTCCCGGGTTCTTTAACGAGCGGGTAATTTCTCTGCAAAAAATTTTCACTAAGCGACTAGATGTTACCTATTTACCTGCAACGCTAACAACAAAGGTGGCACGGTATTATGGAATTAGGGCGGGAATAAAGTGTTTAACGTTGCAAGTCGGAATAAACTATAAAGGACTTAATGGCATAACAGCATGTGTCTCACTATTTTTAATTAAGGCATCTCCATGGCTTTTGCTTAAACGTGTCTAAAAGCGATATTAAACCCATACTCGATGAAACATTTCCAATAATCGAGGATATTGGTTATATACTCTTAGGAAAATATACAGAGGCCACTTAGAAAGGACAAAACATTACAAATGAAACGCCCAGGGGTTTATCTATTGCAGAGAATTATTGATTTATGGTTGGGGATATTTTAATTGTGCATAAATAAACTGGAATGTGGAATAATTTATATCTGGTGAATAATTAGTTTGCTGCGGAGAGAATTTAACACCAATCGCGGCTGAAATATCGATATTAAAAAGCAAACAAAATACCTCATAAACATAGACAGCTCAAATTTGGAGTATTGACTATTATTTTCAAAATTCGTACCCCAGAATCTTCCGATAAATATCGTTACTAGCTGCCATATATAATGGGTTTAATGAAAGAACAAGAAAAACCATAAATCTGAAGTTCAAAGACTATGCTAGAATTATTATTATTATTATGTTTATGTATGTATTTTTACTTAGTTTTTTTTAATACATTAAACTAATAATTATTTTTAGCCTAACACAGTATAAGGAAAAATTTTAATTTTTATTATTCTAATTAAATCAAACGTTTAAATTTTAATTAATTACCCTTTCATCTGAAATTTTAAACTCAACATTTAACTCATCTCGTCGCCTAATTTTAAATTCATAAAGTAATTGATGTAATTTGATGCGGTCTAATTAATATTCCCTTTGATTTTCATATTCAAAAAAATATATAAAAATATACTAGAGCAATTAATATCGAACAATCGTATACAATTTAATACTACAGATTAATTATCAGCAATTATATATTTTTAGAAACATACAAAAAATATCTCTACGATACGAAACCGAAAATCTGTATGGCGTAAATTATGAAGAAATACATGAATAAATAATGATTCGCCTCTATTATAGAATCGATACAACATTCGAAAACTTACAAGAGTCGAATATCACGAAAATAAAATCACACTGCGAACGAAATATTTTCCCCTTGAATTTTTTATCGAGGAATGGATTTTCCATGGAATTCCTTCTCAGGCTCTACTTCAATACTTTATGAACTCACAATCGATATCTCCTTAAATTCGTCCACCAATTTATAACCGATCGTCGAATAATTTAATCACAACATTATTATTCAAATACATCAAATAAAACTCTACGGAGCGTTAATAACCGATCGTAATAACACAGAGATAATTATTTATAACGTTAATTGTTATTGATACATCCGTGTACATACTTTATTATTAATATGGTAATGCCATAACGCAATTATTTAAATTGGATGTTATGTTAATACCGCCATTCTTGAAATCGAGCATAATTAGCTTAGCGTTAACAAATTTATTCCATACAAGGTCTCCTGGTACGAACGGCATTTCCATACTATCAAATGACAATCAATAAATACGCTCGCGCAATTAAAAAGTAATTATTCCTGAGACGCTTTACGATTAAACGCCAATCCCGAAGTTGGTGAATCGGAGACAAGAAATTGGAGTCATTTTCGAATTGATATGCCCGAGACGAACTTGATCCACTTGGGATAAACGCCTATCCGGCATTGATTCCAAATATGCGGTTGTATTTATTCCCTTAACTTATTTTTATTCCCCATATCAACCCTTACGACTTACACTCTTTTCCAATCGATTCCCGATGTTATTCTTAATAAATTCTTTGCCGGTGGCAGCCGATATTGTTCCCGGGGCGATTTTATTGTTTTGCGACTTGAAATAATATATATGGAATGTGTGCGTTTGTTAACAAGGATTTCGGATAACGGAAGCCATATATCGAATGGCGAGAAATTCGATGTTATCCTTTTAATAATATTGAATAAATAACAACAGTATTGACATAATATATATTATTATTTACTATACAATGCTTTTTTCCCTTTCTGTTAAATTAGTTACATACTTCAATTACATATTTAAATCAACCATTTTATGTTAATTATAATTATTATTATACGAGGGATGGTAGAAAAGTAGTATCAAGTTGCACCGTACCGAGCGCTGGCGAATAGACTAGAATGCCGCCAGTTGTGAAAACAATATACGTTCTTATAAAATTTTAAGTTCGAGATAATGACCAATTATTCAAATATATGGTGGCGAAAAAGAGTTTTTAAAGCGTTTTCTGAGAATAGATCAACTCAAAGGACAATAAAAATTTCCATGGTGTGTTGTGTTATTGCCATTTGGACAAGCACAATATTAATAATATACTGCAGTTAAATATTTAATTGGACGAATTAAAGTAATTCGGTAATATTTATACAAACTCAGTGACATCAAACAATTGTTTCACCAATGCCCTTCTCTTCTATTGTAATAGTAAAAGTGAGTACATACAGTATATAAGCTTATAAGCATATAATGCCACAATTTTCAATATCAGGTGTTGAATTGGTCGCTATTCTGCATATGTTATAAAGGAGCAAGCAGATTATTTTCTAATTTTGCAAGATTGCATCAAAAATATTAGCATGAATACCACGTTATAAAATAGCAACCGTGATAATTGTTTGCCTATTTTGGAGCTTTTAATCTGTCCTAAAGACGTATTTATTAGTATTATAATTTAGGCTAAAATTATCAAGAGTTTATAATTTTTTTGCGCGTTGATGTGACTTTAGTAAAGTAAATTAAGGATTCAAAATTTGTAAAACTAATTTTATTTTATTATTATTTTTATTATTAGTTGCAGAAAATATTTTCAAACAGCAAACAAATAATTAAATTAATTCAAACAAATAGAAAATGAACAATAAAGTAAGTAGTTGGCGAAATAAGAAAATTATTCAGAAACACTACAAGATTAGTTCAAGTGAAAATGGGTGAAATATTACTTGGAAAAGTACTTGTGCTCGGTTCAGAATAATTTTTAATTTGTCCATCTATTTTAATGTAAACTAAACTAATGTTTCTTAACCAATCTCTCAACTCGTCAATGTCAATAGTAACGGATCATCGTACCCACAGTTCAATTAACATAATCCTTGAATGAAAATTTTATCGGTGATTGTGATGGGTTCATACGTTTTTGACAGACCACCTAGCAGCCCTCTCTTGATGGTCACTCTAAACAAGGTTAGTTTTATGTTGTAAATGATGTGGTCCATTGACGTATTCCAGACCATATCTAATATTGTTGCGCTTATACTCACACACTAACATAGTCACTTCATCATGTCAATCGGTATTAGAGTCCACGAATACCTGGTTGTCCTTGCTTGCCCATTGTTCCAGTTAAAAACTACTTCTTAAAAGAAAAGCATACACTTGATTACGTACCTGAATCAGATCATTTAATGAGTCTGCTTCTGTTATTACACTTCACCATCCACTCTCTGTTTTCAGGTCTCATTATCACTTATCGGTACATCTTTGAAATATTAGCGGTAATCACAGAATTGTACACCTTATTTTTAGCAAAATGTAGAGTAGGCCTTTAAGATGTCACTCAAAGAAACCCTGGTCGAAGTAAGATCCGTAGATCCGTTGAATACAACTATTAACTTTTGTGAGGCATGCATGTATACTAATGTGATGTACACATTCTTGAATATGCGGTTCTCGGCAAACACATCAGGTTGCTTCATTAGTCTTCTTTCTAAGGAGAAGAAACGCTATTTTACTGATTGACGTGAACTATGATGTACTGTCCTTGAAAGGGAGTGTTATCTGAAACCACGTGCTGTTCGGCGAGGTTATTTCTTGGAACAAATTTTGACATCTTCTATCAACGAGCGCAGGTGATTCGTTCTTCTAATTTTCTAGTTTTTAGAATCTAGTAATTGTTTCGTGAATGCCTACTAATCCTTTTACAGTGTTGTCTTGTTGAAATTTCGAGATTAGTGAAAATCTCCCTTCGCAATCCAGCCAACGGTTTGACTATAAGGTTAGTTTAACATTGTAAGTGATGTGGTTCATTGACGTATTCCACACCATTCTTAATGCTATTACGCTCTCATTGGCGTTCATATCATTGTTGTTGTTAGGTCATCAAGGTATATGTCATATAAGAACCTGTCACTTTCAATTGGAGACCTGCTGGCTTCACATTGAGTCAGTTCTTGAACTGTGCGATTGGCTAGATAATATGTACTTGCAATGCCATAGGTGATAGTCATAAGTTTGTAAGATGTCAACGCTTTTTCAGGGCTGCCTCTCCGCCAGATTTTGGTTGTATTATCTGTCTTCAGGTCTCATCAATACTTATCGGTACATCTTTGAAATATTAACGGTAATCAAGATAGAGAATAGGCCATCAAGATGTCATTCAAAGAAATCCATGTCGAAGTAGGAACAGATCTGTTGAATAATAATAATAATAATAATAATAATAATAATAACCTTTATTTACGGAAAACCATTTCTATACAAGATACATAAAAAATAAGTAAATACATATATAAATACATATACATACATATATAAATACATACATACATACAAACCTAAATATAATTCAATTAATTACTTAATTACTATTTGTAATAATAAAACAAAAATAATAACTCTTAAAACCCCTGTTTGAGAAGCAAATAAAAGAGTAACTTCTACAATTTATTTGTTAAATCCTTTTTAAATTTGGCAAAAGACGAGTCAAATAATACCACTCTTAACTGTTGTGAGACAATTTACAATGATG
Organism: Ontholestes murinus; assembly: GCA_963969525.1. Lineage (NCBI taxonomy): Eukaryota > Metazoa > Arthropoda > Insecta > Coleoptera > Staphylinidae > Ontholestes > Ontholestes murinus. The sequence continues at coordinate 34,371,902 of OZ018394.1, forward strand.
AGATATATAGTAGCCGTCATGTATGTCACCTTTTGATTCATGCATGTGTCCTAATGCGATTTATTTATTCATTAATATGCGGCTATCGGCATATACATCAGATTGCTTCATTAGTCTTCGTTCTTAGGAGAAGAAACGCTGCTTTGCTGACTTTTGTGATATTCCTAACCTTCATGTATTGTCCTTGAAAGGACAATACATGACGGAACCGCCCGCCGATATCTCGTGAGGTTCTTTCTTCGAATAAATTTTTACATCTTATATCAACGGGTTCGTTCTGGTAATTTTCTAGTTTCCAGAATCAAAAATTGGCTTCGTGAATGCCTACAAAATCTTATTACAGTGTTATGTTTTGTTGAAATTTTGAGATTGGTGACAACTCTCCGTTCAAAATCCAGCCGAAGTGAGTTTTAAATAATAATAATACTATACTCGTACGTTTATTCAATAGATGGCACACAATTTACATATACAGAGACAATATAACTATGTGACAATTGAAACTGTGGTACAAATACAATTGAGTAAAAGACCACCTATTAAATGGTACATAAATAGTTTAAAATACAATAAAGATAACAAAAAAATAGTAGTGCAAAAGTTTAAAATGCAAAATACCCTAGGTTGTAACCTATCCTTACTTAATCCTACCATATTCTTAATTAAACCTAACATAGTCCATAAATGACTCAATTTCAACTGTAATATCAAAGGCTTCGCTTCCAAATTTCTTAGAATTTGTAATATTTTTCAAGCGGAACGGTAAACTATTAAAAATTTTTATTGACTCATAATATGCCGTATTTTAGGGAGTGTGAGTTTATGCATAGGTTAAATTAATTTTCTTTTATTTGTGGAAGCATCTCTTCCCATCTCCTCAAACAAATGCTTGTTTTTGTGACAAAATTTCAGACAATCAAACACATACAATCCCGGAACTGTTAATAGGTGATGCTCCTTGAAGTATCCTCGACACGATTCAAAATACTTGATGCCCTCATAAATCTTATCACTCTTTTTGGAACAACTGGTTAATGTCAGTCGATCGACCCCAATGCATTATTTTATGCCTAATATATAAAACAAAGATGGCATGATAGGCATTAACAACAAGCGTTTCCGTAAGTTTTCGTATACAGTAGCATTAAGTGCTTACTCTACTACACAGATTCTCAGTGTGTCTATGTGCCCCCCCCCCAAGAATCGCGTAAATGACTTAGGTTTAATATTATTTATTTCCCAAAAACTATTATGTAGGCTAGTGTCTTTAGCCCTATTACTGGCTTTATACATTATGTAATGACTTTTGTCTTGAATCTTGAATTTTGGAGGCGTTTACTTCGTAGTACATTTTCAGTTTTTTATTATTTTTGTCTTGATTCAGAATCATTTGATTTCCTCTACATCAATGCCATAAGCTATTCGTGGATATTATTATTTTAGTATTATTCGCATAACACGTTATGTGCTGTTTTCTGAAACATTTGAGCAAAAAAATGTCATTCAAATAGATCACAAACAATATTTTAGCTGCAAAAATTTGGGATCAGCTAATTGAATACCGTTTGGTATTCTAGATCGATCGAAATCCAATTGGTATTCAGGAATTATATCTTGATGAAAAGTGTACTTATGTTTATGTTAGAATTTGTCTAGAAATTATTTCATTAAAGTCACGTATTGTTTGACCTTCTACTGAGATCGGGATGTTCATATATATTTTTTTTGTTCTAGGCCAAGGAAATTCACTTAGAACTCTGATATCACCACGTTTGCCTGAGCCAAGAATCGCGCGCACATTTTGTTACTTTCCCGGCTTGAATGCTAAATTACAGATAGATAACAACACTCTCAACAGAGTGTAGGAAAATCAATTACAGTCGAGGTTTTTGGTTTGTTAAAATGGAGAAACGTATGATTTTATTATACGCATTTTCTAAAAACTAGGTGATTTCTGTCAAGGCAGTTGTAACAGAGACGTTTCTCTTTGAGGAGGGTGTGTCTTTCTTCAGCACTGAGATTGATAAACTTTTCGTATTTGTAGATTAGTTATCCGCCGTTGCACAGGTCATAATTGATGTCCGAAATTTGAATAGGAAACACTTTCAATTCCATTAGGAAGTCATCGCAATTTTTGATTGGACGGCCAAGTTTATGTATATATATTTATATTTAATTTACTTAACAAAGTCCTGTTATATGAAAAACTTCAAAATACAAATACAAATAATACAAAAAATTAGCTCACAGGACTTGCAGGGGAGTTCACTGCGTGTTCTTCCACTCAGCCCTTTTTTTGCTTCATGTGATGGAATTTCCTATCGACACAGCATTTTCACCATTCGGTAATATTTTAGCCATTACAGGCGTATTTAGGTCCATTTTACACGAAACTTTTTCAATGACATTTGATTGTCAATAAATAATATGAAAAGAAGCGTAATGTATCGCAACTGCATTGATGATGTGGCGCAAGGACGGATGACTTTATCTGTGGTGAATGTGCTATTTCATAATAAAACGATAATAAGGCGGATAATAACACCTTCGAAAGGGTGTAGACAAATTGACTACAGCCGAGGTTTTTGGTATACTGGAAACCAAGGCTGAAGTTTTTACTTGGTTTGTTGGAATGGAGTAAAATATGATTTTAACGCATTTTTACAGCTTGTCGTTCAGCATTTGAAACCGGGTGATTTCCAAGGCAGTTGACGAGACTATGTCTTTCTTCAGCACTGAGGTCGATAAACATTTTGCATTTTTAGATTAGATGCCTGTCGTTGCACAGGTCACAATGTATAAACGCACTTTTAACAGGAAACGTTTTGGGTTTTGGATAAATGTTCGAATCACTCACATGATTCATGTTATGTCGCATTCCTTCTAGTTGTTTGTACATCGAAGATAAAAACTTAGTAATATCATCTTTGGTTGGCACTACATCGCAGATTCATCCATCCCACTTCTTTTGTAGAGTGTTGTTCAATATTTCTGCAATCAACTCCACTAGGAAGTCACCACAATGTTAGATTAAACGGCCAAGTTTATTTAAAGAAGCGTAATGTATCGCAACTGCATCGATGAGGTGGCATAAAGACTATCCCACTTTATCTCTGGCAGATGAATGAGCGATTGAATGTGCAATTTCATAATAAAGCGATAATAAGACTAATAACAACACCTTAGATAGGGTGCAGGAAATTTGACTACAGCCGAGGTTTTTGGTATAGTGGAAACGGAGGCTAAAGCTTTTTATTTAGTAACGTATACATTTTTTGACGTATTTTTACAGCTTGTCGATGTACATTTGGAAACCGGGTGATTTCTGCCAAGGCAGTTGTAACAATGACGTTTCTCCTTGACGAGAGTGTGTTTATCTTCAGCAGTGAGGTTGCTAAACTTTTCCCATTAATTATATTAAATCTCTGCCGTTGCACAGGTTACTGCTGATTTCTTTAGTTTCCAGTTTGTTTCTTAAATTGATATTGTTATTTTTTCCTGACGTTTTACATGTACAACTATATTTTGTATAATTGTCAATGTAAATAAATTATTTACTTACTTTACTTACTTACCGCAATTTGAACAAGAAACACTTTCGATAAATGTTCGAAGTACTCACATGATTCTTGTTATCTCATGATGATTCTAGTTGTTTGCACTTCGAAGATAAGAACTTAGTAATATCATCGTTTTAATAAAGGTAATGCTTGTTATGCTACATTATTGATGGAACCGGATGTATAAGTTTGATGAAGAAACGCACTGGTTATTTTCCATATAAAAATATGGAACATAACAAGTTATTTTCTTCATGAAACTTATATCATCGTTAGTTGACACTTCATAGCAGGTTTGTCCTTCCCACACCTTCTGTAGAGTGTTGTTGAGTGTGACTTCCTAGTGGAGTTAGGAAGTCATCATAATATTATATTGGACGGCTATGTTCATGCAAAGAAGCGTCGATGATGTGGCGTAAGGACTGAGGACTATCCCGCTTCTGTGGCATGTAGATGAGTAATTAAATGAATAAGCCGCTTCATAACAAAGCGATTATGCTGATAACGATCCTTCAGTTGTTTCCATGCGAGATCACACTTACTATTGGAGCCCTTTAAGTACTAGGTATAATAGCGGCATCACCTTTCAGAGCTCCTTGAAGATAATACAACTCCTGTGTATTGGATAACGATGCATTATTATAAATTACGGATTTGATAAAGTCACAAAAACTAATCCAGACTTGCATTTCTATTATCGGTAGTTGTACTTGTTGTAATGTGTTAATCTATTTATACTGATAATCTTTCTAGCGGTTGATGTGTATTCCGTTTAAATAACAAAAATGGTGCAACATCTTCTGAATAGATATAATCTTAGATATTTATTACAAGTACAATATTAACGTAAACACTAACAAATTATTTACAGATTTAATGACTTAAAAACTGCTACGACCTTCACAGATATATATTTCTTACATAAAACATGTTGGATAGTTTTATAGTTAAAACCATTCAATAATTAACGAACATTTCTTGTCATGTCGGTTGTAACATTTTACTTGTGTTCTTTTTATGTCTGCTTACCTTCTTACCCTTGCAAATGTAAAAACAAAATTGTTTCTAATATAATTGTACACATGTTAAAGTAATTTCACAGTATTCACTTACATTGAAACCTGCATTAACAGTAACCAGTAAGAACTTACAGATGATAATTTATCTATGTCTGTATTGTCTTATTTGTCTTGTTTTTCATTTTATTTTATGGTAAAGGTATCAAATACAGTACAAAAATAGTATAGTTTTCCTATATTTTATGATACCTTTTCTATTTTCTTAGTAATCATGTAAAGTTTATATATAATTAATAACATTTACTCATATGAACGAAGGAAATGCCTTTTAAAGATTTTCATATGGAAGGCAAAGGTTTCTTTAGTAGAAGTTTTTCAGATAAATTCACTGTTAATCCTGATTTTCTCTGCAAATGAAAATTTGCATTCTCGTAACGCTAAAACTTTGTTAATATCCGATATTTAAATAATATCATATAATCACTTCTACTAACTTTTTTTCAGAATTCCCAGTAAGTTCTAATTTTAAACAATTAGCTATAAATACATAACTATTGATCAACACATGCAAGCACCTTTCAAAAGTAAATATTTTTAATCAGGTTATGAATGACTAAAAAAGTCAAGATCATTTAATCTTGTTTACTACTATCAAATCAGACAGAAAGAAACATTTTAACTCTTGTATAAAATAATATTAAACGTTTATTAGCAATTATAATACGGACAAATAAAAATGTTTTTTGCTTATAAAGTAATAAAAGTTTTCATAAATATTATTTTACAAAAATCGTCGTTTCTAAAAAGGTACTATAAATAAACCGGTGTATGAAAAAGAAAATTCCCTTTATAATGTCGGAGCTGAGATTAAAGGATTTAATCGATTTCAATGAGAACAGCGGAGATATATTTGCGAAAGTATAAAATATAATATCCGCCGGGAATACGGTTATAAGAACTCTGTGAGGTTTATATTATCACAGTAATTAATCAAATATATATTACAGTACATAATAATTTTAAAATAGAAAATATTAAATTTCACTTTAAATTCAATAATATTAATATAAAATGATAAATTCATTATGGTATATGTAATAAATTTAAAAAAAATTAAAGAAGTATAAGAAACCAATTAGAAGCTTATATTCTGTAATTACATAGTATATGTTACTAAAATCTAAGAGTCTTATTTGGAAATTATTAAAATAAAATTAGTAACTGATAAAAATAAAAATATGAAGCAGAATAAGTGTATAGATTTCAAAATGACAGTTTATAATTTTATTGTCGATGTAAAAATGAACACAGTTATTAAAAAAATACTTGATACACAAAATTTCCTGTTTTTTTTTTGTTCAAAGATTCAATTGATGAACTGTTGTGAGAATTAATTTAAAAAATAAATGTTTTAATAGTATATTTAGGAATACGCATATTTTCCAAGAAATACCTGAGTTTTACAAAAAATAAACTCTCATTTACTTATTGAATTCTTTTCCATAATTATTTCTTACATAAATTTCTCAAAACTGTTCTTTAGAAAATAAAATTCTTTAATTTAATATCTTTTTCATAAATTAAGAATGAAAATTTTGTTTTAAAGAAAGTTTTTTATTAACTTATATTTAAAGAAGATATGTACATTATATATACAACAAGATATATGCTTATAAAATCTTAAATTCGTATCAATATCAACTCTCACCTAAAGCTTTTTAGGTCTTTTGACAGAAAACAGAGTTTTTGAGTACTGCGGCCATGGATAGATACACATGGAGGAATCTTCAAAACAAAACTTTCTTTTCTACTCAAGGCATATCATAATAGATATTTTTGTTCATATTCGAAATACAAAATAAATCACGATCAAAAATACCCTTACAAGTCTAAATTGTTTACTTTTGGAAATATTTAAAAATCCAATTTGTATTATTGAATTTTTAATTTCTTGAAAATAAATACTACTATAATTAACAAAAACTCAGAATTTAGTATATAAGGAATATTTTATATTCTAATAAGTATATTACTTAATAAAACTTTAAACTATATATCTCATTTCAATATATCTTGACATACGTATGCTATAGTGTAATAAAATTTCTTTTTATTTTCAGGTAAGAGAATGATTGACAATAAAAATCAACAATATTCCTCCACTTTTATCAACAATTTTACGGATGATCAGTGGTAAGAAAGATATTTATAAATTCAATAATTTTTTTCTCATATATTGTATTTATAATTATGCAATCCGATATGTTTTTTGATTTGTTACCGAGGTTGTGAATCATTTCTTAATAATATATAAAATATTTGTTGTATCTAAACCAATTTAATTTATACATGATTTAATGTATTAATGATAAGATCTTTTTCAGAAAATTAAATTTATTTTTTTCTTACGGAGAATTATAATTTGAAAAATTAGAATTGAAAACTTTTAAACTTTATTTTAAAATATAATACCTTTATAAATCAACTGAATAATGTATTTTCAGAGAGGAGACATAAAATTGTAAATTTCTTGATAGTACAGGCGTTTAGTTTGTGGTACTTCCAATTGAAATCACTTCTAGTAGTTCTAGTTGATAATGAAGTAATCAAACTATGAAAAAAAACTGAATATTTTTTAATCTCAAGTTAAAGATAGATACATATATTTATTGACAAATTTTACAATATTTACAAAATCATAGTGAATAATGAATGAGGTGTTAGTGAGTTAATTTGTCAAAAGGCTATCGTCAGTCGTTAATGCGTGAAAGGATGAAATGATGATATGAAATCGAATATGGTTGAATTGGGATTTTTAAATTTAGGATTTATACTAGGGTTTCTAGGATGACAGTAAAGGGATAATATCTGGAAGTTGAAAGGATTTTTGGAGAATTTTTCTGATAGGAATCGAAGGCGTTCTTGAATGGGGATAACTAGGGTTGTATCGTAGATGAGTTGGTTGGAAGGATTGTGTAAAGGATTTAGAGGATGCCGGAGTTTTGTTAGGGTACGGAGGGATGCTCGCTCGCTAACTTCAATATTGCGGGATATTGGATTGCTGGGTTTGGGATAGAGGGCACAACCATAGTCAAGTAGTGGGCGGCAGATCATCTTATAAATTTTTACAGCTGTTTTTGTATTGATGCCTTAATTCTTATAAGTTAAGCTTCTAAAGCATTTTGCTCTAGAAGTTATTATGCTTTTTACTCTGGCTGTATGTTTTTTAAAATTTATTTTTTGATCTATGGTTATGCCCAGGTCTCAAGTTAAAATTGTCAGGTAATATCGAATATAAAAAAAATCATTGTAATATCTAGGTTCATTTTTGTCAATTGGATACTAATACTTTTAACAGTAAATTTTAAATTGATTCGGCCTAATTAGAAAGATTAATTAAAGTACTCGGTTTTGTTTCACTATTTTAAATAGTTAAACAAAATCAAGTGTTTTAATTTATCTTCGTAATTAACATAAAAATGTTTCACTACGGGTTAAGTGAGAATTTAATTCAACGTTGAATCAATATTCTTGACCCTTACATAATTATTGTTTCTTTTTTCTAAAGCTGATTATAAAATTTCTGAAAATAATAGAAAAATAAATAGAATCAGTTTACGTATTTGTAAAAGCCGTATTAATCATGTTTTATAATTTTTACATATTTATTAAAATGTTAAGACTTTATTAATAAGTATTCATTACTAATAATGTTCTAAAAATATAAAAATAAAATAAAACCGGTAATAAAACATACATTAACGTAATTAAATAAATAAGTGTTTACTTTATTAGGAAAGTCAGGCGTCTGTGTGTCTTCAGTGGATATAATAGTGGGCTATAGCACTTTAGTAAATATATAATATACAAAAGTGCATTTTGTCGGAACGAAGAGAATGAAAAACTACTTTCATCTGGAAAACGCTCAAGCCAAAGAATAGTGACGACAAAACCGACATTTATTCCTCGTCCATCTAACATAACACTCCAGCTAGAGAATGCACACGCTCGCCTTGCAATTGCTCCACACCCTCTCGGCCCCTTTGCTAGCGACCGGACATTGTCCGTGCAAATTTCAATGTGCATCTGCAATCAAAATATCCAACAGCCTACATTATATTTATTTATGTGCACGAAATGTGAGGCTGAAAGTAACACACTCACGTTATTCTATTCCAGGTGTTTGTGGCAGCTGTTGACACGGTGTAGCTTGTAGCTAATCTACAGGGCATTTGTAGCACACACTCGACACGCCTGGCCATTTCAGGGGTCATTCCTGAAACCCCACACCATCACCGCTTGCTCTCTCTCTATCTCTATTCATACAGGAGTAAGGATGTCTGAGTCATCTTCCAAGCACGCAGACTATTCAACCCCCAAGTGGAAGTCAAATATGTATTTAACAGGTGTTATGTCTTGTTTGTATTATAAATATTTGATGTAGCTCTTAGGACTGTTGAGCTTCTGGGTTACTCTTTGAGATCGTAATTGTTGCGATGCTATCATGCATATGTTAATCCACGAATTAGGGATGTAGATAGCAATAATAATGTAAAGAGATGTTTATGATGATGAAATATACTGCATACAATAAAAACTAATATTTTGCTTCAGTTTATATTAACAATTAAGATCAAGGGAAAATGAATATTTTCTAATCAGATAATTTTTAATTTGACCACAGGAGATTATTAACATCGACATCTACAATAACTATGTACAATTGCTATTGTCATAATTTATAGAGGAAGTTTTGAAATCTACTTTGTAGATATTAAGCGTGATAACCTTTCATCAAATAAATTTTAATTTTCCTGAACGACTTCCACCAAGATTACAGGAAGTGAGAATCATTAATAATGCAGCGCCAACAGTAGTAATATGAACTTTTCAGCGGGCATGCAAGGCGGTAAAAATTAATTATTTACGGAGCCACCATGCCACCGCCATAATTGCGAACGTCCCGATGAGTGGTTTTTAATTAAAGCCAAATATAATCATTCTAAAATACGTGACTCAATCAATGCACTCGTCGTCGCGAAACATTGAAAAGAAACTCACAAGCCAGAAATAAAACGGCGGCAACAACCGACCAGGGAACGTTTCAACAGATTCCCCATAACGCTTTGCGACGTGCATTTCTTTAACTGAACAAATGGAGAAGTTGAGAAATAAAATTGCGAATGTGAAAGGAGGCACTCTTTGATCACGAAGTGCAGCCATCCATTTAATTCGCGACACTCTCATATTTCAGAAATAGGAACACACACATGCACGTATAGAACACACGCGTGTGCAGTATCACAGTTTGCACATATGCATCTCGTTAATGGCTATATAATTACCATTAATCATGGTTAATTCATTAAATTAAGTGCGAGCGTGCTTTCAAGAGGAGGAATTCATAACAGACTTTTCAATCTGATGGATTTGTAGGAGCAAAATTAATGACGGACGAACATCGATTTAAGGCTCTTAGTTGTTCTCTACTTAATGAACAGGCGTTATTTCTTTATGATACAATATTTCATTAAGTATACTAATCTAACAATGTAAAGAATATGCGGATTGATTGCTTTCACAGATTTTAAACATAAAATTATGTTAAGAGATTTTAGTGTTCATCATGGTATTTCATACCATATGGACTATGGTATGAACAGAAAATAATTGTATTTATTCATTATACTATACAGATACTTTTACAGAACATATACTTAAATTAACTTAAGATGAATAGACAAAATACATGTTTAAATTATTTTTAAGTAACGTTCTTAATTTATGGCAATCAGCACTGAACAAATGAGGCATTTACCATTTAATCCTAAGTATGCATCCTAAGTATGCATCATTAATTGGACCACCATTCTAAATCAATAGATCGCCAGAATTTTTCTGATGCTTTCAGTTCTCTAATATCGAAGTGTATAATGTAGATATGGTATTTCACATTGACAACATACATATGTTATTTTTTATATTAAAATATCAAATAACTTGATGTATATAGTGCTTAATTAAAACCACAAATAAGCTTATGAGCTAAAAAATAGCCTCCGGAAGAACATCAAAGGAGGATTCTTCAAGAGAATAGCAAATTATGGGTTCCAAAATAATTCCTTTTAGGGCATATTTGGCAAATTTGAAGAATCGTCATCATGAACGTCTTAATGGAACAACTATCACCAGAAGAATAGAAAATGATAATGGAAGGAAGAACACTTATTTTGTGAATTCAAGTCTTTCCCTATGCGATCAAAATCTTTGTAAAAAATGATGGTGCCTAATATTAGAATATTTTTGTTAGCATACAACAATAGTAATATATGTCAGAGAACTAGAACTTATTACATTTGGAGTGTCTATAATAATCCTTTCTGTCCACATTTAATTTAACAGTAAAATGTAATAAAACTAACAGTTACGGATTCACAAAGGCTATACTGATAATTTTTGCAATTGTGCATAATATATAATTTGCGCTTTTATCATTTTGAAGCACTTTTACTAAAAATTGAAAATAATATATATACAACATCTTTATTAACAGACAAAAAAAATACAGATAAGACAAATATAATACATTTATGATGATATGAGTGTTAGGATTTTAGTCTGTTAAATGGCTATCGACCGGCGGTCTTTCAGCCCTGATTTGTCCTTGTCGATGTGTCACGTCAGTCTGTCTCTGATGATGATGATGGATGATGTGATGTGATGAATTCGAAAGTAGTAAATGGAGGGGTTTTGAATTTTGGGATTAGGTTAGGATTTCTGAGTAAGCAGTAGAGGGTAAGGATGTGATGGTTGAAGGGATTTTTGGAAAATTTTTCACTTAAGTATAGAAGACGTTCCTTGATGGGGATAACAGAGGTAGAGTCATATAGGAGTTGGTTAGAGGGATGGTGTAGAGGATTACTGGGGTGGCGGATTTTGGTTAGAGTTCTAAGGGAGGATCGCTCGCTAACTTGTGGATAGTAGGATTGCAGGAGTTGGAGAAAAGGACATTACCATAGTCGAGTAGAGGACGGCATATCATTTTATATATTTTAACCGCTGTTTTTATAGATATACCGTTCTTTTTGTAAGTTAGGTTTCTGAACATTTTGGCTTTGAAAATAATATTATTTAGTCTTTTTCAAAAACTTAAAGCAAATACTGAGGTTGTCGTCACATAATAATAATAATTATAATAATAAAGTGCTTTATTTACATAATAAATAAAGAAAATTTTCCATTTAACCATTTTATTATCTCTTATTGTTTCCGAGATTCCCACAGAGAACATCTAAAAAAAACTCACCTTGTGCACAGTGTGTCTCTTCAGTCTGTCTCTGATGATGATGTATGATGTGATGAAATTATTTCGAATGTTGTGAATTAAGGGTTTTTATTTTTATTTTTGGTTTACGTTCGAACTTCTGCGTAAAATGTATAGAGAGAGGATTTGTCGGTTGAAGGAATTTTTGGAAATTTTTTGCTTAAATACAGAAAGCGTTCATTGATAAGAAAAACAAAAGTACAGACATATAGGAGTTGATTAGAAGTATTATGGAGAGGGTTGATTGGGTGGCAGATTTTGCTTAATGTTCTTAGTGCTCGCTAACTTTGATATTGTAAATTGTAGGACTGCAAATTATTTTATAGAGTTTTTAAACATGAAGTCATGAAGTCGCTTTGACGTATATTTCTTTTATATCTCTCATATTCTATGTAATATTTAGAAATTTGGTCACGCCCACAAAAAAAATATTTTTGTACTTCGTGTCATGGTTGGCTTTAAATTTTGTTTCAATAATTTCTTGACAAACATAAAATTATAATTGTGTATGGCGCTTCGATACCATATTTTTAATTTTTTTCTATTTTGCTTAATTCATCTCATTTCTCTTCACATTTTTCTTAATATCTACATGAATCAAAATAATGGTAGGAATGTTCACATTTTTTCTCTGACATTACTGACGTCAAATTTAATATTGTGTCCCTTGTGGCCTTTCAGAATTTGAATATTGAAAGATGACTATAGTTTTATTTAAAAGTTTAAATCCTTTCGACTTCTTGAATTTATTGTGCTTTTTTGTGTTAATTTTATTCCATTTCTTAGCTAACATTTACTTATAAAATTTACCTCTCAACAATTCCAATATTTCTTTCTTGATAATGTTTATGGAAAATTTAATATTACATCACTTGCGATTTAAAAAATTTTAAACAAGAAAGAGCCTTTAATTTTCTGAATTCCTATTAATCCAATTATTTCTTTGAAAACATAATTATCAAATGGTGATGCGGCCATCATATACTTTCCCTATATGTTTCTCGAAAGCTATGAGGTTTACGCAAAAAGACTATTCTCAATAATTTATTCACTTTTGATTCTTGAATTTTGGAGGCGTTTACTTCGTGGTACATTTTCGATTTTTAAATAAAGAAAACACTTTATACCACTTATATTTTATTTCTCGTGACTAGTTTCAATTACAAGGTAATCATTATCAGACTAGTCACGAGAAATAAAATATAAGTGGTATAAAAAAGTTAAGTGTTTTCTTTATTCACTTTTGAATTCTCTACAGTTATTTGTTATATAAATTTAATGTAACTTCAATAGTTTATTAGCAATTGGCAAAAAATATCAAAATTTTCACTTTTTATTTTCTTTTTTGAACTTTTGTATTTTTTTTCAAATTGAGAAAAATATCGACAAAAAAAAAAATATTCCTCGAGTAAACACCCACTTCCGATTTATAATTGTTCACCAAACATTTTTCAGTTCAATTTTTTATCGATAAAACCTTAAATTTAAAGTTTCATCAGATTAGACATATGTAATATGGCTACATGCGGATCCTTTGAATGTGTGGCGGTGAAATGATCTAACAAATATGTGGGTGTAGTCGTGTATCGTGCTCCTGGTAAAAACACAATTTGTGAGTTTTTAAGTAAATTCGAAAGACTGCTAGAGAAACTATTCTTAGAAAATGTTACGTACTTATAAATTCTTATAACGCAACAACAACCATACAAGAATCAACACGTATTACACAAAATTCTCAAACAAGAATCGACAATTTTATAACTAATATGGGGGGTAATTATAAAGCATGTGTATTTGATATACATATTTCTGATCATCTTGCTCAAAAAATATCTTGGTTGACCAAATCGGACGGTATTGAAAATGTTAATAATGCGAAAAGGCGTAATTGGTCTACAAGTAATATTAATAAATTTGTACAATATTTAAGTTCATACACAAACTAGAGTAATATTTTTTTTAAATGATGTTGATCAAGCTTGGGTAAATTTTATGAACATTATCAATGATGCATTGGATGGGTCCTGTCCAAAGGTTAGCTTTCATAATAAACGTAAATATTCTAAAGGTAAACATAATCCCGATATAGTAAGTACAAAAGCACTCCTAGATTATTTATCTATAGTTAAAAATTTTCATGTCGAAGCAAGTACACTATATGCGAAAGTAAAAAAGGAATATGACATATTACTATGTCAGCAAAAAAAATGAACTTTCAAACCAAATAGTGCTAAGTGACAACAAAACTAAAACATCATAGAAATCGTAATATAATAAACTTAACTGGAATCATCATTGTGAAAATTTATTAACTAAATTAAACACGGTCTGCTATACTTTGCGTGTCTTAAAGAAAGTACTTGATTTTAAAACACTACTCATGGTCTATCAGTCAAATTTTAAATTATAAGTATAAAAACAAATTCGAATCCTATGGTGCATGTCATGAGTATGATACACGAAATACACATCAATATATGTATCCTATGCATAGACTTATTCTTTTTGAGAAATCATCGTGTTACGCTGCATTGAAAATGTTCAATAAATAATTAATGAAATATCGATGAAGTAAACATATTTAAGAAACATTTACGAAATAAAGGATTCTACTCAGTTGATGAATACTTAAAACAATAGAATGATAAAATATATATTATCCTATTGTGTATGAATTATTTTTTACTATTTTCCTTTTTTCATTATTGTTATCATTATTATTTTTTTTCTGTTATCATTAATTTTTTTTCTATTATCTTTATTATTGTGCATTTTTAGTTGACGTATCGAATGAGTGTTTAGATATTATATGTTAATTTAAATGTATTATGTAGTCTCTATTTTCGAATAAAAACTATATATTATTATTATTATTATTATCTCAATAGGATCATTCGTTTTTGAGACACAGCACCTACCGACAAACACATACGTAGACACATTTTTTTTCTATCAGTGGAATGGAATTTGGGAACCTCAAAACGCATATATTTTTTTATTCAAAAAAAAATCACGAAAATAATACTTTCCCGTAGGGAAAGTAATAATAATAATAATTATTCATATTTGCACTACCTACAAACTTCTTGATGAGATTTATCTTAATTCTCTTTCGATCTTTGCAGGTCATTATCAAATGTTGAATTAATGATAATGACCTGCAGAGTTCGAAACTATAGTTGTGTAAAAAATTGATAATATATTGTAAACTTTGTTTGTATATATTATAGAATAAATAATGGTATGAAAACGTCGAAAATACTTCTATTTATTCTTTAAAATGAACCATCACATAATTTTTGTCTAAATTGAAGACTATTTTAATATAAAAATGTATATTTTCTTATCAACGGAAAAGTTAGATTACGTTAATTTTTGAAAATAGATTTCTAAATTTGGATAGATATCATTTTATTTTAGCATCATTTCCTTTTTAGCCGATAGGTATTCCGTTATCTTGATATTAAATTTCTTAATAATTAACTCTAGTTATGATTGTTGTTTTGTTCAAAGCTGTTGTTTTAGAAATTCACTTTTTGGTCTATTATAATGCTAAAGTATTTAATGGAGGTAGATGGCGAAACAGTTGTTTGGAAAATAAAAATATTATATTAAGAATTATTGTTGCGGTGACAGGGAATTAAGAGAATTGATTTTAATTCGCCATTTTGCAAACCAGTGTTGCAGAGAGTCAATAAGTTGCTGAAGAGATTGTTGAGCTGTAGGTATGGTGGGTGCATAAGAAATTTGAGGGGTGTCATCTACAAATTGTAGGAGATATTTGTAGGGATCATCTTTATCTTTATCTTTATTATATATTTGCACTACTTTCTAACAAAATATCACAAGAACTATATTACAAAATAAGAAAATACACTTAAAATTTTAGTTGAAGGCAGGTCGGGCGGAGTTCACATCATCGAAGAATCTTCCATACATTAAAGTAAAGAGGATCAGGATTATAAATTTCGGAACAGAAAATTTTTGTAGAGTAGTGGAGATAGAGGGAATCCTTGAGGATTCCTTATACAGGGGTAAAGGGAGGGAGGTAAAAGTTATTGATTTTGACTTTAGGCGATCCGATTGCAAGAAATTACTTAATAATGAAAATAATATGAGAAGGCATATTAAGGAGGTAACATTTGTAGAAAAAAAATTGTGTCAGTCATAGTCAAAGGCCTTTTGAATATCGAGCAATAGGATGGCTGATGAATTTCCTTCAAAGTGTTTAGCTTCAATGTTTGAGGTAAGGTTGGTAAGTGGGATGGTAGTGGATCATTTTGGAAGGAAGCTACATTGATAATTTGGAATGGGGTCACAAATATAGGACAGTCGTTTGTTTTTAAGTAGTGATTCGTATAATTTTCCTAGGATCGTAAGTAGCGTGATAAGACGGTATCTGGATATTAGGGATGGAGGGAGGTCACGTTTTAGAAAACATAGATACATTTTTTTATAGTTTAAAATGGTTCGTTTAAACTATTGAAAATTATTACAACAATCCGAAGTAGCGTCTCTCTCTGTCGGATAATACAACGCAGTGTCATACATTGCACGTACCGAATTTCGTCATGGTGGTGTATTAAATTTAGTAAAAAGGAATGTACGAAGTACCAACTTGGCTCGTATGAATGAATTATTGGCTCAAAACAATGGCGAAATAGCAGCTACGAACTTTAATGAGTACCGTGTTACATCTGTTACTATATATCGTTTACCATACAATGATTTTAATGTATTTTTATTTATTATCAGTAGGCTACTTGACTATATTGATAACGATATAGTGAATGATAATAGAGCTACGCAGTTTCATGATATTATGGCATCATTCGGATTGATCAGACTGATGGATTTTAAAACACGTTCAAATATTATAATTGTCTGGATAATGTGTTCTCCAATATTGAAAAGGAAAATTTTACAACTAACCTACCTTAGTAGTTAAAAAATAATCTTGAGAATATCAGCATAGATACTAAATTTTATTCTTTTATTAAAATTCTGCAACAGCATATATACAAATCATTTCCAAATAAACAAATTTCTTCTAAGGAATATAAAATAAATATTAGGTGGTTCAACAATGATTTAAAACAAATGACGGAAAAGTTATGTTTTATGAGAAATGCTGCTGATAAACTGCCGCAAGTTAAAAATAATTATATACAATACAAAAAAAATAATATTTTGCACTTAAACAAGCTAAAATAAATGCCAACCATCATTTTTTTAAAATGTCAAATTTTACACCTAAGTCCATTATCAATACTAATAAAAATCAAGCCTAAACCTACATGCGATTTTGATCCATATGAATTTAACCGGTCTTTTAGTAACATAGCCGAAAAACTTATTAGTAACATGCTTTACTCGGAAATTGATTCCATCACTCATTAAAAAACACCACCGGTATTAACGTTGGTCTACTTAAGAGTGTTTTAACGTGATTATTGAGCCTCTCACTAAGCTTATTCAAGAATGCATTAGATCTGAGGAAGTTTTAAATGCTTTTGAGAACGGAATGTACTCTATTTCTACTTTTCTAGACCTAAGTAAGACTCGTGACTACGTATCGCATGGTGTTCTCTTACGAAAACTTACGAGTCGAACTCCAATGGTAAGAGTTGGAGATCAATACCACAAGAATCTATCCTTGGTCCTTTATTGTTTTTAATATATGTCAATGACCTCCCCAATATTTTCAAACATTAATTGGCTTTCCTATATGCAGATGATACTACCATTCTATCTTCGTCTCAAGATTTTCAATCTGCTATGAACCAAAATGAAAATTCACATATTTTATCTCGTGAATGGTTAACATCTATTATTTTAACACTAAATATGAATAAAACTATTAATATCATATTTTCGTTGAAAAAGTCGCATTCGTTTCCAATCTATTTCGCTAAATTCTTAGGTATACATGTTGCTTCGAAAATGACCTGGAACAAACGTAGTGATGAACTCGCAGCCAAATTATCGAGAAATAGTTATGTACTGAGGAGACTTAACAATTCTTTGCCGCAAATAGCTCTTCGATCAGCATACTTAGCACCAGTACAGTCACATGTTTCATACTACATTTTGGAATGTTTAATCGTACATTCAAATTGCAAAGAAGAGCTATTCGAGTAATTTGCAATTTGTCATACAGGAGTAATTGCAAATCTTGGTTTGTATCACTAAAATTTCTTAGACTAGCATGTATCTTTGCACTTGAATGCTTAGGATATGTCAAGTCTAATTTTTATAATTATCAAACCCATGATCAAATTTACGACCACAGCACAAGGAAAGTTGTGAAAATTTGTCCAGGCTGTTCAAGATTAAGTAATGCCCAAAATGGCGTACAATTTTATAGACCAAAATTTGCTATGTTATAGATTCGACTGACCTGTGTTAACTATATTGTAATGGCACCAAATAATAAACTATATTATAAAAGTTATTTTATTTTTTTATGAAAGAAACTAATTTACAATAAATATAACCATCTAAACATCGACGATTATATTAAAAACAGTTGAAATTAAAAAACGTTGAAAACGCAAAAGCTAGTCAATGTTGTGTTAAAATATAAATTTAAATTTCTTGAGGTTTGAAAAAAACAAATGACAATCGGTAAAATCAGTTGAGTATTAACCAAATACATGACCAAAGAAAATAATTTAAAATTTGATTAAAAAAAAACAGTGTGCCAACATTCCAAAAAAAAACAGTTCAAATTGCTCTATAATTACAAAATTAAAATTAATATACCATCGATAAAAGCTATAACAAAGTCTACGTACTAAATTTGCAAACCATTAATTCTTTGATTTTTGTTTGATATTATTTGCTCCAAATCTCTCTGTATAATATTTTATTTCCTGTTTTCCTAATTTATTTATATTTTATTATTTTTTCGTATGATAAATTCATTCCACTATATCCAAATAGAATATTATCAGAAAAGAAAAAATATATTTAAAATTCTTCAATAAAATATTTTAGTTTTTATTCCAATTACTTTAAACTTATAAAACAAAATTAATCAAAAGATGCGATTTATTAATCACTCCATATAATATTCTAAACAAGTAAAATTTAAATCATTTTGATAAATAAATACCTTTCTACACTTAAATGATGCGTTTAGGGTTTTATAATAGAACCTGAGATGGCTGTAGAATATTTTAATATAATTAATAAGGTTATTATAGTTGTATTATGAAGTTAATTATACAGGAACCTAAAAGCACACATCGATTTAGTCACGCTAAGGATTATCTTATTATTGCCGCCATGGGAGTAAACATTAGCAAAAGGTCTGTTATCATAGTTCTATAGAGCAACGTCCATAGTAAAATTGTTACTAGAAAATAATATGATGTATAAAACATAAAATGACTCATTAAAGATTTTTTTGGAAATCTCTTTTACAAAAAATACATTGCATTATACTTAACTACATAAATGATATATACCACTTAGCATAATATAAATAAACAGATATTAAAAAATAATACATAGTTCCCAATCCCAAATGTTTTAGATAATAACAAATATTAAAGTATATTAACAAGATAAAAACAACATACGGTATTTAATAATTTATTAATTATCTTAAGCCAAAATACTTATAAAATAAATAGATAAGAAATATTTTTCCATCGAGTTACAAATTGTATGGGCACTTTTATTATGAGCAGTTTTTGCTAATACAAATAAAATTATTTAATAATGATTTTACCTTATCAAATTTTGACTTAATATCATAATAGATTATAGTTTTTAATAATTAGACAGTACATTTTTATAAACTATATTGAAGTAATAATCGATATTTTCAAAACTTAATTATAGTATATTTTTAGTTATAAACCCTTATTAAACGACATTAACCCTCTGAAAGTAATTTAACATTGCATGTATTAAATATAGTTGAGGACTATTATTTAATTTGACTATTAATCAACAAATTCATTTATAGCTTTCGTAGTGTTTAAGCTGCAGGGATAGAAATGGGTCGTTTGTGTGTACCTGACCAACATGCAGAACGTTCCGGGGGCTAAACCGTTCGTGCTATAATAACGTTATATGTCCTGCATATCACAATGTACACATCCACGGATTCGATAGGACGAACGACCTGTGACTGGATTTGATGATGATACATACATCCGATTTGAAATTTATTGATTAATCACACTTCTGGCCATTTGAGGGGAGATTAATTTTGCGGTTCCTAATCGGCCGCAAATTTTGCAGTTTCGAGTGAAACTAGTTGACCGGCCTGCTGAACCGTAAGGTCTGCCGACTGATATGTCGGGGGAAAAAATTGGATTCGAATTGATGTTGCGGATGGTTTGTTTAGATTGCACCTTCGCTTGTAATTTTTGTTGGTGTCTAGGCGCCTGATACACCTGTCGCAATAATGTCAATATACGGTTGGACATAAAATACGTTTGCAATGTAACAATATTGCACTATCGATTCCGTTTTGAAAAGTCATCATTTTTTGCCATAAAATTATACAGACAATTTTATGGGTGAGACAATTTTATGCCTAGTCTATTTTAACGAAGTCGTTTCCAACATCCCATCTATAGGTATATATTATGTTATATTATTCATACAAAATTCAATATCATAGCCTTGTAGTTGTAAATTTGTTACTTTATTAAATGACTCTACTTTAGTATTTCATCTTGAACGCATATTCAAAACAAATATCACTTGCTAATAAATTGTATAGAAAATCAATTTTTAGATTAAACTCAATCTTGATTATGAAATGAATAGAATAATTTCGAAGTTTCTATACTAAAACAACAATTAGATCCACTAACTCCCATTCGTAAATGAGCTCTATTAAACTAGCTCTGCTGACCTCAAATGGAACTTAATACGTTTATAATTAACGATATTGTTTACTTTGGATTTCATTCGCTACTGGATTAAACCTGCGGAACTCATTTAAGTGAATGAATTTACATAGATAAGAGTGCATTAGAAATAAATTTAACTATAAGTTGACATACTTTTTTATATAACATTACATTCATAAAAAATAAAATATCTAGAAATGAATTGAAATTTACATTAATTTAAAAACTGTTTTTTTATCTACACGCGCTGATATTAAATTAGAAATTTATCTTTAAACAAAAACTTTAAATGACTATTATATTTTATTTACAAAATCCATAAATGAAATTATGTTAATTAATTTTAAATTAACTCTTTAACTCTTTAACTTATCTTGAAACATTTTTGAACTATCTTGGTTTAATCTACGAACTTTTTATTCATTAATAACTTTTTGAAACATTATATATATGTAACATATAGAATTTCCAAATATAAAACTGTACAAATGCCATTTTCTTTGATTGTGTTATATGCATTGTAAACCACTTAATTACAGCATTGTATAAAATGTAGAAATCCATTCTATGGTGGCACATTTCTAGTCGAACACCTAATCCTCACAAAGCCTGTAAACAGTACCAGTATCAGCGATGTATAGAAACCATTAAATCATCCCATATATCTCCAGCTATTTGCTTTAGCAATCAAATAGCTCAGAGTAATTTATATTATCAAGGTATTTACATCGTGCAGTGCACGTGAATCGTATTCATCTGATACACAAACTTCTCTTTGTTCGCAATTAATTAACGCAATTCCGAAGCTCGAATATTATTACATTGATTTCATATACATCTATAATGTACAGCAGCGGTTATTCATAGCAACTCCTGTATTTTAACTACAAACATTGAAACTACTGAATTATTCAATATTGCGATTAATCATGAAGTTACTAGAATATATATATATATAGAATAGTCCTCAACTATATTTAATACCTGCAATGTTAAACATAATATATACATTAATATATGAAAAGTATTTTATTTACCATCTAGGACGCGAACTAAGTTGGACAAACTAAATTTTAGTGCAATGACTAAATAATTTCTATTTGCCTGAGCATAGTAATTAATTACTCAACTGATTTATAATGCCTGATAAGATAAAGTTGATGGATTTTACAAAGTCTTTACAAAGTTTCAAGACTAATCTGAGAAAAAAAAATTGGTTATACATTTTTCATTGTTCATAGGCTCCTTTGAAGCCTTCGATATTTTGAAATCGTGTCAAATCGCTCTCCTGTTACTTCTGTCTTTACTCGGGGCAACAAAAAATGCTGTTAGCAGAATGCTTAACAAATAAAATATAATGTAAAATAAATATCTACAGTTGTAGAATGAAGTCAAAGAAATTCTTCGAATAAATGGGAACATTCCATCAGGGTTTGACTGGAAGAACATTATGAAGAATAAAGTCCGCCTGTGAATGTATTTTATTAATAGTGATCCAAAGCATCATAATATTTATAAAAATTAATAATAATAATAATAATAATAATAATAATAATAATAAATATAAAGCACTTATTGTAGTGTTGACAGGTTAAACATAGTCAACACTTTAACAGTGGCAAGAGATATGTGTGAGGGTGTATTGTCGTAGTAAACAACCCAATCTTTTTTTAAATAAATTGGTTGATTGAGTTACGCGAAGATCAAATTAGTTTGACTAATAAAGCACTAATAACCTTTCTTCGCACTTTTTATTGTGATAATTTATTAAAAATGGTCACTTTGCGTCCAAAAAGTGCTAATCCATTGATAATGGACATTTGGTAATTCAAATTAAAGTGTTAAGAAAGGTTATTAGTGCTTTATTCGTGAAACCCATCGTCTTTGAGGGACGCATTGGACACAATCCTTCAAATAGAGGAGCACTCTAGAGTAAAACTTATCTGTTATCCTCTGGCTGGCAGGAACAAACTATTTGTTGATTAATTTTTTAGCATCTAAAAAAAAAAAAAAAACAATAATCATGCTTTCCACGTGGGACTAGGTCATACAAGCACGAGATTGTGTGCCCTCCGTACGTTGATGTTTTGTTTTAGGATTGTACTTGTAGACTGAGGTCTGATCACCAGTAATCACTTTAACCAAAAAATGGGAATCGTCCTGCAAACATTGATGCATTTCTTCGCAAATAGACACTCGTTGTGCCTTCTGTTCATTTATCAAATCTTTGGGAAGTTTGGCACACACTCTTTCATATTCAAACATTTTATCACTAACTAGTACACTTTAGACTGACCTAATTGCACTTCTTCGATAAGAAATCACCAAGACGATGGTCCGTGTATAACACTTTACCCACTGGATTTTTCTCAGTTCATCTAGTGTCAAATGAAAACCATTGAGATTGCCTCTTTTCATTAGGCTCTTGAATGATACGAAAAATCTCCATCACGGATATCTTCAGTTTTACATAGAACTTTACAGAATAACAATTCTACAAATGATACTGCTAAGCCTGTTTTCGACAGAAATTGATATCAACAATACCCAAAATGTAACTCTGTCTCTTAAATATTGGTTGGTGTCTTCTAGAAGGCATAATAGAATATAATTTCTTAACTTTGTTTGATAATGATTACCGTGTAGTCGAAACTAGTCACTGAAAATAAAACTTAAAGTGGTATAAAAAAGTAAAAGTGTTTTCTTTATTCTTAATATCGAAATGTACCACCAAGTGAACGCCGTTAAAATCCAAGAATATAATTTCTCGATAGACTAATTTTTTTAGCTTGATTTTAGTTCGCCAAATTAGTTTGTTGGGAGCAGGGTGATAAAATTTTATTGATCTTCCTTGAATCATTAGCTTTCAGGCAGAAGTTTGTCGTGTTAACTTTACTTTAGAGTGATTTATAGTGGCTATAGTTTCTATTTCTTTACTGCATTACTACTGAATATCTTTTTACATGTGGAAAATTGCAAAGAATTCCATATCATCATTGGTTCCGTAGGTTTTCCCAATTTTATATATAAAAATTGTATTTATTTCCAAGTTACAAAAATTTTGTTGCTATCTCCTGCTTTGTAGAAATACCAGCATCTTTATATCTGAGATTTTTTAAATTGCTTATAATTTGTTTTTGTTTTTACTGTCGCCGTGTGTTTCTAAAATTGATTTTATGGTCTTTAGTTATGCCAACTTATTTGAAAGAAGATGGTATGGAGAATAAAGGCTGTATATTCATCGTTAATAGGAAATTTGTGAGGTTGATTTTGATATGTTATTTTATAAACCAGTGTTGATGGAAAATAAAGAGTTCTTACAAGAAAAGTAAATTTCTAACAACAAAGTGGTATTTTATCGGCGATTAATGCAGTTTCATCTGCAATGTATCGCATATCAAGACAGAAAATGGGAATTATAGTGACGAGAGTGGAGAAGCCCTTATTTAGAGTAGAAGCAGAAGAGAAAGAGTTCCTGATTTTAACATTAAGGGATCTGTTGAACAGGTATTGTTTTATGATAAATATAATATATAGAAGAATACTAAAGAGGTAATATGCCATTCAGAGCCAAAAGCTTTTCATCTAGGAATATGCTATAGAAGCTTTGCTTTTAAGCTGTTTTATTTGATAATTTGAAGTTAGGATGATAGATAGAAAGGCAGTTCAATATTAGAGGAGAAATTTAAAATAGTTTTTAGGAATGCGGATAGAAATTAAGCAAAACCAAAACTTTAACGTTTCTTTAAAAACTAGGTTTAACACTAACATATTTTCTATGTTTGTATATCATTATATTGTATATAATATAATAATCATAATACAAACTTTTTTCAAAAATAGACGTAACAAGTGGGAAAATTATAATCATAATAGAGATACATCATAACTATAACTAAATACCATTCCCAGATGATTAACACGTCACTTGGACGGAAACAGGAGAGAACCATAAATAGTATAGAAGCTATTTACATTTGGTTTATTCTTCCATGGAGTAGTATTTTTGTTCGATTAGAAAATGTTTTAATTCTTTGAGACATTGAACAACCATTGCAACATACTTGTTTGATGTTTCGAATAGTGAGAGTTTGTTGATTGGGAAGGTATAATTGTCCATTTGACGTATAAAGCACTAATAACATTTCTTCACAATTTTATTTGATTTACCAAATGTTCATTTCGGACACAAAGTGACCATTATTAATGGATTAGCACTGATAATGATAATGGTCACTTTGTGTCCGAAATGTACATTTGGTAAATCAAATAAAATTGTAAAGAAAGGTTATTAGTGCTTTATTCGTCAAATTAATTTAATCTTCACGTAACTCAAGCAAACAATTTATAGTTGTCCATATTTCCAGTATCATATATGTGGTTTGTTTTGTGTAGGCTGAATTTCTTTTTGTGTTTAAAATTGAAGAGTAGTATCTCATATATGAACAGGCTATGGGATAAGCTATACTTCCCATATTAAATTTACCTCTGCAGCTTTCATTTGTTTTAAGATTTAGAATAATTATTAGAGCACGTTTCTGAATAAAAAATATTTTATTGCATGAATCGAGAAGCCCATATCTGAAAACCCTTTCAAAGTTTGCATGATATACTATGTTGTGTTCTCTAAAACATTTTTTAGAACCCTCAGGGCATAGAAGGACGAGTTTGATGTTACCAATAGTCAATCATACGCACCAAACGGAATCATATAAAGTGTATCTAAAAGCAGGTAAAAATAATATGAAATCAAATCCTTTTGGACTATGTAATTAGGTCCACGTAGAACAAGAAACCACCAGAATATTGAGGAGATTAACTCATGAAAGTTAAGAATACTCTACTCCTAATGACATAATCTATGGTTTTGACTCGTTATTTTCTAAAAATTATAAACCTGCTGAGAATACCGCTCTGTTTGAAGAAACTGGACGAAATCAACATTTTAAAAGAATCAAAATATCTTAGAATCTAAAGAAATTGAAGTGTGCCATAGTAACTGTTCACCGTTAAGCCTTAATCCAGTATCCGAAAGCGATTTAATAAAACTTATGGCGGTATTTCCCAATAAATCATTTGCTGGGGATGACTATGTTCCCTCCTTCTTAATCAAAGATTGTAGATTTGTTTTACGAAGCCGTTTCAAATTATTATAAACCTTGCTATCAACACATTTCTCACAAGATGGAAATTGGCAAAGACTAGTCCTGTTTTTAAAAAGAGCGAGAGACATCTTCTAGAAAATTATCGTCGTAACATTCGAACAAGTAATCTACTGTACAATTCTTAAGAATATATCCTTATTCATATCCTCCAACCAACAACCAATCTGGCTTCATTTACTTAGTATATATCTCAACTGATAAATAAGAGGGACAAAGTGAATGTATTGTACACAGATTTTTCGCATACCTTTGATATCCTAAACCATAACATAAAACTTATGAAACTTGCTGACCTTGGCTGTTTCGAGTCTCCTAAAAATAATAAAATGTTACTTATCTAATAGTGTAGCATTTGTCGCCAATAACGGTTTGTTATTCTTTTAATTTTCCTTAACCTGCCACGCATTGGCTTTCGCAGATGACATTAAACTCTTCATTAAAATTTCTTTCACAAATTATGTTTGACTCTCCAGAATAATAAGAAGTGCTGTTCCATGTCACTTTTCCCAGAAATCGCGACGATATTCGCAGTTAATGACCTCCAACTCGCAACGTTTTTACTTACCAACTACTTAACTTGTACTAATCATATTAGCAACACCGCAATATCTGCTGATAGATTGTTAGGTTTAATCATGCATACTTGTGGGCCCTTCAGTGACATTGACCTGATAAAATCTTTATATTTTGCGTATATCGTCAGCAAATTCGAATATGAGTGTCTTGTTTGGTATCTATTTTATTTGAATCAGAATATGCTAATGAAATGTGTTCATCATCGATTTTTAAAGTATTTATCATATAAAGTGGATGGCGTCTGTTACTGGAAAGACGTGATATGATGTCACTTTCGGCTCTAAGATAAGAGCTCACGGCCTTGTTTCTCTGGAAGATAATTCACAACAGAGTGGAAGCTACAATCTACATTCCAGAAGCCCATACCAATTATCTTCGGGGAGCATTTTCCCTCTTCTTGGAAGTTAATTGAAATATCCAATGGTACGCTAATTCAATGTATAACTTATGGTAGGTTTATTTTATTTTATTTTTATAGATCAATGTCAAATTGACATAATTAATGCTGCTCGTAAAACGAGCAAAAATAACGTTTTAGTGACCAACAAATAATATATGTATTCCAAACTGAGGTCCAGTTTCTACAACGGATCAGTGAGGAAGAGGATCAGCGGGTTCGAGTGGAAGATTATTCGTAAGAGTGAACTCCGCCCCTTTTTGTTACGGTTTGTGTACAATTATATATTTATTTATGTAATGCATGTTAGATAAAGATAAATACAATACAATACAATGAATTTTTGGGATGGGTCATAAGTAAGCTAGCTCAATGAATGATATATTAACCTAGGTCAGGAGAACGAAAGGGTAATCAGTAATTTATTAGTATAGGTTAAGAGTATGATGTGTCATAAATTATAGGAATAGGTCAAGTGTATGCTAGAGTAATGAAATAAATATGATCCTAGGCCAAGAGTACGGTAGGGCAAAAAATAATTATTCGGTATAGGTGAAGAATAAGGTAAAAGAATATAAATAGAAATCTTTTTCTTGTGTATTACTTTAAAATCTACTGGGATTTTGATTCTTATTTGAAACTTGTTAGAACTTTTTAATCTTGGTTAAAACGCAATTTCATTGAAAGACGTTATAAAAAAATTTAATTCATTTAAATACTATGATTAATGATTACTATGTGTGCAATTTGTAAATTATGGAAGTGATAAAATTTGTAATACAATTGGAATGAGTTTTTGTTAATATTTTATCTAACAGCATATAATTGAAATTTAAAACAAAATCTTTTTCTACGTTTCATACGTGAAGAAACTAAAATCACAAATTTTGCAAACTTTGAGCGGACGACTCTTCACTGTAATTAATTGTTTTGGTGATATGAATAGCTAATGATGTTAATTACTCTCTAATGGGTGAGAGGAATAGAGTAATGTGGGTACTTAATTTTTGGAGCCTATAGGAGCATCAGGCTGGACTGCACGAATCTTCTGTAAATAACCAGTTGATACAGAAAAATTGAAAAAAAAAATCAATTCAAAAATTGGATTTCAGAAGATCATGTTGACCTTTCTAAAAATTTTCATTATTAAATTTTGGTTTTTAGTAAATTGCTTTTTTTAACCACAATAATCTTACGTCTATAAATAGAGCCTGATTACAACTAATTCAAGTTAAATGTACAATAATATAAAATAATAAACTAGAAATACGCTTAATATTTTTTATGAAATTATCAATTTAACTATAATAAGGAAATTTCAGAAGATGCATGAGTTTAGTTTAAATATTAAAATGAAAGATTTACACATAAGTGCAATAATTTGCGTTATAACTGAACGTTATTTTTTCAATTTATTAATATACTAATTTAAGGCTATATGAGAACTAATTTAGTTTACATTCATTGAAATTATATTTGCTAAATTCAAAAATATTATTTCATAAATTTCTATATACATATAAATACCACTAAAATCATTTGAATGAATAAATATATTAACAAACTGCTTGTCTTTTATATATTGTATATTATTCATCAATGTTCGGCCACCCTTACTTTGTGGTCATCACAGCACGCAATAACGTGATGCTTATCTCTATTTTCTTTATTAAAAAAACCTTTGTGGTACACCATATATTTTTATTTGCATTTCAAATTACGTGTAAAAACTGACCAAATCCTAGAAAAACCTGTATATTTCTATGATTTGGCTTACCAAATAACTCCGAGATGACCGAATAATGAGATCTAGAAGTTATCGTTCAATTCGACAATAAAAAGTGTGATTTGTGCTTGAAAGATTACTTTTGTTTAAGGAAGATTAATAAAATATTTTTTTTCGTTATCACACAATATTTATTATTGACCAGTTTCCAACCTTAAAAAGTCACATTCTGTTTAAAAATGTTAATTAGTAGTGGTTGAAACCGATCATTGATAAAAATCTTGTGTGATCACAACAAAGTGTATTTCATTATTTTTCCTATAAAAATCTATAATAGAGTTTGCTTATATTATATCATATAAACATATAATCATTAACAATCTATTTGTTACTATAAAATATATTTAAATTCAGCTTTTTATTTTAAAAAATAATACAAAGCTTCCTTTATATATATTCATCAATTAAATAATAATTTATGTTCCCTTTCATTCGTGTGTACCTCCATTCCTTTACTAAACATAACAAGCAAAAATATTAAAAATATATTACACAAGAATTATAGTGCTTTTCCCGTTATTTACTTTTACGCCCGCCGTAAAACTGGGAAAGATGAATTATATTATATCCGGTATTATTTATTTGTTCCGGTGTTGCAAATATCGCGTATAAAACTTATTTATTATCATTACTCGCAGTGTGTGTGTGCAATAACCGAGCAAGGGAGAGAGAGAAAAAAACAATGAAACACAATTCAGTAAATACGAGCACGGGGGAATTGCGATAATGATTGCGATCAGTTAACGATTGGTTAAATAACGCGAATGGCGAAGGCTTAAAAAGGTTAGGCGCACACAGAACATAATTTGTATTCATGCACAGGCAACTACTGATTTCTAATTGGACTCGTTATCACAAGAAGGGCATGGGGATCTATATATTTTTTTGCTCCAAAATAATCAGTTGGAAATAAAACAGGAGTTAATCGAAGGTGGCCTTGTAAAAATTTGCATATTCAAATTCGCTCTGGTAAAAATCTAAGAAACTTGTATAATGCTTATTTGTGTTATAGGTTAATAGTATTATTTTATGGGGGTGTAAATTTTAGTGATGTAATTATCCTTTTGTTTGTATTAGTCACAATGTATTATTTAATTATAGCCTAGTGAATTTTATTTATATTAATAAAGAGAATAGTTGCGACCGTTAGTAAGTGGTAATACATACTTACACCGAATTGCAAAATTCACTATGTTTTAACCACAATTAATTATTGTAAAAATATTATATAACGTGTAGGCACAAATATATAAATCTAAACAACACAAAACGACTCGAGTTTCGTCGTTCTATCGTCATTAACAAGTGAATTATAAATTGATGAAATTTTGATTTTATCGTAACTATTTTGGGGTGAGGGAATATA
The DNA here is from genome assembly GCA_963969525.1 of Ontholestes murinus. Classification (NCBI taxonomy): domain Eukaryota; kingdom Metazoa; phylum Arthropoda; class Insecta; order Coleoptera; family Staphylinidae; genus Ontholestes; species Ontholestes murinus. The sequence continues at coordinate 34,401,971 of OZ018394.1, forward strand.
CCTGCCGATAGTTGTTTGCGGATTATCTCGGTAGAACAGTGCCAGATTAAAAAGTGGCGAAAATATTAGTTAGATTTACTGACGGGTTGGGGCTAAGTTTGATCAAAATGCTAAGAGCTGATCGATAATTCACCTGCAAGAAAAAGAAATACAGCATTAATTATATATAGAAATTGATGAAATAAAACATGATTTTTATGTAATAGAAACATAGAAAATCGTGTTTTATTTCATCCTACATTTGAAAATGAAAGACCACATAGTAACGGTCACCACCATCCTGTTTCTCGACATATAATTTTGTAAATCTTTACTACACTTATTTATTGAAATGTCTTAATGTTTGTTCGTTAAATGTCTCGATTAAATTTAATTTAAGGTTTTGAGAATAGGGATTCGAGAAAAGTTCAGAAATTATTTATAATAATATAAAATGACGATGCGGTTGGCAGGAATCATAATACGGGATTTCTTTTGGTTTAGTAACAATCAGCCCTTGTACTGTACTTAATACAATAGGGAATGTATTGCTATGAACAATGAGTGCTGTATAATACTACTCCGCGACAGTACTATTTGGGATTTAGATTGTAAATGTCATACATAAATAATATTAAAAGGGTGAGTGGTGAACCTTGCGGTACACCTTGTTATGTTATGAGTGGACTGTATATGAAATTACCTATTCTGGCGATGAGCGATCCGCTCTCTAAAAAATGTTAAATCAGAAGAAAGAAGTAAAAAAATTGAATTATACTGATATATTTATGAAAATGCCTGTATTATTAATATTATTATTTATATTTTATAGTGTTTTCTTAAATATTATTATAAAAAAAGACCTTTATTGGCATCCATAAACTTAGCCATATATACAAATAATAACAATTTAAAACTAAATATTTAATCCCTATTAACTCGTTTATTACATCCTTCTTCTCCTCTCCCTCTCCCACCCTAATGTCATCAAAATCTTTACGCCATCCCCGTCCTCTCGCATCCAGTCCTCTATCCGTCTACTCCCATTCATCCATTCCTCCCGTATCTCCTTACACTCCTCCGCTAAATTACTCCATATATCTCTCTCTCTCTCCCACACAGCACACACCTACGATACTCTTCGCCCATCCATATCTTTTTTCCGCTCTCCTCCGAGCCACACCTAGCCCTAGCCATTGCTACCTTCTGCCCTCTTTTTATGTACAATTTGCTAGGTACCCAGGTATCTTCCCATGTACCTGCCACCTTTTAAAAAGAGGGTTGTACCCACTCCTATCAATACACCCTTGACGCTCCTGCTTTTCTACTTCTTCCCATTTTACCTTCATCCACGCTGCCACATTCACCCCTTTTTCTAACCACTCATTTACCAAACTTTCAGATACTCCTGCTCTTTCATACATTTTTCTCCTCTCTATTCTCCAACCATTCTCTGCTACTCACACACACGTTCTCCACACTTCTTTCACGAACCTTTCCCCCCCCAATCCTATCACTTTCATCTCATACCTAGTCACTCTTTCCATTGCGTCTCCATGCATACACGTTCTGTTTCCTGTAGCAGAATGTAGCTGGGCTATTATTATAATTTTAACATATTGTAAACCAGAGATGCACAGACTTATTAAGACTAGGGGCCACTCGGGCAAATCATGAACTGATGGCGGGCCGCCAGAAGTGTAGGTAATTAAAGACAATAAATAATTGATAATAATGTATTAAAATTAAAAAGGAATTTATTAATTTGAAGCGTGGCACTGCATAGTGCTTACAATCTTTTTTATATTTGGCTCAAATTTACTTGTAGCAACACGTAAAACTGCTTCCAAACTTTCATTTGCAAGGCGGTTTCTATTTTTGGTTTTATTATTATTAAGTATTGAAAAAGTTTGTTCACATATATAGGTAGAACCAAATAAGCTGGCACATTTCAGAGCGTTTATGCGCAACTCTTTGTACATATTTTTATCAATGCAGCGGTAAAAGTTCAGCAAGTCTCCTTCGTTGAATTTGTTGCGTAAATCTTCGTCGTTTTGAATGTCGATAATTTCTAACTGCATTGACTCTGGCGCATTTTCAACTGAAATCGTGAAAGGATTGCTGAATATGTCCAACAGAGGTTTCACTTTTTTAAACTCCGAAAATCTGTCTTGAAAAGATTGAATCAAAATATCTAGCTTTTCTACATAACTGAAATTAATCGCAGTTTTGTTGAATTTTTCAGCCATTTTCTTATAATTCGGAAAATGATTGTAATTTCCAGAATTCAATTGCGATCTGAAAAGTGTCAGCTTGCATTGAAAGGATGATACAAGAGCGTAGAGCTGGGATATCAGTTGATTTTTGCCTTGAAGCCGTGTGTTCAAGACATTCAAATGATTTGTAATGTCAACTAAAAAAGCCAAATCACACAACCAATCAGGATTTTTAAGTTCCGGGACATCCCTTTGCTTTTCCGCCAGAAATATTCCAATTTCTTCTATTAAATTTAGAAATCGTTCCAGTGTCAATCCACGACTTAGCCACCTTACTTCTGTATAATACAGTAAATCTCCATATTCGCTTTCGATGTCATCAAGGAATTGTTTGAATTGCCTGTGATTGAGTCCTCGTGATTTTATGAAATTTACAGTCGAAACTACCACTTTCATGACATTTTGAAATTCAATTTGTTTAGCACAGAGGGCTTCTTGGTGTATAATGCAGTGAAACTGCATGAGATCTTCAGCCTTTATGTTTTTTTCTTGCAGATGCTTTTTCAGCAAAGTAACTAGCCCGGAATTGACACCAATCATCGAAGGAGCACCGTCAGTCACAACTCCCGATAATTTTGATAAGTCCAAATCAGTTTTTGAACGCTCATCCAAAAGTACATTGAGTATATCAACTCCTTTGGTTTGACCTTTCAATGAACACATTCCTAATAACTCTTCTACGACTTCAAAATCTTGAGTAACACCTCGTATGAATATTAGAAGTTGAGCTGTGGAACTAATATCAGTGGATTCGTCGAGTGCTAATGAAAAAAATTCAATGATCTTAGTTTTTTCAGTTAATTGTTCCGCAATATTACCTGACAAAGACATAATTCGTCTTTGGATGGTCATACGATTCAGTTGAATTTTCTCAAACTTTTTTGCTGCTTCTGGACACATTTTCTTAGCGGCAATTTCTATGCATTCTTTTACAAAATCCCCATCATTGAAGGGGCGACTTCGCTTTGCTATCATTCGAGAAATTTCATAACTAACTTCTGTAGCTGTTTCTGAATCTTCAATGGGTTTTCTAAACATAGCTTGCTGACCCGTAAGCTCCCGTTTTAAAGACAACATTTTTTGCTTTCTTAATTCGCCTGTAAACTTGGTAAAAGAAGGATGCTGCGTTTCATAGTGCCTTTTTACATTATATTCCTTTGCAATTGCAACAGAATTCTTGCAAATTAAACAAACGACTTTGTTATGCGACCATACAAAAAAGTATTTCTCAGTCCAAATTTCTTGAAATTGCCGATTTTCATCTTTAACCTTACGTTTTTTACTAGGTCCTGGCTTGTCCATGTTGCGTTCTAATCCTGGCTAGGATTAACACAGCACCTAAAAACAATTACAGTACCTACTTAAATTACCCATCCTTTTTAAATTATCAAAAATAATTGATTAAATAGGTAGGGAAACACTTATTAATAATAGAGTTTTACTTACGATTTCACAACACAATTATACACGGCACTTGACGGTTAACACTGCAACAGGAAATCTACGTTGAATGTGGATCAAAATATATGACACCGGCTAGTGGAGTACAACTATTGCCTTCCAAAACCTCTATTAAACTCACAGAACACTAATACACCTAGCGGCGATTAAACGTGGCTTTTATACCGCGCGTATAGAGTCGAAAACTGTCTGGAGAAATCTCGAAACCGACTCTGGAAGCTTCGAGTCGTGTACTATCTACGCGAGCGATCGTCATCGCGCCGCCGGCCGCCGCGCTTCTTCAAGCAAACGAATTTAACCGAGATCAGCACGAACATTACCGACCGCTGTTACCGACGACGCACGTACGGCGCACCGTAATAGCGCGCGCGCGAGATTCAAATTACTTTTCGAACATATTTTTACTTTCCCTATATACGAAGTATATAGGGGAAGTATTGTGATCGTGATTTTTTTTTGAAAAATTTTTTTTGCGGAAATATCCGTTTTGAGGTCCCCTGAGTCCATTAAACTAATTTCTGGAAAAAAAATTTTTGTGTCTGTGTGTGTGTCTGTCTGTCTGTCTGTCTGTCTGTCTGTCTGTCTGTCTGTCTGTCTGTCCGTGGGTGCTGTATCTCAAAAACGACTGATCCGATTGTGATGAAACTTTAAACGTAAGGTTTTATCGTTAAAAACTGGAACTGAAAAGCTTTTGGTAAATATTCATAAACCGGAAGTGGGTGTTTACTCGAGGCGTTTTTTGTTTTTTTCCGATATTTCTTTTAATATAAAAAATATTACAAAACTTTTCAAACAAAAGTTAAAGATAATGAGAAACTGAACAAATTTTGTAAAAATATATTTTTCATAAAATTCTTAACTTTCGAGAAAAAAAATAAAAATTGAAATTTTTGACATTTTTTGCCAATTGCTAATAAACTATTGAAGCAACATGAAAGTTATATAACAAATAATTGTAGAGAATTCAAAATTGAATAAATTATTAAGAATAACCTTTTTGCATAAACCGCATAGTTTTCGAGTAAAATATAGGGAAAGTACTATGATGGCCACATCACCATTTTTTTTGGTTTTATTCTGGAATAGAATTCAATATTTTTAGAATGTACGAGAGTATTATTTTTGCTGTCGGCGGGCCACCGGTATTCGACCGGCGGGCCGCATGCGGCCCGCGGGCCGCGGTCTGTGCATCCATGTTGTAAACGAATATAAAAATTAACATCAAGTTCATTTTGTTGAACGAATTTCCATATAACCAAAAAGAATTAAAAATTAAATTCCTTGTATTTCCAATTATTTCGAATATGTTTAGAAAAGTTTGTCACTTTGACATGTATTTGATGCTGAACATATCTGATATTTTTAAAATTTTGGTTTAAGGTTTTAGGAATAAGGGGATAAAAGAAAAGAAATATGATTGCAAGAATAAAGGAGGCAAAAATGTAAGGTTTGTTACAGTTGGTTAATGTTCTTTATTTGGCAAACTATTGTTACAGATTGTCAATTCATCTAATACTTAATATAGAGTATAAGTATTTGCAATGAGTGCTATATCATCCAGAAAAAACAAAACAATATAAGGCAGTATTAACGTATTTGGGATTTCAGCTGTAAAATTAATAATTTTCCTAGTATTTGGTTCCGACATGTTGATGACATTTTCGCCATCAAAAACACACTACTAATAAAGATCATTTAAAGTCAGAATTAAATAAACGTTATACTATTATAAATTTTAATGTTGAAGCTGAAAATAATGGACAACTACCCTTTTTAGATATTCTCTTAAGTAGAATCAATAATAATTTGGAATTTAATATACATCGGAAAGCTACTCATGTGTTTAAGTATATTCACGCATAATCTTCAACATCGTTCAAATACAAACTATCAGCATTTGAAAATATGATACACAGAGTAATTAAATTACCACTTTCAGAAAAGAATAGGAAAAAAAAATCAGTTAATATTGGAATTCTCTTCTGAAAGTTAATTTTTTAAATTATGACTATAATACAACTAACAAGTTAATTAATCAACACATGAAAGCCCATAAGCCCACAATTGAAAAAGGAAAATTAACCAAAAGTATGCTAGAGTTATTTACGTACCCAGTTTAATTAATCATATTCCAAATATATTTAAAAAGTTTAAATTGGGAATTTTGTCGATTAACTATGAAAAATTGTACATCGGTCAAACAACCCGTAATTTAAATATTAGATTCAAGAAACACAGTTATTACATTAAACATCCGAATTCAGAAAAATCAGCAATGGCTTACCATAATTTTACGACGTCATAAATTTAACATAAATAATGGAGTTAAGAAGTTGAGAAATGAGGAACCTTGCGGTACACCTTATGTAATGAATAGATGAGATATGGAATTACCTTTTCTGACGCTGTTTGATGTATTGTCTAGAAACTGTTCAATTAGAAGCAGAAGATATCAGAAACAATTAAGAATTCATAAATCTCGTATTAAATCTCGCAGGAAAGAATAAAAATAAAAATTGTGAACCCTTAAAAAAAGTACTCAAAATTGTCGTTCAGTCATAAGCAAGAGTTTTCAGTTAAACGTTGTTTTATTTTAATATTAACATATTTTTTATGAGTTAAGATGACGTATCAGTTTTTGGAACTCAATACAATGACATCTGCTCAAATGAAAGAAAATGGAAATAACAAAAGGTTCAATAATGTTTTAATTTTATTATAGAATACAAAAGTATTCCTTGAAGAAAAGATAATCATTAACATCTTTTCAATCAGGTCATTATCTCAGATCAAAGAGTAAAAATAAAAATAAGGAAAGCTTAATTATAATTTTTTATTATTTAATTGAATAATTTATTAGGCAGCGCATTATTTTTCGTTGAAAATGTTTATACAGAAACATAATAATAAATAATAAAGGCGCAAAACTAAAACTAAATTTAGTATAAAATTGTCAACATATAATTTTAATCCTAACATTATGAAAAGGTATGAAAATAAAAATAATAATAGATTCAATATAATTTCTAAATTATGTCAGAATAGAAAATTCTTAAATAGTGCTCTATTTTTTTTAAATTAATTCTAAGAGGGAAACATAGGAATAAAAAGTAAACTAAGTAAATTTGTAAACATTAGTATTAAACTGTTAACTAAGTTTTTAATCATTCCATTGTTTATAATGAAAGTGTAAACATAAAAATAAAAGCAAAACTATTTATTTTCTAAACGTTACATCCATTTCTTAAGCAACACAGTAATTTCCTTTGAAAATTCTTATAAGGCTTATAAGAATAAATAGTAAAGGCAAATAATTTGCAAACTTTAGTCAACATTTTTTAATCGTTCCATTATCTCATAAGAGAGAGTAAAAATAAAAATAACGAAACCTTCATTATAAATTCTTACTCTTGTCAAAATAGAATTATTAAGCAGATCAGTATTTTCTTTTTGAAAATCCTTATACTGAAACATAAGAATAAATATCAAACGCGCAAAAATTGCGAAATTTGGTATTAAATTGTCAACATTTTAATTTAATCCTCACAATGTCTCAAATGAAAGTGTGAAAATAAAAATTACAAAAGATTCAATATAATATCTTCATGATGTTAAAATATAAATATAGACCTTTTCAAAATGTTCACAATATATTTTATATATGAAATAAACAGAATAAATAGCGGGAATAAATTATTTCGAATTTGGATTGTAAATATCATGGACGAAGAAGTAATAGAACATTGTTCAGAAAATAATTTTAAAAATTAACACACAAAATAGTAAAACTTGTAAAACCTACTAATCAATTGTATATATTTTTTGTTAATTGTAACAATGCATTTTTAACTAAACATTATTTGTGAAAATTTATCAGATTTTACTTGTTTCAAATTCTTTCGTTACATTTTTAGTATTAAAAGCTTGGAGGAAAAATTTTAAAATACTTGTATATTGATAAACAAAATTTGTTACATTCAGATTATCATTATTTTAAAATTTACAAATATACATTGCTTTTTTTTTCGTATTTGCAACACAAGCTATGATAGAGAGACAAACACTTTTATTTATTACTTGATACAATAGATATTTACAACAACAATCGTAATTTCTTTCTGCCAGTCTTTGTTAGTTAGTTATTGTTAGTTGTCCGATTATGTTGATGAAGATGTAGATGAATCATGAAAAGATGTTATGAATTCGAAAATTGTTGTGGAAGGATGTTTGGTTTTAGGGGGGTGTGAAGGATTGCGAGGTAAACATAGGTGCTTGAGGATGTCTTGGATATCAGGGTTTGTGGCAAATTTTATAGCAAGGTGTTCAAGGTGGTTTTCAATGGGGATTATTGGGATTTTTTGGTATTGCAATGTGTTGGAAGGGTTGTGTAGAGGGTTATTGGGATGCTTTAGTTTGGTTAAGATTCGCAGGGCCGATCGCTCACTCATCTGCAAGTTTCTCAGAACGGGAGGGCGGGAATTTTGGAAAAGGATTGCTGACTAGTCTAACAGAGGTCGACATATCGTTTTGTAAATATTTGTTGCTGTTTTTGTGGAAATTCCTTGATTTTTAATTATAAGGTATCTGAAATGTCGAGCTATGTTTTTAATTTTCATTTTAAAGGTTTGGGAATGATGTTTGAAGGACATATTAGGATCAAAAATAATTCCAAGACACTTGCAGGTTGGAGAAGGTGCAATATATAATTTATTGTTGTTTATATCAAATGGAGATGTGGATGCATGATGGAAGGGGATGAAGAGATAGGATTTATTGGGATTGAGGGTTATTCTTTATTTGGCAAACCAGTGTTGCAGTGTGTCGATCAATCCTTCCAGTGTATTGAGGGCTTTGGGGATTGTATTGCTATGTGTAATAAGTGCTATCATCAGCAAACAGAAGACAATATGCCCAGGAATTAATGTAATTGGGATTAGGTTTGTATATGTGGTGCATAAAAATGTTATAGAGTAGTGGGGATAGGAGGGACCCTTGTAGAATAAATAGATAAGGAGTTACATTTAAACAGCAAACCATTATGCCACACAGAGTCGAAGCCTTTCACACAAGCTATGAATTCTTTAAAATTTCCAATTTAAAAAAATAGCACTGATAATTTGTAATAAGATAAAAAAAACTTGTGCATTAGTGAACATTTTTAAAAAATTTTATTACAATTTTTGTCTGCATAAAGATTATTGCATTTTCCGTTACTTATAACTACAAGTTATTAATAAAGAGAATAGTTGCGACCGTTACTACGTGGTAATCCATACTTAAACTGAATTGAAAAATTCAATAAATTCAATTCATTAAAAGTTATTAAATTTTCTAAATTTGAAATAAAAAAATAGTAAACGCATAATAAACTTCATGTATTTAAATGTGTTCATAATAAATTTAAATATTTACGTAATATACGACTTGTTGTTTCATCTCTATCTAAACTTTTAAGGAAACAAAATTTCAAATTACAAAAAGGTTACTAAAATCAATATAATATAAAATATTTCTATCAAAAATAGATAATATAGCACTAAATTGCCAATATAATGGTATACTTGAAAGATCAAATTTATCAAGTCTAGTGGATTATTCAGTAAAAGAAACGCAATTTACACTGAAAATAATGATTTTTTAAACATTAAACAATTATAATAATATTATACTTAACACATGTTCTCTAGCTTTTTTAAATGATATAAAAATTATGAAAACATGTTTTACGTGGAGTTACCATTTGAATTATTAAATACACCACATATGTAAAGCAATCTATTCATTATTATAAATTAGTTATTTCTCCTAGTATGGTAATGGTGGTAATCCAGCTGAACATTCGTATTTCATTGATTCAATAATTACTCTCACCGAATCATAACCAGACGTGCATTACACAACCAACCTCAATTAGAACAAAAGTCAATTAAACAGTTCAATATTTAACACCAACCATCTACAACAAACACGACCTCATATTTGCTAAATATATATTTCCCCCCGACATGTTTTTCGCATCCACTTATAATGAAAGTCCGTACTAAATTGAGTAGGCGTCATGAAAGCGCCGCACGTAAAAAGATATTTGAATGGGTTAAATTAAGTTAAGCCGACATCAATGGCTTTAGACATGCGGCTTTAATAACTCCATCGGTTATGTATACACCAGTGATTCCACCTGATAATAAGTGAAAAAAAAACATCGTAGGGCTTAATTATTACGCGTTCCATTCGATTGAATTACTCGCAACTTTAATGGAAATTTCCAGCTAATGGTGAGAAAGTATAGTAGTATTTTGCCGTGTAATGGTTATGATACATTTTTTGTTATAAATGGACGCCGGGGTGCTTTTGATAGCATTAATACACGAGGGGGCAATTCACTTAAAACACACCCAGATGGAAACGATCCAATCAAAATTGTAATTTTTAAATGCGCGGTGTTAATGTGTACACTCTTTTTTAAATCGGAATCGATACAGATTGGAATAACAGAAACCTTTGTAAATCAGAAACCCTATCAGCCCGTTATATACAGTATCATGAACTTTAACCGTGGAAACGAGTATGAATATACGAGAAGCTCAAATAATGTCGTATAACATCTGTACATAATTGATTTAAAATACGTCTGCTGTGTAAATTCAAATTAACGTTCAATATTAAAGTAAGGTTTTTTCGTTAGTTTTACTTAAGCTCTGAATTTATAATTATATTATTTGTTATGGTTTCAAGTTTCAAAGTTCATACATATATATTCGGATCAAATTATAGTAGTTGGTGCATACGAATTTAATCTAGACAAGCGATAAGAGCGAGTGCGAGAGAGGCAACGTTAGTTGCGGTCTCATGTTAGGGAGGTTGGTCACTGTTGTAGAAATATGAACTCGAAATGGAATTATATAACAAATATAGTTATAGATATATAACGAGATGAGATATGTAATAATAATAATAATACAGTTATTAAAAAAAATACCGGGCGTTAATAAAAATAATAAAATATAAAATGTTAACAATTTAGAGATTAAAAATAAAAATTAAATAACTAAATTATATGTAGGAATAATAGAATACGATACGCTAAACATGAATAAAGCATACTCAATAACTATCAAGATAGCTACAAACTAATTACGAAAGATCTATGCGATATAAATTAGATTTAAAGTTAGAAATATTATTCTAAAACAATTTGACTTTTGTAACTTGGATTATGTAATAATTAATTAGGTTCGCATCAAGAGGATTAATGCGGCAGAAAAAATATGGCTACTAGTCACGAACAACGTGTTAAAAATTGAATCTATATGGAACAGTGTTAATTATTGAAAAATTATAGGAGTAGTAAAGATTAATAAATTTCAGATAATCGATGGTGGCTTATAACTCTCTTGTAAAGAGTTTAAAGAGTTTGTATGTACCTTTATAATGTTATGCTTATACATAGGTGCATATTAACATATATATTTTAATTTTTTTACAATATTATAGATACAGATTAAGGAAAAGATTTAAAGTTCACATTATTAATTAAACTTTATTAATATTAATGTATATATTAATGTATATACCAGAGGTTGTTTTAAAATTATTAATAACATAAATGATAAAAATTATTGCATGCTTTAAACATACTTTTCAATATGGTTGATTAATTTCTCACGTAACCCGTAGTGAAATATTTCTAGATTATCTTGATTGATTTAAACACGTAGTTTTGTTTCACATATCTCTTTAACATTAACCAACGATCGAAACTACTCAGAGAGAAAATAAAAATATTAAAACAAAACCAACTGTTGTAATCAATCAAATTAATTTAAAAAATTTGTAAATTTGTTTCCATATTCTTTATTTTTATCAAATTATTAGTCAGTTCTACAGACGAGTATCCATCAATAGAGTATTAGGTGTATCAATTTATAATTAATTATTTATAAAACTAATATACGTGGGTGACTCAAATACAAACAGGAATTTAGTGAAAGAAAGTATGTATGTATTTTTATAAAAAAGAATATGTTTTATTTACATATACTCTGCTTATATATACACATTTTTCGACTAAAGCGGAAGTTTTTTGATACTATTATCGAAAAATGTAGTCGGTCGGGTCTTTAGCGAAATGTTCGCAAACGATTTCACATTTTGGTCACTGTGAATGCGGCGTCCTCTAAATTCGTCTTTGAGTGGACCAAACATATGAAAAACACAAGGAGACAAGTCGGAAATATAGAGTGGGGGTTCCAATATTTCCTAATGAATTTTCTTTAATTTTTCTAGAGGCAGAACAGCTGGGTGTGAGAAGCATTGCCATAAAAGAGATTCACATTTTGAATGGGCACGCCTCGACTATTCTATCATTAAGTTTGGTTTCATGAAGGAGCTTGCAATAATATTCAGCATTGACTATACGTCGTTCATGAAGGAAATCAAGAAGAAATAAGCTTTTTTATCCCAAAAAAAGAGTTGCAAGTATCTTTTCCACAGACAGACGGGTTTTGGCTTTTTGAGGTGGAGCTCCTCCAGGTTGTCTCCACTCCATGGTGTAGATTAGATTCTGAGATGTAACGATGCACCCACGTCTCGTCACAAGTGACAATGTGACTTAAAAAATGTGAGGAGACTGTTTTCACAGTGACCAGGATGTGAAATCGTTTGTGAGCATTTTGCTGAAGACACGACCAACTACATTCTTAGATAATGGCATCTAGAAAAATGTGTACATAAAATCGCAGACTATGAACAAAAACATAACTTATTATTTAAAAAAAATTATATATACATACTTTTTAAACTAAATTCCCGTTTATATTTAATTGACCCAAGTATTATTTGCTATTGATATATTATAACTACAAACATTTTTATATTTTACACCATTATAAATAATTAAAATATTACTTAATTCAATTAGTTTTAAAGATATTAGTTATGCATCAATAATATCAGTTATTATAGTCTTAAATTTTATAAGAAAATATTTTTTGACGTTGAATTTATTATATTTGTTTTAACTTAGCAGCATTTACCACTCTATTTTAATTAGAAAAAGAGTCAAGCCAAAACATATCTTATACCCGTGACAGTTTCAAATTAATTTCAATTTAGGCGCTGCGGTAGTAGGTAGAGTGGATGCTGTAGGTTTCCGTGTCTGTGGGTTCGAATCCCAGACGGACGATTGATTTGTCTAAGGAAGAATTTATTCTCATACACCAATTCATTGGACGTTACTGAATCGCACACGCCTAAGTCAAATCCTGCTTTCATTCACTATGCCCGAAATCGAATATTCCGCCTAACAGCCTTCCTTAAAAAAAATAAAATATTCAGTTTAGATGCGAGACTCGCTATAGATAGCCCAAAAATTCATAGACTATTATTTGGAAGCACTACTCTTAAAATTCAAGAGAATCCTGCATAATCATTAGAAGTTTCTGAAATCGAAAAATATTTTAGCAACTAATTGGAATGCAACAAAATATACATATTTTACATCGACTTGTTACGGGGGATGAGATATAAAATAAAAATAGAAAAAATACGCTACGATTCATTAAGTAATGCAATTGATGTAAACATCAAAACGTTCGGCATTGTGTTACAAAGATTTCAATTAGAAAAATTAAAAAAAGTTTTTTGAACCTTCTATATTCACTGGGCATTGATCTTTCCAATTACTCTTTATTTCGACAGATGAAGTATGATTTGTCAGTTTACCGTTTCACTTCTTTTGCGAAAATATTCATACATTCTGTTTTCTATAAATAACACTCTTGTATCTTTTCTTCACACTTCATTTTCTGGGCTTAGATATATATTTAAAGTGCTAGCTCATTATCAAGGACATATACTCTTCATGAAATCCAAAAAACAAACATCTACTTTGTTTTGAATTGAATGCATTTTTAACTAAACCTATTTTAAACCTATTTTGGACTCATAAATTTCCTTCCATTTGCTAAAAAATAGTTTAACCTATTTTTTTTTTTGAGCGCTATCGATGAATAACTTTTGATAAATACAAATTGTGAAAGTATATGAATCTCGCCGAATTATTATACTATATGAAGATGAAGTATCACCTTATATGACGTTTTTCAGGTTTCTAGTGTGTAAAGTTGTTTTCTGTATATATTATATATATATATATATATATATATATATATATATATATATATATATTTACCAAGAAGGTAAATTACAGAATAACTTAAATATTACATTGTATAACTAAAATAAATTTAAATTGCGTAATTGTAATACAATAACTTAAATTAGTGTGAAATATTTTAACTTGACAAACTGAAAATTTACAACAATAATTTGTGATATAATTCTTCTATGTTGAAGTGTGGCAATTCCAAATTCAATTTCGAGTAAGTTTGATGGATAACCTTGCACAGGATAAACATTGTGTTTCCTAAAGTACAAATATTTAAGAAATTTTCTTTGAACCTTATCAATTTCAAGTGCATATGCTTTGTACTTAGGGCTCCAAATTATTGAATAATACTCTAGCCTACTGTAGTAGTAATCATGTTTATGTAGTCGTTAAATTAAAGTTTATTATCAAATAATACGCCTAAATCCTTAAAACGCTCAACACGGTCTATGGGAATATTATTAATAAGATATGAAAATTCTGTGTTAGTATGTTTTCTGCTAAAAGTCATTATTTTGCATTTACTTATGTTTATTGTAAACCATTTTGTTGACACCAATTAAGGAAGTTAGTTAAATCATTTTGTAATGCAGAGCAGGCATTTTTTATATTTATAGGTCTAAAGATCTTTAAGTCCTCAGCGTACATTAAGCATTTAGATTTGGTACTATTAACATCATTAAAAAATAACAGAAACAACAGAGGGCCCAAAACCGATCCTTGGGGAACACCACTATCAGAAAATCATTATATGAATGTTTTGAAGTTATCTCAAAATAGAACGAATATTTAACGCAAAATAACATAAATTAAGCAATCATCATTTACGATAGAAAGAGGAATTTTGGAATAAATTTCCAACTATGAAGATAATTATCAAACTTTCTCAAAAATGTAATTATAACATCGTTTTGCTACGGATATTATTCTATATTGGTCCTATTGACAAAGAGTATACCATAATGGCATAAATTATTATATTTTCTCTTCTTTTAAAAATTATAAATGAAAATATTAGGACTAGAATGCTAACTCTTAGAAACAGGCTTTATTTATTGCATTTAATATTATAGGTGGGTTCATTATTTTAGAACTGCCAAGGATTATATTAAAAAAATATGATGTAATGTTTTACAAGGTTCAATTTTTAGATAGCATCATTTAAAATGTAATAATGCACATGTATACGTGATGAAAACATCTTCTAAATATCAGTATGCAACATACATACATACAAAATAAAAATTTTCTTGGGTGGACGAACGTATAAAACAATGTATGTTTATAAATTTAAGTAAGTTGTATAGCTACAAACTCTATGTATGTTAAGGGCTTGATTATCTAAGGTTCACTAGTGCGCTTTTACAAACAATGGTTATATTTTCAGTCGGGTATTGATAACTTATGTAACGAATAGTTCATTTTAAATTTAGCTAAAAAGGTTAGAGACTCGAAGGTTTATCATTTGAGCTAAATAAAAAAATGGATTTGCAAAACGCCACTAAAATAATATAGATGCAGTAACACAGACTCGTCATTAATAAAAAGGCGAATCCCTTTTTAATGCAAAACCATTAATCTTTACAAAAATATGAAATGCAAAAAAATATTGTTTTCTGATAATAGAATTTTGTTGATGTAATTGCAGAAATGCATACTACTAATAAAAGAAAACATTATTGTATTGTCATAAATACATTTGTTTATAATACTAAAACTAACAAAATAAATATTTAAAGACGTATTTCTTTACTATTTTTTTTTAAATTGTATATTATTATTTTTTAAGGTAACTCTATCCTTAGTAATTATGAGAATTTATGTATGGTAGGTTAAAAGTAGGCTAAATTGGGGTAGGTCAAGTATGCGCGATAAGATAAAATATATTATTTAAGCAGGTCAGAAGTACGCTAAATAAATTAATGTCATTTTCTGGTTTAGGCTAGTCGATAGTTTGTAAAGGTAGGTCAAGAGTATGATCGTCAAATTTATTGTTAATTAATGCAGATCAAAAATGTGATTGATTGATATACGATAATTTTATGTAGACTAGAATAATAATAATAATAAAAATTGACCACGTAGTAACGGTCACCACAATCCTTATGAATAAAAATTTCATAAAATATTAGTTAATAGAGATTTCTTTGACAATAAGTATATAAATATTAGATTAATGAGGTTGTTACTTGGCAAAACTTCAATATGTACCTAAATTAAATATCGGCGTTTTATTAATTTAAGTGAACGAGAATTTAATTGTAACCAAATAAAACTTGGCGGTTAATAAGTTTCTTAGAAAATAGTTGAAAATTTACAATGAAATATTTAAAATTTTGCAAAAACAATAAATTCTAGTTATTATAAAATTAAAATTAATTTATTAATTGAAAATGAATAAATAAAACGAATCGGTCAATATCTGTATCAAAACAGTTCAAATTTAAAAAAAACTGACAAAAATGTAAATTTGTGAATGTTATTTTTTGTACTGAAACGATTGGAAGATGTAATAATTGCTGAGATCAATTTAATATTTTTGAAAATTAAAGAGAATAATATCAAACACTAAACTAAGACATTCACTATTTTTTATCAGTAAAAGATTTTAGTGGTAAAAACATAGAAAGTGTGTTAGTTTAGTATTTATCATGAATTACCACATAGTAACTGTCGCAACTATTCTTAAGAATAATTTTAAGTTTTATAATCCTTTTGGTTTCAAAATGGTTTGGAAAATGAAATATTTGAAAATTAGAACACGAAACCAATAAATTAAAAACAGCTTATAAAAGTCATGCATTTACGAAGTATTGAAATTTTTAAAACAGTTGATATAAAAAGGCTTAACTTCTTGAAAATTGGAAACACGAAAATTACCAGAAATTTTGAAAAGATCTGAAAGTTAGGGATCTGCTACTAATAAAAAACTAAAAAACTTTTATAGAACAACAAAATCGTCAAAAATATGTAACTCATATGAACTTTGATGTTAACCGATTGAACGATTTTATAGTTGCTAAGTTCATTGAAATTATTTGAAAAAATAATAATAAAATAAGTTTACGAATAATAAAAATTATAGAATTTTAAGAAGAAGAAGAACTAATTGATATATTTGATTTCTGATTTCCTTGAAAATGTAAAAGTTCTAAAATATTCAGTATTCCTGGAGTTTACTATTATTATTAATTTAAACTTGAATTTTTTAAACAAAGCACGTAATACTTAAAATAAACAATATTGTTTTAGCTATACAGAAATTTTTAAAACCAAAAGAAACCAAAAAATGTTGTTAACATGAAAACAAATTTTTTTAATCATTATAATAGTTTGAAAATTTGAATAATATACACAAAAAAAAAACTAGAAACAGCTAATAAAGATTTGAAATTTTTTAAACTGTTTAAATAAGAAGTTAATCCCAATAATCCTCTCCATAACCCATCCAACGAACTACTATACGCATCGACACAGATAACTCCTATCAACCAAAGTATACAAGCTAATAGTGAAAAATTCGCAACTAAACCCTTTAACCTATCCCTTATCAATAAATTCTGTATCCCTCGAAAACCCAATATTTCTCCAAAATACAAATATCCCACTAGCACAATTCACGAATTCATTAGATCACATCATCTGGACAGTTCCCTTAACTAGCATTTAACTTTTACCTCTTAATATCTTTTTCTGAGAGGGCAGAAAGACCTATGGTCGATAGCCCAGACAGTGACGTACTGACCGTAATTAGCTAGATCAAAATGTATCAACAAAATTTTATGTAAGTTGCTGTAATAAATTTGTTGTATATATAAGAAGAACACAAAAATTTCACTTATGTAGAAACGACTAAAATTTTTTGAAATGCTAAAACTAAAAAGTTTTGATGCTGAAAATCTATAAGGAACAGAATAATTTCAACACTGCAAATGCTGAAATTTTTAGAAATGTCAGTTATTCAAGGAAGGATAGATATTTTAGAAACAAATAAAAGCTTTAAAACTCTTAAAAAATGTAATTTTAATATTAAAAATCTGTATTTAGGAATATCATGCATTTTTTTAACCAAAAAATACATTTACTACAGAATTTTTGAAAATATATAAAAATTGAGCATGTTAGAACTTCAAATATTCTTTTAATGGAAGAAGTGGTGTTTAAGGTTTGGAAGGTATTGAGATCCCTCAAACAATAAAAAAAAACTAAAATATCCAGAACTGTTAACACTAAAAAGTAATAGTAATTAGTAATTTCAGTTCTTTGTTTATCCTTTTTAGTACTTCAAGGTTTGTTACCTTGTCTACCCAAGATATTCTTAGGGTGCATCTGTAAAATCACATTTCGAAAGCTTCTTTTATATATATGTAAACCCCGTAAACATATAACAATAAATTAATTGTGGTAAAACATAGTAAGTGTTTCAATGTTTGTTTAAATATGGATTATCACCTAGTAGCGGTCACAACCATCCTGCAGTTAAAATGTATACATTAGAAAATCTTTGTAATGGCCATTTTGGAGGCAATAAAACATTTGCAACGTCTGAAACTAAAAGTTTGATACTGAAAACTAATAGCCACCAGCTCTGATTAAATTTTTTGATTAACTAATCCTGGTTAACTTTAATCAGAGTACTTTAACTTAGCACGTTAACCGGTCAAATCGGCTGATTAAATATTTTACGTTTTTGGGGAACTTTAACCGTGATTAAGTTGCGGTGCAAGCCGATTTGTCATTTACCATTAATTAACTTTTTAATCATGGTTAAGTAGGTGCTGTAAAAGTGGGAAATTATGAAGTAAAACAAGGATCTAAATATTTGTATTGTGTTATTAGTAATAATACTTATGTTGTCGAAACAAACAACTACACAACTAAGAAAAACATTTTTATTTCAAAAATTGATTGTTGGTTTCTTGTATAATCTATATTGTCTCTTAGTGCAAAAAAACTTAAGCTTATTGTTTTGAGTCGTATATTAATTAATTAATTGCTTGAACAAGATATAATTAAGAGTTTGCGTAAAACCAATACAATTTTCGTAACCAATTTACAAATAACTAATTGAGTATTTCTATTAACCCATTATGCAAATTCAATTCTTCTTTTTAAGGAATTAATATTATTATCATTTTTTAATACTTTCTTAATGCGGATTAAAAAATAATAATATGAAGAGAAATACCATGAATATTAACAGCAAATATAATATAAATTAAATATATTTAATGTGGATTAGGACGATAAATAAATTTTATTTTGTTGTTATCACACACGGTTTTTATTATTAGTGACCGGTTTCAACCATTACATGGTCATTTTCAAATTACAATTGTAGTTCTAATAATAAAAACCGTGTGTGATAACAACAAAGTGAATTTTATTTATCGTCCTAATTTTCAAAATGTATCACAAAGTAATGGCTTCAAGCATCAACTATATATTTAATGTGGATATAACTTTAAAAGATGTGAAATCTTTATTAGTAAAAGCATAGTACGACACAGAAATTCTCTATATTCTAATTATACATGTATCTAGTAGTCACCCTAATCAATAGCACATGTTACACACAGCTTATCCTTTAATGGATCAACACTAGTCGCTATGTGAAGATTGTGCGAAGGAATATTATACTATACTATTGATAATGAGTAGATAGTACTCGAAATGTACATCTGGTATTAATAAAAATTATCAGTGAAGTAAGGAATTTTATTTTCGTTTCATCATAATATATAACTTCACATTACTCAACCCGAAATTTAGTGAATATTATACTCTTGAGACGAGTAAAGTGATAATAACTATCGATCATTTCGCATAATTTTATGTATATATGTGCTGAATTAAAGGTACATTATTATTATTATAAATATATTCTTTTTGTTAATGATGTTAGATTTTGATTTTTAGTTAACAAAATGTTCTTTTTACATTATCAATACAATTATATATATTCGATATAAGATGAGGAAATATTCGCATGCCTTTAACCCGAAATAAATATTAATTTTAGAAATACGTATTTTATCCCCGGCTTCTCTTTACATATTGACTTCATGTTATCATCAGACCTATCAACATATTCGCACACATTTCAGCGATCTAAGCTTTTATTTTTGTAATAGAGGCAACGATGCGGACGGACCATAACAATTATCAGAAAAGAAGGGAATAATGATAATGGAGGTTGTTTCAAATGAAATATCCGGGCATACAGAAAACAGGGAAACCATTACAGGAAAGACCCTCAAAACGCATTAAAGAGTACAGTTAAATTTTATAACATACTCGGGATGGTCTGATCAACACCGAAATCACCAATCTGACTCTGATGATGAGGCAAAACGTGTAAAAGCGGGTAAGGAATATGATCCAATTATTTCACATAATAGATATATGTGGTTTATGTCTGACAGACTCCTACAAATAAAACATGTTTTAATTTTGTTTACTATATTATACATTGTGAATACAACATTATGAGTACTTATAAATAAATTATGAAACTATTGAAATAATTCATAATAAAAAATAATGATAGCTGAATAATTAAAATATCTGTATTTTTCGTATTGTAATTATAAAAGTTAATTATTAACAAATAAAAAACGGTAATTAACTGATGTATAACTGTAAATACATACTCCGGATCTAGTCTGAAAAACAAATATTTGCGAGCCATTATGTTCGTTGCCTGGTAACTACGGCAAGTATTTGTCGGGATGAAATTGAGTCAAAGTGTGTAATTTTCCATCCAGATGTGGAATAAAAAACATTTTATGCAAACCTGTTTACCATTAACATATTATTCTTTAATTAACGTGTTATTTTACCTTACGTTCCCCGATGATTATTATGGAATATTTAAAAATTAATTTATAATTTTTAAACCAAATGATTTGCATTTTTCTTGATAATTTTAAAACGAGAGGATCATAAAAATACGATCGTTAGTGGAAACGACCAGTGAACTAGCAATTTCTGAAGATATGGAATATTAACTCGGGTCTTAAGTCACGTGTAGGATAGATACATTTACCGCAGTGATACAATTAATGAGGATCCAATGTATGGGAACCAATTTAATAAAGTGACAAGTTCTTTGCATATATTATAAGGCTTGAATTTTTATTAATATTTACAATATTGAGTTTTTTATGTAAGATTTTTTAAATAAGGTTAATTTCATGCAGAGATGGAATAAAGCAATCTGTGTGATATTAACGATTTTTTTAAAAGATTAATAAATTCAATACTTGTTACGCTACACTCTTGATGGAACGGTATGCATACATTAGGGAAATTTAAACATTTATTCTGCTCCACGCTTTTATTTTTCAGTTACCTATTATGTGTTTCGATTTTACAGCAGAAAAAGTGTTTATATTTTCGTAATGTAGAAGATTAATGTATGGAATATAACATGATGATCAGCCAGTGCTGAATGTTTCATGTTGATGAGAGTTTCAATTTTCAAGGACTCTGTCGTATGTATCCCGCTAAATTTAAGCTATGACCTAAGTTATGTTAAGTAGTTAATTGCAGCTTATTGGCATTAAAATATGACTAGAAAAAACATCACGTTAAAAAACCTAGCAGGATTAAATAGTACTACAATTCACGTCATTCTCATAATAGATATCCTTACCCTTAAATCGGATATGTAGAATCTCTTTTCATGTATGGCACCAGACAGCATCTTGCTAATACCACATACCGTCCATGTTCCATGTGTATAACGTTCAATTCCGTTAAAGATTTTTTTAATCAATAACCGTTATCTATGATGGTTATAATCTAACCAACGCAAATACAAAATTTGCAAAGTAACAAATTATAATTTTCGTTATATGGAAAACCACGTGTGCCTTGCTGTATGGGATATTTTCTTTGTGAAAATTTTCATTCATCGAAAAAACACGCATTTCCACTAAAAAAAATTGAAGCCTAATAAACAAAAAAGCGGTGTTATCTATAGCTTTTAAAATTAAACTTATAAGTTATTTATTCCTAAGGACTCGATTAAATCCATTTTGACCTCTTTTTGGCGAAACGGATTACCTCGAGAACATCTTCATCAAAAGAATGTCATTTTTTAATTATGTGATTCGCAAATGTAGAATTTGTTTGTTTTAAACAGAAGTATTTAAGATGTTCTTTTAAATTAGCAGAAGTAAAACTCTTGTTATGTTCCATTTTTTTATTACTTCTCCTAATTTGAAAATTTGGTTCCATCAAGAGAGTAGCAGAACAAGTATCGATTATATTAAGAACATAAGTGAGATGTTCTTTTAATCTAATTTTGAAGTTTCCCAACCTTTTTTCTGCCATGCCCCACCTAAGCATTTCTAAAATTCTTATGCCCCCCTACGTAACATATAGATAATTTTTGATATTAAAAAAAATAATTGATTACTTAGGAAACTTAAATGATAGGTTTCAGGAAGAAATCACCAGGTAATTGTTAAGGAAACACGGTAAATAATTTTTCAAAGCATATGATGACAAATTCAAATGCGAAATAATTTTAATAAATATTTTTCTATATTAATTTATTATTTTAATTTAGTAAGATGTTTGTTGCTTAGAGATTTTATGTTAGGTTCCAATTTGGTTAGCTTCAGTCTCAAGTCTCCCCGTTGTGTTATATCTAGACGATTTCTATTTCTACCAGTAAATCATTTACAGCACTAAATCCACATTCAGCTAAATATGAAGAGGGAAACAGTAATAATAGTTTTTTTGGTTGAATTTGGATTTTTGTTTTTGTTTCCTCAAAAAACTAAGCCATCGCTCCTTTTAAATTAAATAATGTTTTAACTAACTCTTCTTTTTGCATTTCTGCGATTTGTTCTTGACGTTGGCTGCATCATCTATGTTGGAAAACCAATTTGTTTTAAATCAGAAAATATTTCTTTTAAATCAGCCTATAGAATTTTCAAATGATCGACAATAACAAGTATAGCGGTATCATTTACTGCAAATAAATCTTGTCTAGGTTCAACCCCTCGCCTTCCTGAACATGGAAGATATAGGTAAAATCCTGCCACTTTTAGATTGAGCCGCCTTTAATCAAAATTTACGGGAACATCAGCACTTGTTTGAAAAGAGAGGAACCCATACTATAGCCTAAAATATTACATTAATACAGGAGATTACCCCCTGATCTCCCAGCCCCTTATCATCTATTTCCACGAAGACCAGAAGAACTAAAATCAGCTACAAGAAGATGAAATCATTGTAGACTACAAAAGCTATAGATAGCTCCAGTATCGAAACCAGAAGGAAAAAAATAAGCTATGCGTTGATTAATGCCATGAGCAAGCTATCTGCTCCCACGGATCGATAATTTTCGCTACTCGATATGAGAAGTCGCCATCAACACTGAACCTTCAATCTGAATATCACCAGATAAGCTTGAATGAGAAGAACCAACATAAGAAAGCCGCCTTCGCTGCCTCCAGATTATATAGTATAAACAAATGCCTTTCGGACTCCGGAATACGCCCGCAACATTCCTGAGAATGATGGACCGAGAGAAGACCGAATCTGAGATAAGTATAAGTACACTTCCAAGACCTGGAAAAGCTATTCTGTAAGCTAAATAAGTTCCAACTCAGAATTAAATGGAAAAAGTGAAGATTTGGTTGCAAGAAGGTTAAATTTTTAGGCAAATTTCCAAATCCTTGACGAAGTTGACAAGGAAAAATGTCGCGTAAGCTGGCAGCAGGTAGCTTTTGAAACGTTGAGGCAAACCCTGGTCGTCACCCCGATAACTACAGATATCCGATCAAACTGCTCCGTTTGTACTAATGACCGACGCTAGCTCATACGCTTTTGCCACAGCTTTGAGAAACCTAACGGAAGATCCATCAAAAACGCCAATCGCCACAGCTGAGATGAATTACAGTCTTTACAGAATAATAGGCAATAAATGGCTAATGACATTGAGGACATACAGAATTTGCCTCGCAAGGTGAACACTTCAACTACAGCCCTATAACATTACCATTTAATACATGGCTGGAAAAGCCAAATACATCACCGATTTTCTCCCCAGATCCCCAACAGATCCCATAATCATATTAGATCTACCGTCAAAGGATCCTGTACTTATTCATCAAGAACAACATGAGGACTGGGGACAAACAATTTGAGCGTAATAACATCTCACAATACAGCGTACAGAACTCGACAATGGATGGAACCGACGGAAAATCATTCGGACTCATTACTGGCTATGTATAAGAAAAGACATTATCGACTGTGCGAAACACTGCCAAGAATGTCAAAAATACAAAGCAGAAAATTACAAGGCCCGTGGATTACTACAAACCTCCGTAATGAATAGAAGGACGCATATCTTCGTTATGGAAGACACCTCCTCCAGGTAGATCAAGCTCTTTTCGTTAATTGAATCAGATCACGCTGATTAATAAAGTGTTCTTGCGATATCGACTTCCTCGCAGAATAATCAGCAACAATGGCACTCATTTCATCAGCGCAGTGATACTGCAAGTGATCCAGTGGTTTCAAAATGTCCGCCGATCAACATAAGTATACCATCCAGCCATCAACGTAGTAAAAAGAGAAACAAGGACTTAAAAACACAACTAGCAATACAAGTTAGAATCCAATATGCCAGCTGGATATGCATTTCAACTGGAGTTTTACCTGCACACCTAATATTTAGAAGTAATATTTTTGGAGGCAATGAAACTATTCAAAGTTTTTGTTAATATATTTCTAAAATAACTCAATAAGGGTAATGAAACGTAGTATCTTCGCTTTTGTATGGAAAAGAGTTTTATTTGTTCCTTGAAGTTGCTTATTTAATATATTATATATTTAATTTTAGGTGTTTAAAAAATTACTAAGAGTATCAAACAGCTCCATATATCTTTTCCCTTTAGAGAACCAACCTACTTCAATGTAAAGTAAAAGTCTAACATAGTCTTCTTTGTTCTTCATAAAAAAGCTTGAAGAGGCGTTCGCATTTGGCATTAGCTTTAATAGCATAGATATACTTTATTACTGAATACAGTACTTTATTTGAGATGTTTTAGCTACCAAGTTTTCCTTATTACACGATACACAAGAATTACATCTGGATTTTTATATTTCAACAATTTTAAGCATCCATTTTTCTTGTCTATCATATTAGGAACACCATCTGCAGCATAAGATGTTATTTTTTCATTGATGTATTATTGACATCTAAGTAGTTTTTTAGATTATTATTAGCACTGAGAATCTTGTTTTCACCTTTTCAACAAGTTGATTTGTAATATCTTCATTCATTTCGTCTATTCATCTGCTAACAGTATTGTTACTGAGTGGCATAGCTTTTACATCTTTGCCATCTTTCTTAAGAACCCTTTTAAGAAATGCTGATATTGATGGTTTTATTAAATTTTCTCCTATAATATTTATAAGATTTAGTGATAAAGAAATTTCTAATTGCCCCCCTTAATTATCAAATTGCCCCCCTGTGGGAACACCGGTTTAGATGTAAACATTGTTGGTTGAATCGAATATTTTGCACTGCTCGTCGTAATTTAAAAAGCAGTTCAAAATATTCGATTCAACCAACAATGTTTACATATCTAAACGTTACCCCGAGGTATACGTGGATTGGGGTCACTTAAAAATAAAATGTGATATCAACGAAGAATGCGTTTTTGTTAAAATATCCATGAAATGCTGGAGAGATAACTTTGAACGATCATCGCATCTCCTGTAAAATAGGTATTAAGATAATCAATTAAATAATAAAGTTTTATCATTTGGATATTCTGCTAATATTTCAGTGGTAACTTAGAAGTATGGCTATAAAATGCTATCAAAAATTCCTTCTTAAATTATAGGTAGCCAATAAACCTATTATTTTATTGGCAGCTGATACCTAAGATGGTTACGTTAAGTGACATTTGTTCTGTTAAATGGTTTAATTATGAGTTAACTGCAGTTATGTATACCTTATAATAATGGCTGAATTCTAATACCACTCCAGATATAAAAAAATAGCGCCTGCAATGATTTTTAGCTAGTTCTTAATTACGTTTGGTTTTTAATATGGTCTACTGATATGCCTAATTGGGTTTTCTTATTTTGAATTGGTTTATTATATTCCTTAAGTTTTGTTTTGAAGTACCTGTCTGTTTGTCCCATCGATTCCGTCTTATTTTTGTTAGTTTCCTATTGTTTGGTTTATTAAGTTTCTGTATTTTATTATTGATCATGCACTTCCCTTAAGTTCTTTCTATTTACTTGGATGATTGTGATTTTTAATTGTTGAAGATTTTGACAGATTTTGTCATTGGTATTTGTTTATATATTGAAGCACACAGTATTTGTAGTTCTCTTCTTGTCGATTATTCGTTATATATTATTTTTTTGTTTCCTTATATGTCTTTTAGACGGTTTTCTCTTTATAGGCGTTAATTTTAACAGATGTTATCTTTTCGAAGTCGTCTTTATCATTTATAATATACGGTAAGGCATATGTTATTTAAATACGTTTTTACTTTCCCTATAGAATACATAAGGAAAACAATACTTTCTTGAATAAGAATGTCTGTGGGCGCTGTTTCTCAAAAAAGATTGATCCTATTGACATGAAACTTTAAACTTAAGGTTTTGTCGTTAAAAACTGTTTGCATGTGGCGTTTTTTGTTTTCGGTCGATAATTTTCTAAATATGAAAAATATTACATAACCATTCAAACAAAAGTTAAGATAATGCGAAACGAAACAAGTTTTATTCAAACATTTTTTTCATAAAGTTTTTAACTTGCGAGAAAAACTTTAAAAATTAATAAATGTTGATATTTATTGCCTACTGCTAATAAACATGAAATCTATTTAATTGTATTGCAAAGAATCCAAAATTAAGCAAATTCTTAGGAATAGTCTTTTTGCTCAAACCTCATAGTTTTCGAGAAAAATGTAAGGAACGCATTATGATGGCCACATCATACATACACTCAAAAATTTGACTTTGTCAATTTTTCTTATTCAAATTTTGTAATTAAAATTATTGCAAACTGCGAGGCGATCAGTAATTAATGTAAATAGGTATATGTAGAGTGGGTGGTGGCCTCTATCCCATCCTCCTGTCAGTAAAACATCATCAAAAATTATTTGAAATATTTGTATGAATACATCAATTAAGAAATGCAATTATTTTGTGTTTGTTTACATTTTACAACTTTTAACTAAAACACTCGCTTATGTTTTACTGATTGGAGGGTGGGAGAGAGGCCACCCACCCACCCTACATATACATGATAACTTTAATTGCTAATCTTTGAGGATTTTGCAGCTAAAAAGAATAAAACTTTTTGTGTAATAAAAATTTAATCAAAATCAAAATTTAAGTTAAAATATAAATAATTTTCTATAGCTAATCTTATATAATTTAGATTTAAAGTCTGCCCACCTGTAAAGCATCAATTTTCTACTAATTTACTCACTCAAGAATTTTACCTAAATAATTTCTTTTTTATTCAAAAAGTTTTGTAATTATTTTTATTGGAAACCGCTAGACGATAAGGAATTAAAGTCTATATGTATATGTAGGGTGGGCGGGTAAAACATCATCCAAAATTATTTAAAAAAAATCATTTAAATAAATCTAGTAACATTTGCAATAAAGTTATGTTTGTTTACGCGCTACACATATATGATAACTTTAATTACTAACTGTTGATGGATTCTAATAAAATTAAAAAAAAACTTGTTCAGTTTCTCATTTCCTGTAACTTTTGTTTGAAAAGTTGAAAAGTAATATTTTTCAAATTTTGAAAAATATCGGAAAAAGAAACAAAAGAAGGACCTCGAGTAAACATCTACTTCATCTACGTCTATAGTCCATCCGTTGGATCTTCCGTCCTACGTCACAAAATATCGCTTCGAGAAAAGACGCAAAAACATTCAGTCTGATAAAGTAAACCAAATGCGTTAGAAAATAAACGACGAAAGTTTTACAGTGCGTTCTTTTTCTAACGCATTTGGTTTACTTTATCAGACTGAATGTTTTTACGTCTTTCTCGAAGCGATAGTTTGCGACGTTCGACGGAAGATCCAACGAACAGACTATATCTGTCTGTATGCCTGTGTGTCTGTCGAAGCGCGCTGTATCTTAAAAACGAATGATTATTTTAAGACTAAACATTAAACTTAAGGTTTTATCGTTAAAAATTGGAACTGAAAAGCTTTTGGTGATCACTCATAAATATGAAATTTATATAACAAGTAATTGCAAATAATCCAAAATTGAGCAAATTATTAAGAATAGCGTCTCCAGTAATAAATTTTTAATAGCCTAAGCCGTTAACCCAAACTTTTTTGGAAAATTCCAAACCATTAACAATCGACTCTAA
Organism: Ontholestes murinus; assembly: GCA_963969525.1. Lineage (NCBI taxonomy): Eukaryota > Metazoa > Arthropoda > Insecta > Coleoptera > Staphylinidae > Ontholestes > Ontholestes murinus. The sequence continues at coordinate 34,430,247 of OZ018394.1, forward strand.
TACGAATTTCCTTTGTATCAGCTTTGCACATCTTTTGTTTTTCTTTCAACAATTTCTCGGTCGTTTTCTCTCTGTAGCCGTTATGTAGCATTTTTGTGGGAATATTTATACCTTATTTATGGAACACGAGAAGCTATTCTAGAGTGAACTTGTTTCAACCTATTGATAATTGAATAAATGTGGTACCAACATATATATTCTTTCTAAGAAACTCTCCAAATGGACTTTTAATCTGCCTTAAATATCCCTATGCAGATTCTGAAAATTAATCTACAAGATCTGTTTCTACTGGGTTTTCAATTGCTACTTAATCCTCACTCCTGAATGTTTATGACTATGGATGTATGAGTTAAGAGCTATGTTAAATATTTAATTGCTGCCGATTGGTTGGAAATAATTGATATGATTATATCGATGGACTCTTTGTTGATTTTATTTTCAATACTAGGTTTGCAGATTATTAGTTGATCCTTATCTATTTTTGCTAATATCTATGTCTATGACTAGAGATTCAAAGTCCATTTAAGTACAAGAGTATTTTAATCCTGTGTTAAAGTAGCGTCTTTTTTGTGTTAGTAAATGATGTGTCTGTAAGATTTTGTACCCTTGAGAAGAACATAACGAGGTCTGTTTTGTTATTAGTTGTTAGTGTAGTGCCGTTTTTTACTTTTAGATCGTTTAGTTTCTTTTGATGGTTGGTGTAGATAGTATTTGTGATATTTTTGTTCACAATATCATCCCGTATTTCCATTGAAACATATTTGAAGGTGATGTTACAACTAACTTATACCTACGTATATACAACCTTGTGTTTTCGAGTTTTAAGCGTAATTTCAGTGCGTTCTGTTGGCTTTGTTTGAGTATAAACTAAATTAAATCTAAAACCATTAGTAGCCCAAAAAGCTTTACTGTGACGAATAATCACCGTGATGGGTATTATCATTAGGAATGATGCTCAGTATCGTGGAAAAACTGTTTTGTTGTCCTTTCAACAATTTTACAAGTTGAATCCTTTGATCTTAACTGTATTAGATTGTTTTTCAATCTGCCAGTCGGCCAGGAAGCGCGCCCAAGGTGTTTTAAACTAATCAAATAAAGTTTATTAATGCTATATGCATATCTTCTTTTAGTGCTTCTTTGAAGTTCATGAGTCCTAGTAAATTGGTTTTGTTAGGATTTTAGAAATATAATTTCATCAAACATTACATCACCAATTAAAAAGGTCTAGTGGAGCTGTGTCATGAACAATATTTAGACTTATTTTAACGCGACACTTTTTGATAATCCAACGCATTTGAACATACATTGGGTCGAAACGTACAACAAACGATATTCCCAATTTATTGGTCATCTGTATAATTATAAAGAGCGTAAATAAATAAATAAATAAAATCATGAATAGTATATAAGTGCTCTATTAATTTCCTTGCTTTTATTTTAGCAATCAACTCAGTACACCTAACTCAGTGCAACAGATAATATACCTCCATTGTTTATTAATCAGTGATGATTGTTTATATGCAATCAATTTTGGATTATTTTTAATAGTTGTTAAAAATATAGCAAATTTATCTCTTACTGGAAGAATGTTCTTGACAAGAGTCTTAAAATCAGTACTTACTATAGGATAACAAAAAATTAATATAATCCTTATCTTATAACAAAAAGTCTTTAATCTCATTGCATATAATTTTGCACAAATTCCACACAAGAGTTGCCCGAGCACGCTCAACACGTTTCGCACTTCTTGCCGCATAATAATTAATAACGCGAAAGTGGAAAACTATTAGAGGCGGCGGTGGCGCTGAATCGGGAGCGGAGCGGCGCCAGTGGAACCAATGGGGGCAAGACCGTATAATTGAATAAACAACTGCTATATAAAAGAATAGAGCCGAGTAGAAAATTTATAGTGCGGTTGGTGGAAAATTTTGGTATTGTTATAAATTATCCTGGAGGGAGAGGCGGCCTCATATAATATTAATGGCAATTTTCTAATCTTGCGCCGCTAGTTTTCCTTCGTTTACATTTACAAGTAAATAATTAATGTCCGAGTTGTGCGGCCATTAAATGGCTGAGTGTATTTGCAGCAAAGGATTTACCTAATGCACGCATTGTCACGATCAATCATTAGCTGGAGACGATGACACGGGCTTATATTCAGATTGCTACTTAGTAGCTGTTTCCGTCTATTGCAAAGTGAATATTTGTCCCACTGCAGTGATTTGTCAACGCCAGAAGCGGAATTCATTATATCCATACAGAATATACCTACATAGATAGAACGAGAGAGAACGTCACACCCAAGGGGTGAGATATATGATACGTTATTATATCACGTGGGTTATTTGAATAATTGCCCTGTACGTCTGGATGTGTGTATAGTGGATTGTTTTGTTCTACATGTCGATAACATCAATATTTTACTTTATTAAATTATAACCGGCTATAATTCTTACGGTCTGGTTAAATGGACATGTCCTCGTTTTAATTAATATTTACCCCCTATAAATTAAACACCCACAGCATTTTTTTCCGGTCAGTATGCCGCATTCATGGAGATAATATCTTTTTATGTGAATAACGTTGAAGGGGTCGTTCACAAACATAATTACCGCAGTGCGATAAAAAGATGAATTACTAACAATTCCAATTACACCGCACAAAAGATACATATAAGCAATGAATCTTTACGAGTGTTCTTTATTCAGGCAGTGTTTGAATAGGTCTATCTTTCTGCGTAGTGATGCTTACTATACACGAATAGGCTGGTTTCTGCAAGTAGCAGGCTTCTTATGCAAATCTGAATGTATCCTTAGCTTAGAAATATTATTTCTAATCTATTATTATTATTATTATTATTTCGGATCTGTGTATAGATTATTGATTAAGCTAAACATATCTTAGATTCTAAAGCCTTAAAAATGATAAAACATTACCTTATTAAAATTACTTTTATAACCGATTTCTTTCGATATCATCTAATGATTATTTAATGATTATGAAGCCAGTTTTCTATGATATTCCTAAAATTTCCTCTGAAAGATTTTTTAAACATAATATTACGCATTTACTTTTTTAAATATTAAACTCTCTGTTAAGTTCATGTGGACATTTGCATAGTTTTGCACGTAGTTTAAAATTATTAGTGCTCCTGACAAATCTAAACAAACAAACAATCTCATATTTTTCAAGTGCCGACAAAATCCAATTCGTATATTTTAAAAGTGCCGTTTTCATACTGGACGCAAGCTTTCTAGTTCGTTAAGATCTCTTGCTTTTTATATAGGTCTTATCTTTACAACTTTAAAATTGTGGGTTTAACACACTTTTGCAAGTTTGAACTACGCCCATATGTGTTATATCTCATTAATTTATTGTTTTGTTTTGTATTTTACGTAACCACGCTCGATAAAGTATAATAAAGAATATAGATAATTTCACATAACATATATACTGCTTTTTATAATAGATTGGTATTGCTTCTTAACCTACAATTGCAATTATTGCATATTAAATGATTGTTTCCAGACTTTGTCAGCAAAAGCTACGGACCAATTTTGACCTATTTTAGGTTTCATTAGCGTAGCATAGTTGAAGAATGAGAACAAAATGTTACTACCGAGTTTATAATCCTCCAGTCTTCCGTTAAGAATAGATACACTATTAAGGTGACATCTATTATCTAAACCATGGATGCACAGACCGCGGCCCGCGGGCCGCATGCGGCCCGCCGGTCGAATACCGGTGGCCCGCCGACAGCAAAAATAATACTCTCGTACATTCTAAAAATATTGAATTCTATTCCAGAATAAAACCAAAAAAAAATATGTTCGAAAAGTAATTTGAATCTCGCGCGCGCGCTATTACGGTGCGCCGTACGTGCGTCGTCGGTAACAGCGGTCGGTAATGTTCGTGCTGATCTCGGTTAAATTCGTTTGCTTGAAGAAGCGCGGCGGCCGGCGGCGCGATGACGATCGCTCGCGTAGATAGTACACGACTCGAAGCTTCCAGAGTCGGTTTCGAGATTTCTCCAGACAGTTTTCGACTCTATACGCGCGGTATAAAAGCCACGTTTAATCGCCGCTAGGTGTATTAGTGTTCTGTGAGTTTAATAGAGGTTTTGGAAGGCAATAGTTGTACTCCACTAGCCGGTGTCATATATTTTGATCCACATTCAACGTAGATTTCCTGTTGCAGTGTTAACCGTCAAGTGCCGTGTATAATTGTGTTGTGAAATCGTAAGTAAAACTCTATTATTAATAAGTGTTTCCCTACCTATTTAATCAATTATTTTTGATAATTTAAAAAGGATGGGTAATTTAAGTAGGTACTGTAATTGTTTTTAGGTGCTGTGTTAATCCTAGCCAGGATTAGAACGCAACATGGACAAGCCAGGACCTAGTAAAAAACGTAAGGTTAAAGATGAAAATCGGCAATTTCAAGAAATTTGGACTGAGAAATACTTTTTTGTATGGTCGCATAACAAAGTCGTTTGTTTAATTTGCAAGAATTCTGTTGCAATTGCAAAGGAATATAATGTAAAAAGGCACTATGAAACGCAGCATCCTTCTTTTACCAAGTTTACAGGCGAATTAAGAAAGCAAAAAATGTTGTCTTTAAAACGGGAGCTTACGGGTCAGCAAGCTATGTTTAGAAAACCCATTGAAGATTCAGAAACAGCTACAGAAGTTAGTTATGAAATTTCTCGAATGATAGCAAAGCGAAGTCGCCCCTTCAATGATGGGGATTTTGTAAAAGAATGCATAGAAATTGCCGCTAAGAAAATGTGTCCAGAAGCAGCAAAAAAGTTTGAGAAAATTCAACTGAATCGTATGACCATCCAAAGACGAATTATGTCTTTGTCAGGTAATATTGCGGAACAATTAACTGAAAAAACTAAGATCATTGAATTTTTTTCATTAGCACTCGACGAATCCACTGATATTAGTTCCACAGCTTAACTTCTAATATTCATACGAGGTGTTACTCAAGATTTTGAAGTCGTAGAAGAGTTATTAGGAATGTGTTCATTGAAAGGTCAAACCAAAGGAGTTGATATACTCAATGTACTTTTGGATGAGCGTTCAAAAACTGATTTGGACTTATCAAAATTATCGGGAGTTGCGACTGACGGTGCTCCTTCGATGATTGGTGTCAATTCCGGACTAGTTACTTTGCTGAAAAAGCATCTGCAAGAAAAAAACATAAAGGCTGAAGATCTCATGCAGTTTCACTGCATTATACACCAAGAAGCCCTCTGTGCTAAACAAATTGAATTTCAAAATGTCATGAAAGTGGTAGTTTCGACTGTAAATTTCATAAAATCACGAGGACTCAATCACAGGCAATTCAAACAATTCCTTGATGACATCGAAAGCGAATATGGAGATTTACTGTATTATACAGAAGTAAGGTGGCTAAGTCGTGGATTGACACTGGAACGATTTATAAATTTAATAGAAGAAATTGGAATATTTCTGGCGGAAAAGCAAAGGGATGTCCCGGAACTTAAAAATCCTGATTGGTTGTGTGATTTGGCTTTTTTAGTTGACATTACAAATCATTTGAATGTCTTGAACACACGGCTTCAAGGCAAAAATCAACTGATATCCCAGCTCTACGCTCATGTATCATCCTTTCAATGCAAGCTGACACTTTTCAGATCGCAATTGAATTCTGGAAATTACAATCATTTTCCGAATTATAAGAAAATGGCTGAAAAATTCAACAAAACTGCGATTAATTTCAGTTATGTAGAAAAGCTAGATATTTTGATTCAATCTTTTCAAGACAGATTTTCGGAGTTTAAAAAAGTGAAACCTCTGTTGGACATATTCAGCAATCCTTTCACGATTTCAGTTGAAAATGCGCCAGAGTCAATGCAGTTAGAAATTATCGACATTCAAAACGACGAAGATTTACGCAACAAATTCAACGAAGGAGACTTGCTGAACTTTTACCGCTGCATTGATAAAAATATGTACAAAGAGTTGCGCATAAACGCTCTGAAATGTGCCAGCTTATTTGGTTCTACCTATATATGTGAACAAACTTTTTCAATACTTAATAATAATAAAACCAAAAATAGAAACCGCCTTGCAAATGAAAGTTTGGAAGCAGTTTTACGTGTTGCTACAAGTAAATTTGAGCCAAATATAAAAAAGATTGTAAGCACTATGCAGTGCCACGCTTCAAATTAATAAATTCCTTTTTAATTTTAATACATTATTATCAATTATTTATTGTCTTTAATTACCTACACTTCTGGCGGCCCGCCATCAGTTCATGATTTGCCCGAGTGGCCCCTAGTCTTAATAAGTCTGTGCATCTCTGATCTAAACGTTGCACCGATTTCACTAATTTAGTGGCCAAACCAATGACGATTAGTGACCTGTCAACAGCAACCATTAAAAGTAGTAATGGAAAACACAATGGTGCCACTATTCTTATCATTCTGATAGGATAGGATAACTTAGATTCTTTACTCATTTAAGTGAATCAGATCGCATAATTTGTGACATTTTAATTAAAATCATGTCGGCCAAAATTCTCGTTTATATTTTAACAAAACTGATTTATGTTACTTGAGAACTTTATGACACTTTTGTATGTAGGGCAAACCGGAAGGTCGTTCCAAGAGAGAATCAAAGAACATAAAACGAGCTTTGATCAAAGCAAAATCAACTACACATACTCTAACCACCTCATCGAAGAGAAGCAACAAATTTGATGAAAATTTCAAAATTTTACACCGAGAAACAAATTGCCACAAATTTAACATCCTGGAGTGCATGGAAATAAATACAAAACATTGTATATATACCTGACTCAACAATTGTGTAATATCATTTGTTCGCTTGAAGAAGCCTTAGCGTGGCAAACCAATTGTAGCGTTTTACAATATATATTTGAAAGTGCTTGTATAGTTTTATTTATATAAACGTGTATTCAAAACGTTTTGTAATTATTTTTTTCGGAAACCTCGAGACAATAAGGAATTATAGTTTATATGTATATGTATGGTGGGTAGATGTCCTCTATCCAATTCTCCAATCAGTAAAACATCATCAAACAATATTTGAAAAATTTGTTTGAATAAATCTATTAAAACTTGCAATAATTTTATATTTATTTACGTTTTACTTTTAATTAAAACCCTTAATTTACTGATGGGTCGGTTAGAGGTGACCTACCCATCCTACATATAAATGATAACTTTAATTAAAAATTGTTGATGGATTCTACATTCTAAATAGAGTATAGGGAAAGTATTGTATTCGTGAAAAAATTTTGAATTTGCTCTAGCCTTTGGTCAAAGTTTACAATCACGTTGATAATCCAGCAAACTATTTGAAATCAATATCTCCATTAGTTGCTTATGTCAGCAGTGTGCCTATAATAAAAATATTAAAAAATATTCTAGAAAATATTGCAGAAAATAATCCCAAATTTAAATTAAGTACTAGAATAGTAACTGAATTGCATGTCTACGATACGAAATGGGTAGATCAAGCAGATTTCCAAGTTCGTCTTGATGCATTTAAGAAAATTATTGAGTTATCAGACAATGATAGTCTAGATCTAGAGCTAGGTGTTCTAGTAATCTACAACAGCTTTTATATGATTAGAATAGAAAAAGATCTATCTCTACGTGAAAATGGTTCTCATTGTTTGAAGCACATATCTTCAATTTTGATTAATAAATGCAGTAAAACCAGTAAGGAATTGTATTATATACTTGATGAAATTCTTCTGAATCTGGCTAGATAATGCATTTCTATTAGGGCATACATCTAAAGAAAGTCCAGGTTCATATGTAGTACTACGTGATTTGAATAAGTTGACGAATAAAACCGATCTTGAAGTGGATTTCTTTGAAAATTTAGTCCATCTTCAAACACATAGACATAGCAGGGCGCTATTAAAATTCACACAAGTCTTTTAACAAGAACCGGTTACACCGAATACACGTACATTGATCCAATTTTTGTTACCATTAGCATCACACTACTTATGCGTGGAGAAATTTATGAACAAAAACTGTCTAATCGGTTCAGCTATCGAAGCCATTGGAACGATTTGTAGGTTACAGCCTTGGCACCAGTACGAAAGTATACTGAAGTTATATTTGAACAAATTAAGGTATAAAATGGAATTTCAAAAGCAGTTGGTTAAATTGATTGTGCATATTTTGGATGCTTTTCATTATGATTTGAGTTAAGCGCATGTAGATGATTTGCCAAGTACTATCACGCCAAAAGCTAGAGCACCTTTTACCAAATTTTTAAGTTGTGTATACCTTGTCAATGTTGTACTAAGGCATACAAACTATGCAATGATAATGATACATACCCACTTTCATATGAAATGTACCACCCAGAAATAATAATACGATTGATCTTGACCTTAATTAAACTCTTAATAAAAAGAGCTGTTAATCACCAGATTTCAATGATGACCATTTATCGACGAATTGCGTCCTTTTTCCTCCATTCTTACCGTCCATTTAGACGTGTTTGACGAAACCCATCTTAGTAAGCTGCTCGTCTGGGTTGGTATCAAGACTGGCAGGGTTGGGATGAAGAGTGGAATAACATAGCATTTAGCGATGAATCCAGGTTTAGTTTATGTAAGGATGATGAACTTAGAAGGGTGCATCGTTATCGAGGAGAATGAAGAAATTTTTGTATTTGTTCAAAGACGCCATACAGCTTTAATACCGGGTGTCATGGTGTTGAGTTTAATCAGTTTGGGACGAAAATCACTGTTGGGGTTCATTCCAGGTACATTAAACGTTCCTCGATACTTTGGTAATGTCACACAACAAATATTACTACTCTTAAATCCAAGTTGAATAATAAATGAGTTTTGTATAATATTTTGTCATGCTGTCTTTAGATTAATCCACTCGTTATTTGTATCATTGTTTGGTCAAGTTCATCTACATATTGTTGTATTTCTTATTGTTTGTGTATTAATTTTGTATCTGTAGGTTCATCTATAATCCAATTTGTTGTAAATTTAATTTACGGGCGAATGCTTTCTACTTTGGTTTTTATATCATTTCTTTTATTAAATAGGTAATTGTGATGGCTTCTACTTTGTGATACATTTACAAATTCTTGTATTTGAGGCATTCTTGATAGAATATAATGTTTTATTACTCAATAACTCCCAGAATTACTTCACCGCTATCTTATATGTACGAGGAGTATTTTATTTTAACTGTTAGCTATTAGTTCTTACATAATTGCTGTAAAATTCTGGTGCAGTAATGCTCTTAGAAATTAATTTTTCTCATTAATATGTTTAATTCCAATAATATTTGGGATATTAATGTTTTTATCACAAAAAACGTATAGGAAATGAAGAAAAATACAGAAGCCAAAAGAAATCCAAAAAAGAATTTGAGATACTGCAAAAATGAAAAAGCCAAAAGAGTTTTAAATAAGAAACCAAAAATGCAACGGCTATAAAACTTAGAAAAAAACTAAAAGAAATATATAGAAAACTAAAAGATACTACTTCAGAAAACATCAAAAATGTTGAGGCCGTCAGGAATAAAAATAAGACCATTGAAAATTTAAAATGCAATCTTAAGTAAAAAAAGATATGTCGACAAAACATAAAATATTTATAACCTTATAAAATAAAAATGTCCTTTAGAAATTTTAAAAGGCCCAGACAATAAACGAAAAGTAAAAACAAAAAGGCTATTACAAATTTAAAGACGAAACTCAAGAAAACCAAAAAGAATTCAGAATACAATAATAACAAATAGACCATTACAATTTTAAAGAAAAATCTAAAGAAAATCAAAAAAGAAACCGCAAGTAATGCAAAGGCTTTTAGGCTAGGAAAGAAAATAAAGTAAAACCTATAAGAAATTGGAAGAAAACCGATTAGAAATTATTTGGAAACACAAAGTAATAGATTGATAGAAAAATAATAATTATCTAATAAAATATTGATATGTTTTGATATTTATGTTAACTATTTACTGAGTCCACCATTTATTTAATTTGCATTATTACACTGCAATGGGTGCATTGTTTCAGAAACAAGGCAATGTATACTTTTAGAAAATACATCACTCATTATTATTGTGACTTATTCTATTCTTAATTCCAACTGGCTTCCTTATTCCAATATCTTCTAGATTCCCTCTAATACAATTAAAGTTTTCAAATATTTTCATCTTTTCTAAAATAATCTATATTTGGGAATCTTGCCAATTCTGAATCCTTTCCACTACAATGAAAGGTTTTGATGGTTTACACTTTTCATTTGCTAAATAGAGTTTTTGAATATCATACTGATTCTGTTATTCTTTTTTTATAAACGTTACAATAAACATAATTAAGTTATCATTAATCATATCAATTTTTTTCATATACATCTTACTTAACTTGCCCATATTCACACCAAAATAATATCTTTTTGCCTAGCAAAATATGTGATGCTTTATTCAACCTTGTATAGTCGTTCCTTTATTACATTATAATTATGACTTGTCATTTTTGCAGTTGTTATATATATACAAACATCTTTATTGCAAACAATTTTACACAGTACAGCAACATTATAACTAAACAATTGAAAAAAAGAAAATTTCTGCTAAATGGCTATCGACCTGGGGTCTTTAAGCCGCAGTTGTTTAATAATAACCATTTTTCTTTAAATTTTATTATATGCAGCATAATAGAACATGATAATTTGACTACTTCTAGTCTAGTTAGTACCAGTTACATCAATGTAAGGTAACATGGTCGATTGGGCTATTGTTATTATTACAGGTAATTGTATTATGATAGTTAGTAGACGTAATAGTTTCTCATTGGTAATTTATTTAACTTCACGGCATTTTGAATTCGTATCTTCAAATAACACATCACTAAATAAGTCCCCGATCCGACACATAAATGGAAACATTGTTGACACACCAATGTGATTTCCGGATAGTATTAATCTTCAAACAGTACTTGTCAAAATGGGATTCTAATCTTTAGTTGATTGATAGAAAGGAATTTCGTGTATTGATTAAACACTGTTTTTTGATGGGGAAAAATACTGTTGGAGCCAAACAGTGTCTTGATAAGCTTTATGGGGACTCTGCACCAGGGAAATCAATTATTATTGTTGACTGATATGCTGAATTTAAGCGCGGTCTTACAAGCATCATCATTTCTGAATGACCTGTTCGCCTAAAATTGGCAGTTGTTATGGAAAACATTAAAAAAATGTGCACAAAAGAATTTTAAAATATCGTAACATGAAGTTCTGTGAGATAGCTGGCACTTTGTAGATATCAGAAGGTAGTCTCTTTATAATTTTAGATTAAAATTTAGGCATGAGCAAGTTGCTTTCGTAGTGAATGCCGCATCGATGATTCAGAGCACTGTTTGGAGCTGTTAAAGCAAAATAAAAAGGATTTTATAAATTGGTATGTGAAAATAGATGAAGCATGGATTACTACACGCCTGAATCAAAAAGCTTTCACAAGCAGCTGTATGTACAGCTGCTTGTGAAAGTTGTCCAAACTGACCAAAAACATGAATATGGCATCCATATTTTGGTAGCGCATAAAATTTTGTTCATCAACTATCTTCTATCAATTAATAAAAACCGGCCCCGCATGCAAAAGCAAAAAGTTCTGTTTCACTAGGACAATGACCTGTGTCACAAGTCATTGAAAACAATGGTTAAATTGGATGAATTGCGCTTTGAATTGCCTTTTAGTCACCATAATCTTTATATTTAACCACCAGCAACTTTTTGCAGACATGAAAAAGAAAATTTGACTCAAATGAAGAAGTGATTGTCGAAACTGAGGCTTATTTTGAAAGCAAAGACAAATCTTCTCATATAAAGGGCATCTTAAAGTTGGAGGAGCGTTGGAATGGGTGCATCACTCTTGAAGGAGAGTATGTTGATGAATAAAGCGGAATATCTAAAAAATAATGTTTTTCTTAGTTAGATCTGAGACGTATTGAGTGATATGTTATCTCGATTTTTGCATTAGAATAATTAGGTATTAAGATTCTTATGCCCTTCTATTATTTATTACATGTATTTAGAAATCGGTTACATTATTTTTAACTGAAGAAGATACGACATAAACGTAACTAGGTTCAGTTTTCTATAAATTTTTAATTTGATTGATTTAATACTGTTATCAATGAAGATTTTTTGATAATATTACAATTTTGGATTGAGAATAATTAGAATTTTAAATATTTTTTAGGGCATGTGATGACTCTGTTACTGAAATTTCTTTAAAATCTTTAAATGTTATTAATTTTTCTGATACATTAAGTTCAGAACGTGTATATACATACATAGTATCCGTTAAATTTGCCACTTTGGGATAGAACACTGGTGAATCTTGCTCTTCCGGAACTCTTGATTTTGATTTCTGCATTAGCTTAGTAAGCTTATTCTTCTGGGTGGTGGCTTTTTTGTAGCTTCTAGTACTTACACATCCTCTTTCTTCATTGTTAAAATTATCAAACTCAATTGGGTACAGATCAAAAGTAAGTTTAGTGTGTGATATTAACAAAGTACAGTTTTATTTATTTAGTTGCTGAAGTTCCTTGTGGAGGCTAACACTTCGTGATACATTTCGAAACAATTAACTTTGTTGGTATTATTTTTGATTTCATTTGCGACTGCAGATCCGAAAACTGTAATTTGAACCCTGATAAAATAAAGTTGTCAAAAAATGTTTAAAATGTTTTATATTAGCAAAACTAATTCTTTTAATTGAATTACCTTATCAATTAGTTATCATGAATACTTGGGTTGCAAGAACATTGCTAATATGTAGTACGAAGGTAAAAATCTGTCAGTAATTTTAATTTAGGACGTTACTATCGTTTTCAAAAGCAAATGTACGTTAAATATCAATAAAGAGTTTCAAGGAAACTCACTCGGCAGGGAAAAGGAAAAAAAGTGAAGTTATTCGATAGCATTTGAGATACTCTGATCTGACAGTTTGTGTTTTTTTGTGGAGAGTGCCAATTTGTTACAATGAGAGGATTGTAAATCAAAATCCGAGAATTAACTGAGAAAATTCAAGTGAGACCGTACTTCAAACTATAAAGATGGTAATGAATAGACTCTACAAATTTTTGCATAGAAAAGTAAAAGGAAAGTGTCATCTTTGAATAATATTGTACTATATGTGTTTGTAATTTGCACTAAATCATTTTTTTAAATTAATAAATGTATTTTTTAATAAAATTCCTATCATTAAATCAAACTATATATTAATTACGTATGCATATAATAATTACAAATATAGGATTCTATATATTAATACAATATATAATTTCATGAAAAGGACTACTTTTATAAAATAAAATAAAAAAATATATATTTATAAAAAAATGTACGCTTTTAAAAGTAATTATTATCGTAAACATGCTTAAATCGGCGTTTTAATCAAGCAGAGCTTTGGAGGATTAAACCCAGCAAAGCTTAGTTTGTTTAAAAACCGGATTCTGTAGGTAAACAAGTACGAAATAATTTTACTCACTAATTACCGAGCTTGTAGTAGGTGTATTAGACACAATAAGATAAATGATATTTGCCTTGGAACTAATTATGTTTACTCTTTTAGCAAATCAATATGTGTCGCCACTTGAAAATAATTAATTATGAACTACTATAACCGGCTGAATTGAAATTTCGTGTAATCACCGGAAACACCACAGCCATTATTTGACCGACCGTAAATAATTGCAACGAAAACCAGAATTTTAACGCCATTTATTTCACCTGACAAACCAACGAGCATTTACGAAGTAGTTTATTGCACGCTCTGAGGATAGGTTGGTCTTCTAGATAGTGCTCACTGGACGTAGTAATAAGCCCTGTTTGGGCTATTAGGGAAATAACCTCTCTCTGGAAGCCAAAATGTGGAAACCCTTTTATAAAGTGTGTTTTATAATCTGGAAGTTGCTATTACTTAAAATGCGGATGTGTGTGTGTGTGTATGTGTTCAACTTCGCTTTCACGCCGGGTTAATTGTGAGAGAGCACAGTTGTCAAAACTAGGGGTATAATCCCCGGTATTATAAAACTTGGACGACTGATGCATATTGTTAAAATGTGCCCGATGATGAATAAATCGGGGTGTATTTGTACAGTTGGTCTTCCTAAGTATCTCACCACTTAAAGGATCATTCTGGGAATTACAATCGTTGAAAAAATACTGTCCAACGTATTTTAGTTAAGTAAAATGATTTTATCGCTAATACCCTACTATGTAATAAATGTCTTTATGTTATAAAAATATATAAATTATATCAATTTAGTTTAATTTAAGAAATAGAAATAGACAAAAATATATACAATTTTATAACTATCTTAATTGATTTAAAAAACTTATTATAAAAATATATTATCTAGTAGTTTTCATTATTTTTATTTACGTTAATTAGAAGGTTAATTAAGCACTTGGTTTTATTTCACTACTTTTATATTTTAATTCATCGTGTTTATTAATTTATAACTTCAAATTAAATTTATAAATTTAAACCTATGTTCATGGCATAATTATCTACAAAATTAATTCACTCAATTAACTTTTATACCTTGTATTTTCAGTCGATTACAAAATTAGGGTCGCCCAAATAAAGTGAGAATAATTAATTAATAATCAAGGTATTAGTAACAGGTGTGTTAAAGCGATCGGTGCGGCCCATTAAATCCTGAAATTAGCCGCGACGTACAGAATCCAAAAATTGATTGTTTTAACAGAAAAAAAAGTGTAATTAATCGTAATTAGTTAAAGCAAAATTTATGCTCTGTCACCATTATATCCCTAACAATTAAACTAATTACTAACACATCATGTTTCACAATATTTCTTAGTTGAGAAATACGTGATAATTAATTTTAATTTCAAATTAATAATATCTTCATAACCAACAAAATTATTTTTTTCGCCATCGCGTAAAACATAATAATATTAATTGCCTGTCTTAATGCATTTGATATAAATTTAATGATTTACATTTTTTGTTTAGATGGCCAATAAAATGTACAGTACATTGTACGCCCTAAATTTATCTCAAAGAACATAATTCAGCACACACAATACGAAGAGCGGGGCTTACGGACCTACATAATTCATCCTATATTATAACATTTGTACTAAAATGTCTTAAGCCACTGTTGACGTTTTGTAAATAATTGTAAACTTTGTAGGTGCAATGCAATTTGCTTCATAATTCGTTGGTAATATTATTACTCCCAGTTGCGTAATTAACGAGGTCCAAAGGGCAGAGCGCGCTCCGAGGGCCGCGCTGGCTGAGGACCCTTTTATTATTTACTGCCACCGCAGGAGAATTAACATTATGCAAAAATTTGACCGCGGCCTCCTAAACTACTTCGAATACCAAAAATTGTTACAGTATCCGCAAATATTTCATAAATACCCAACTGCTTATGAAACACACAGAATCAAAAATTATTATTAAACTCAGTAGAGTTTACACAACAATGTATATTATATTCTTTGCGTAACGAATTAGAAGCATCTATTCCAAAAACTTCTATCATATGCATAAAATCGGGTTTTTCACGGATGTCAGATGTAATTTAGTGTGCACATCCGCCCATCTAAACCGATCCTCATAAATTTAACTCCCCCTGCGGTCAGAATTTTGATTTTATTTGAACTCTGTGTTGGCGTCGCAAATTGGTTCATGTAAGTATTGTCACGTAGTGGCCATCCAGTAACACTAACCGTCCCTAGTGAATATGCAGCAATTTTTGCAACACTTTGTATTATCTAAACGTTCAGCTGAAATTACTGAACAGATGGTCACAATAAAATAGATAAACCCTCGCGCCTTGTCGTAAATTGTACACCCTTAACACACGCTTAATATATCCATATCATAATTTCTTTGGTCAATTAATATATTCCATCAATAAAATCACAACAATACATAATAAAGTAATTTAATTTAAAAGGAAAAAATAGTATGTTAACTTTATCTCTCTTTCATTACTTGTTATTCATAGTACGCAATCATTAATATATTTAGCAACGTTTATGTTTCACCATGTGATTAATGAGAAACAAGTATATGATTTATAAATATATAATTAATTACATTATTCAAAACTTTTACTGATGAAGGTTTAAAATAAATTACACTTGGTTTGTTTAACAATTTTTTTAAGGCATTGTCATTCTTAAATTTGATTTAAACCTTCATCAGTAATAGTTCAACATGTTTCACCAAGTGATAAATGAGAAAGTCATTCAAGAAATTTTCAAAACTTGTTTGTAAACAACCAATAATGAGGTTTCCATTTATTGAAAATTTTATACAAAACATTTAATTCCCAAATTGAATTTAACATAACAAAATTTACATTTTGCGTGTTTTTAGGTGTGTTCGACAAGTGTGAAAATAATTGCACTAATTTATTTCAGCGATTTACAAATTCATTTGAAACCTACTTATTTACTAGAATTCTGGATATTATTATTATTTACATTCGTTTCATATTTATATTTACCGTACTATTCATTTTCAACGGTGGCTAATTAATTTACATTCTATGCGTTCATTTGTGTCTGCAATTTTTGGAATTTCAACATTTCTAGAGAGAGGAATTACAATACCATAGAAATACTAGAAATTTTTCACAGTTACTATTACTATACCATTTATAACAATTTTATTTTGTCATGAAATCCTCTACTTTAACCTACTTTTCTTCGTACTGCCGCCACTATTGAGGCATTTATCATGTAGAACAAGAAGCTTTAATATCCTATTATAATAAAAGTCGGATGTCTTATTTAACAGCCACTGATTTACGTCCATGTTGAGGCCATCGTCGTCATCATGGCGTTTACCTCCGAGATGCTTCTTTCAATTCGGAAACAGGTAGTAGTGATGGGGCTCTAACTCTGGAATGTATGGGAGTGATCAAGTTGTTCTCAGCCAAATGATGCGATGAGACTTTGAGTTCGATTGGTTGAGTATACTCCGGCATTGTCATTAATCAGAAGGATTCTTCTACTCAAGATGCCGCGCCTTGTGTTTTGGATTACTCAAAACAGTTTCTTCATCTCTCATTTTCAGAATTTATTGTTTCACTGTGAGGCAAAAGTTGACAGGCAACACACCCTTTTTTGTCCCGATCCCCGGTACACATGATATTCCTGGCTGAAATTGTTCGTTTAAATTTCACCATTTGTGCTCCCCCGTCAACATTATTGGCACCCATCTTGAGCAGTTTCCGATAATGTAAATATTCGATCAAAATTTCATACAGAATACTTCTTGAAACTAGAGAAAACGAAGCACCTGCTGTGGTTCACCTTTTCGTCAACTTTTTGTATCAAATCGTCAGTAATGACAGAAAGTTCATTCCTCGTCGTGAACATTGTTGCGGCCATCTTTAAAAGTTCTAACCCACTTCCTCAGCATTCCATAACTCATAATGTTTTCCTTATAAACTTCACAGATCTAACGATGAATTTCAGCTGCTTTTAGTCCTATGAATTCGGATAACAGCAACAATATGTAATGAAAAACAGTGAAAGCATGATTAATTGTTGTTATAATAACACCTACGGCTTGTCAACAGATAAGGTATCACCATGCATATGCGCAGACTGTCAATGACGTCGCTGAAGGTGCGGAATTTTGAATTTTAAAACTTTGTTAGGATGAAAAAAAATTGCACATTACAATTAATATTTTGTTTAGGAAAATAGTTGAAGTTTGAAAAAGAAACAAAGAAATGTTGCAAAAACAGTGAAAGAGATTTTATATCAAATTAGTAATAAGTGTGGTGAAATAATTGTAGTGAGTTAAATAAAAATTTAAAAGTCAAACGCTCATTATTAATTATTAATATAATATGGATTTTGAAGTGCCTTGTCAATCAGTTCATAACAAGATTTTAAGTTGAAAGTTTTTATAAAATAATTATTAAGAAATGAAAAGCGAAAGAATATCTGATATAAGAGACAATTTATTAATACATTAGAAAACATGCAAAACATGAATTAAAATTTTGTAAAAAAAACAGTTAAAACGTTAACAACATTAAGAGTATTTCCAGAGTTGTAAAAATTAATATATTTTCTGTTGAAATTTACAAAAATAAATTTCTTACCACAAAAAATATTAATTCAGATTTACGGAGAAAAACTTTTTAGCAAAAAAATAGGAAATTATTCAAAACACAGTTAAAACTTTTCCATTGAAATGAATCAATTCAAATTACACCAAATTTTAGATAAATTTTCTAATTTCAATTTTAGTGAATATAAAAATAAAAATAAGGCCTTTTAAATTATCAACTGTTATTATCTTTAACAATTTCTTATTTTTCAATATATTTGCTAATCAGTTGAAAATTTCATTTAAAAACAATTTAATTTTTTAATACTAGATAATAAGATAATATGTCTACGAAACAATTAATTAAGGTAGACTGAAAATTTTACAAAAAAAGAAGCCATAAGGTGTTAAAGAACACTTGAAAATTTTCAAACAATATTTCAGGAAATTAAAAGAAAATAATTTTTTAATAAAAGAATTTTTTTAGCTAAACAAGAAAAAAAAGAAAGTTGGTAAGAAGAAAGAAAAAACATTTTAAAATATTTATAAAGGAAAAACAAACGAAATTTTATATTAGAAAAATAAAAAAATAAATAGTACAAATTTTCTAAATTTAAATTTTTAGAAAAGAGGCAATGGATTTTTTTTTAACAAAAGAATACCTTTAAAATTTGGCTAATAAAAATATGAAAAAAAGTAGAAAACGAAATTTGCTTAACAAGAACAGTTCAAAATATGCTCAAAAATTATCAATTTTTTAATATAAGAGTAGAAGATAAGTCTATAAAAATATTAATTAAAAATGATGAAAAAAGAAAAAATAATACAAAAACTGTAATCTTAAAAATTTAAAAAACTGTAGAGGAAAAAAGCAACAGAAAATTTAAAGCAAAGAGAAAACTTTAAAAATTAAAAAAAATATGTATCTTGATAATAAAACAAGACAAACGTTTATAAGAAAAAAGTTGAAATTAAAACCTTTTTAATAATACTAAAAAATAGAAATATTTCACTCGCTTGCTAGTCGCCTTACTGTGCGCACGTACGCTCCAGAGTTTTCCTAGTGATCCGTGTTTTACCTTAAAACTATCGTTGTTCAGCAACAAGTGTGTTTATTCTAATAGTGGTAATTCCACCAACCCCACACCATGGGTTCCGACTCCGAGGAGGAGTTTAAGACCCCTAAGAAGCGCGGAAGAGGACGGCCACGCCAATCCGAATCCGACACATCGGCCTACACTTCTTCATCCGAGGTAACACAAAAAACTAAAAGACCGCACAACAAAAGTACCTCTACTACTACCACTACTACCCCTACTGTTATCACTGCCACTACAACCAACACTACCACCGCACTCACCCTGTCGTCACACACAAAAACAGAATACCGACACGCATTCACATTTACCACAACACACGATCTAAGCCGCGTGCAAATGGCCCAAATATGGCACAGTCGCCAATTTGACCAAACCGCGATTATAATTAAAACTAAACTGGGATTTATTATTAAAACCAACGCCGAGAAACAGAAACTGATAAATGAATTAAACACACTGCAAGCCGAAAAAGTAATAAAAAAACACTCGGTCGCGGCCTCGACTGCGTCCCCAGAAAAACGCGAGCCATCAATATCATACAGCTGTATAATAAAATCCGTCGAGCCCGAAATAAATGAGCAAAATATTAGCGACGAACTCACCAAAATGGGAATCACTCATCGCTACTGCAAACGAATCATCTCCCGCGCCACAAACGAAAAAACAAGGATGATCAGGATAATAACGGCATCACATGAAGCATACTGTAGCCTACTGAAAAGACAATTCCCTTTCATGTGTAAAGTATACCCTGTAGTCGAAAGTACTGCCCCCGCACCTATACCCGTACCATGCAGTAAATGCAACTTGTTCACTCACGCCACAAAAGATTGCACGAGTGAAATCAAATGTGGAAAATGCTCAGGAAACCATAGCACAGCATCTTGCAAAACAACACAACCCGAAAGATGTACGTCCTGCAAGGAGGAGGGCCATGCTGCATGGTCGATGAAATGTAAACAACGCCCTATTAAACCAATTGAAGGATTACCGAATGTTAGAATACAATTGACTAATAAAAAATCAGCAGACATTGACAAATCACTGAAAAACAGTCGCGTTCACAAATCATTCACATTGCACGACTTTATACTTGACACATACGCCACTGAAATTAATAAGCCTTCAGCTACGGACAGAAATGAACTGTTAAAAAAGCTGCACCGTCGATTCATCGAATCATACAGTATCGACACACATGCACCGCAAATGTGCAGGTTATCGATGGCTAATATACGTTTCCTATATGCAAACATCAATTCGCTTCATAACAAATCCCAACTCCTATTCCATTATTTATCAAATAATCCCATCCAAGTAAACCTCCTCGTTGAAACAAAAACCAAATATCAATTTAATTTTAATAATTGGAGAAGCTTACAAATCCCTTCAACAATTAGCAACTCATATCAACGAGGAGGTTCCATCGCATCCTTTCACCCGTCAATTCCCTTTGGTAAAGCCAATCCCCCCCGCATCAATAATCCATTAAATGAATGCCTCCATTTCACCCTTCCTATTAACAATATAACCCTTCATATATTCCTTGTTTATATCCATCCTAATTCTGCTATTGACGATACAATTTTTACAAAAGCTTCATTGTATGATTATTCATTAATTATTGGTGACTTTAACGTTAATAGCAGAAAATCCCGACATATCCATAATTTTTGTTCAAACTCCAATTTCCTCCAAATCCAAACACCTCCAACATTCATAATGAACGAATCCCAATCATCTACACCCGACATTATCCTATGCACATCCAACATCCGTCCACTGATTCATTCTATTTCACTTATCCCTGATTTATGCTCTGACCACTTATCCATCCAGTTTGATTTAAATACCCAATCACTCCCCGCACCTCCTCCACCTCAATATATTTTCCATTACCAGAGCTGTAATATTGATAAAGTAGCCAAGGACATAATGACAATTTTTCAAAACGAACAAGACATAAATCCCACTATTATTTCAAAGTTCAACCACTCCTTATCCCAATCAATTTTAACTAATACTCCTAAAATAAAAAAACAGTTCTATAAATACCCCCTTCCTAAATTTATCCTCCGACTTTTGAAATATAAAAGACAACTTTACAGAGACATTAAATTCTACGACGACAGTTCACTCAGACAAAAATTTAATAAACTAAATAAAGAAATCAAAATCCTAATTTTAGAATTTAAAAAACATAAATGGACAGAAACTTGTAACAAATGAAATGCAAGGCAAGACGTACTGGACGGAAATTAAAAAACTGACAAAATACAGAAAATCTGACTACATAACCAATATTAAACACCCAACCGACGGTTCCATACTGACTGACGATCTAGAAATTGCAACAGCCTTTGCAGGACAGTTAAAATCCACATTTAAACCAACAGACAATAATGGCTACGATGAAGACTTTTTTAATTTAGTTAATGACTGGTACGCTTCATTTGACAAGTCTCCATTACCTCCTCCAAACGACGATTCATTAGACGAGACAGATTATTTTTCAATTTTACACTCTGGTAAAAACTCCTCTCCAGGTCATGATAAAATTCCCAGATCAATCCTTAAAAAACTCCCTCATGAAATCCACACGTTTATTTTAAAAATTTTCAACTTTTGCTATTCCAACCAATATTTCCCTACCGAATGGAAAAACGGTATAATTATTTGCATCCCCAAACCTGAAAATGATCCCACACTTATTTCCAGCTTCCGACCCATTACACTACTTCCTGTAATTGGTAAACTCTTAGAATCCCTCATCAAACAAAAACTCCTTAAAATCTCAATCAACTCCATCCCTGACTATCAGTTTGGCTTTCTTCCCAAAAAATCTACCATACTTCCTCTCACCATCCTTACGTCCAATATGCAAACTAAACACCTTGAAGGGCAAAAGTCAGCTATACTTTTCTTAGACATTCAAAAAGCATTCGACTCAGTTTGGCATATTGGACTCCTATATAAATGTTTCCTACTAAAAATACCTCATCATTTAATAATCCTTATACACAACTTCCTTTCCAATAGATCCTGTCAAGTTAGAGTTAAACAATCGCTTTCCCAGCCCTTTGCAATTTTACAAGGTGTCCCCCAAGGTTCTCCCTTATCCCCTCTCCTATACAATATATTCTGCCACGACATTTCTAATCCTGATCCTACACATTTTAATCCCTCACAATATTCCTTGCTCTTCGCTGATGACACCGTCCTAGTTGCCCACTCAGCCTCCCTTCAAATCGCCCAACAATCCCTTCAAACCTCCTTCGACTCCATCCAAGCATGGTGCTCCAAATGGCGAATCAAAATTAATCCTTCCAAATCCCAACTATTCATCCCTTATCACAAAATTACTCCACAATCCCCTACGATCCTAATTAACAATACTATTATTTATCCCACCTACACCTGTAAATACCTTGGTATCCTATTCGACTCAAAACTATCCTTTAAATCCCATGCATTATCAATAAAAAACAAAATCAAAACAAGGGCTCGGCATTTTAGATCATTAACCTATAAACGGCAAGGAATATCGATTAAAACAGCTACACACATATATAAATCGATATGCCGACCCTTGTTAGATTATGGTGCAATCCTCTTCACCCAAATCCGGCCATCTATCCTTTATCACTTCCAAGTCGCCGAAAGATCCGCCCTAAGAACCCTAACTAAACTCCGACACCCTTCCAATCCACTCCATAACCCCTCGAATGAACTGTTATACGAAACCACCCAAATCCCACCCATTTCCCAACGTATATTAGCCTTAAGTACTAAATTTGCTAATAATCCTCACAACCAACCCATATTAACCAAATTCTGTATCCCCCGAAACCCAAATATCCCTTCTAAATATCATCATCCTCCCCTCACAATTCATCAATTCATTTGCGCGAATCATCAGGACAGTTAAGCTAGCTAGCAAAAATACTTTCTTTTTCTCACCTTAAATTCAAGACAGGGCTGAAAGACTTTAGGTCTATAGCCCAGACGGACTAACACCATTTATTTGTATTGTATCCATATTTATTGTTTCCATGTATTAAGTTTTGTCCAAATAAAGATAATTGTATATATATAGAAATATTTTTTTTACAATAGATATTAAAAATAAATTTAAAAAAATGGTTTATTATGGTTGGATATACGGATTATGTAAATTATTAAAATACTAGAAAATTTACCAAAAATTGATTAAAAAACGTAAAAAAACACGTTTTAAGTGCTTTAAAAATGGCAAACAATAATTAAATTATCTTAAAAACCCTTAGAATTTAAAAATAAGAAATACATTTTTAGTATTTACCAAATATTAATTTAGATTTTCAAAGAAAAACTGTTAATAAATGTTAAAGTTTGCTTTAATATCGTTGAAATTTTTACAAAAGAAAGGCAAAAAAAATATTTAATTTACTAAAACACTAAAATATTTTCTATAAATTCATTAAAATTTTGCATTAAAAACAGCTGCAAGGGTAAAGCTATTTAATGTACGTGTCGTTCAAAAGCGGCAAACAATAATCAAAATTGTAAAAGTAAATTAGGCAAGAACAGTTGAGATTTTTCAAAAACGTAAAAATTATAAAAAGATAACTAAATTGTTTAAATTATACGAAAAAAAAATTAGAATAGCTTAAAACTACCAGAAAGACATAAAGTTCTTAAGGAAAGAACGTTAAATTGTTTCTCGAGAGACAACAACAAAGCACATTTTTTAGAAAACAACCTAAATTTTAAGATAGACAATAAAGAAGAACTTTCAAATGGTTCTAATTTGATTTTTTTAATTTTGACATGAGTCGATCTTTTTCATATTGAAATATTTGGCAAGAATGTTCATATTCTTCATCTTTTATGTGGTTGCAAATTTGGATATTGGTTGCTTACCATATAGTAATACAAATTACAAAAAATTTCTCGATATCATGGTTCGAGAAATGAAAATCGGTTGTTCTGTTCGAATTCCATTGCAAATTTAATTTTAGAATTGAGATGATTCAAATTCTCCAGGAAATTATTGAACTTGTCTTTACACAAACAAATTCAATCTGCAAATCAATTACAGGTGAAAAAGAGTATTCAATTGGTGCTTCTTCAAGCTGTTTCCATTGAACATTGAACATTAAGTGCTTGTCAAACAGTGTTTAATGAGCAACTGCAAATTTGTTGCCATTTAGTAGGACGTTGATGGGGACTCTATCGAGAAAATTGAAAATTGTAGATCTGTCTTCGGATGGAGCTGGTAGTTTTTGAATTTAATTTTCTAGCTTGTAGGCGGACAGTGATTTAGTTTTATCGGTTCGGAATTAGAATAGTTCGTCACAAAGTGTAGTAAATTTTGTTAGAGATTGTAAGGATTTGCTAATCGGATTGGGCTAGAAGATATCGGGTTTCTAAATTGCTTCTTGTAGAAGCCCTCGGTGGTTTCCGTTCGAAATTGAATATTGGTCACAAAGCATCCAAAGGTAGTGCATTTTGTTAGAGCGTAGGAGTCGAACTAGTAGTGCTCTGTTGGCTCTGTTTAGGATGGATTGCATTCGTTTCGATACCGTAATTTGGTAAAACCGGACAGTGTGTTGTTATCGTGGCATCTTTTCTGAAAAGTTTAGCTCGTTTACAGTTTAATTATTTAATCGTTTGCTAAGAAGTGGTCTATGTAATACGAGGTTCTATAAATACACGTTCGATCGGTGGTACATATGAGCGGTTTATTTAAAATAAAAAAAATTGCCATCACTACACCACTCCTCTGGCTGTTGACGGATCCATGTCAAAACTGCCTGCTGGACTTCAGCATCCGACTGGAATCGCTTTCCCTTGAGTACCTTCTTCAATGGTCCAAAGACATGGAAGTCACAGGGTGACAGGTCTGTAAGGGTGGTGTGCGGCATTATCGTGAAGGAGGATCATGCCTTTCGTAAAAATTCCAGGACGTTTGTTCTTTCTGTATCGGTCAGCCTTAATGTTAGAATAATGGTCTTTAAATTCAAGAAGTAATGGTCCACGGTGTTAGAAAAAGCAGGTAAGCATAACTTTACCAGCGGAAGGTTGAGTTTTGAATTTTTGGTGCCTTGGAGACGATGGATGTTTCTATTGCATACTGTCACGTTTTGACTCAGGCTCATAATGGTGACACCAACTTTCATCACCGGCAATAATGCGGTGCAAGAAAGAATTTCCTTCTTCACGGTACCGCTGAAAATGCTGCAGTGAAAGACCCATGCGGTTGGCTTTGTGTTCTTCAGTGCATTATGCACACACTTTTCGGTATCTAGCCTCGTGAATTACAGCATGGATAGTGTTCATCATAAACATCTTGTATTCCCCCATTAAAGAACATGGTTATTGCCCTCAGCGTTTAAAAACTGTATTACGGCTCGCTGATCCGTCTTGGACGCTCCAACGATACGACCTGCCATACTAAAATGCGCACAGCGACTGCGTACTCTGCGAATATCACGAGTCAACTACCACAGTAGACACCTACATTACCCGCGGCCGTCTTATGTAACTTTCTAAAGTTTTAGAAAACCTAACATTCGTGCTAGAGCGCTCGAACGTGTTTTTATTGAACCTGCCTAATACTTATATTTTCACGCCTACTTTGCTCGGTTCCAATCTCCATCCTAAAAGTTACAATGGAATTAGAACAGGACAAATCTCACACCTAAGTACCCATTAACGAAGAAATTGAACTTTTCAAAAACTAAATTCTAACCGTCTATTCCAACTATAGAACTCAGTAAACACTGCTTTACAAACACTTACTTTATGTTTGATGGAAACCGCTATAAACAAATTGAAGAAATTCTAGATGATCGTATTTTATGCTTGGTTCCTTTGGCTACGTTATGTTGATGACACCTTCGTCATTTGACACTATGGTAAAGTCAAGCTTAATCATTTCTCTAAGAGTACGCAAGATAATGTTGATCAATCCACGCATCATGAGAGTTTAGGTATGTTTACCATTACTGAATCGAAGAGCATAGCCACTATCAGTAAGCTCAAGGAATCATTTATATGCGGTGATGTTGGTATTCATAGCTTCCTAATAAAAGACTGTAAATATCAACTTGCCAAGCCATTAACATTTATTTTCAATTTGATACTCTATACTCGTACATTCCTGATAAATGGAAAACCGCAATTATTAGTCCAATATTCAAAACAGGAGACTACAGTAATTTAGATAATTATAGGCCGATCGCTCTTTAATCGATTTTTTCCAAAGTATTTGAACAAATATCATTTACTTGCATATATAATCATGTTAAAAACTAGGTATCAGCCAATCAACATGGTTTTTTATCTGATCTGTCTACGGTTACCAAGTTAGCTACCATTACTCAGGAATTATCCGAATCTCTTGATAGACGTGGTTAAACAGATGTAGTTTATACAGATTTCACCTGTGCATTTGACTCGTTGAATCACAAAATACTAATTGAGAAATTAAGTTCATTAGGGATTTCTAATAATTTATTAAAAATCATACCTGAATAATCGTCTCAATATGGTTTCTTTTAATGGCTACAAATCAAAAAAATTAATTTCAAGTTCAGGTGTTCCAAAGGGATCTAACTTCGGACCTTTGTTATTTACTCTTTATATAGATGACTTACATACTTCATTCTCTTGTCCTGTACTTGCATATGTGGACGACCTTAAAATATTCTTGAAAATAAATGATTCTGATGATACCTTAGCTCTTCAACATAATGTTAATATAATTGTCAACTGGTGAAATACAAATAAAGTAACACTTGAACAATATCCATCCTAAAATTACAATGGAATTAGAACAGAACAAACGATTGCCATTCCTTGATATGCTAATCATACAAACAGATACTTAAATGCCGCTTTTCATTTGCTCTGTCCAACTTCGCCTGTGACAAAAACTCTTTTAACTCACTCCCTCCGCCTAACAGAAAAATCCAACCTGAATAACGAATTCGATATCCTCGAGACATCTCTTGTCCTAAACGGTTTCTATACAGGTACAGTAACTTACTTACTCAAACCAAAATCTAACAACAAAAATAATGATACGACCCAAGAATTTTCAAACATAATATTTCTTCCGCACATACGAGGTACAACTGACAGAATTTCTAATACTAAAAAGACATAATATCAAAACAATTTTTTCCGCTTCGCTTAAAATCTGACAATTCCCTAAAAGACATTATTCTACTTGTAAATCAAAATGTACAAAGTTTATATTGGACAAACAGACGTAGGTCTGAAAGTAAGACGTGACGAACACATCAGAGACATCGATAAAGATCTAACCTTCCTTATTTATGGCCGAATACTCAAAATTCATGGGATACAAGATAAACATCGACAACATGACTCCCACTACAGTAGTATACCATTTTACCAAGATAATTATTCGAGGGACAAACGAAATAGATAAACACAGATAATCTCAACAAACGCGACGACGCCCAACGACAACCCCCACTTAAAAATCCACTTTGTGCAACAAGCATATTTAGTTACTCGCACGACCAATTTTAAACATCATTCTTAGTGGTTTTGCATTATTTTTCAGCTCTTACAACAAATAATGAAGTGTTAAACTGAAAGTTGCAAAATCATAGAAAATTAAATGAAAAAATTTAAAAAGACAATAGCAATACAAGGAAATTAAGGTGCCTTATGTTTTCACAGTTTTTAAGAAAGCTAATTAAACGCCAACTAAGTGTATTGAACTAATATTCTGTAAGAGGATATCTTCAGGTTATAATTTATTATATTAAGTAAAGATCGATTTAGTTAAGAATTCAAAAATAGTTTAATGTAATTTTTTTAACCTAATCTATTGAACTCTTCACTGAATATGGAAAATAAAAAAATTAGTTTTTCTTTATATATTTTTTTGTGATATATTTAAATCTAGAGAGATAGTACACATTAATTACTGCGTTTAATTAATAAAAAATAACCTTGTTGAATAATATAAAAAGTTCCAGTGAATTTTACAAATTATTTTAAAATAAAATTTTATTTTCATAGATAAGACTTTTTATCTAGGAACAGAAGGGCTGACAATGGGTTCACCTTTCAATCTATTTTTAGCAGAAATCTTTATTATAATGTTAGTATATATTTATACCTCTGAAATGGATAAAAATATTATATTAATAGAATAGATATGTAAATGTGGTTAAAGCAAACGTTTTAGTGTTTTTTTTACATTAGAATCAGTACAAAATACGACATTAATTTGTTATATCACAATCACTAATTCTGAACTTAAATTTAATTTTTTTACAAAACCTACAGATACGATGATTTCTGTAAATTCTGACATCTCAATCACAAATTAGCCACAATTTCAAAATAAAGATTATCTTTAGATAAGAACTCTACGACTACAAGAAAGAAATTAAAATAATTTACAATTAAACATAGTTTAATTAAGAATTATATTATAAAAATATCTTTTTTGGTGAATAGAACTCAGGTATAAGTTGAATTTTTTAAATAGTTTATATTTAGCATAGTGTTCCTATTGTGCTAACATAATAATATTTACTCCATACCGTCAATATTAGTAATGCAAATATCAACCAATAAGTATCTTCATTATCGTAAGATATTCCAAGCTCAGGTTGAATTATGGGAAATTTGCATATATTTACTTAAATTATACGTATATGTAAATACACCGTGGCATAATTTATTGGGACCGGCAATAATTGGAACAAAGGTTTCCCCCTTTTATCTCGACGCTGTGGGTGGAAAGGGCGATATTTACACCTCGGGTGAATTGTGCAAATGTTGAGTATTGAGTAATTTTTCGCCCGAAAGGACAACCGAGTCTTAATAGACAGAATGGCAATTTAGATATTGCGCGGATAATTGGTTTTCTAACTTATGGAGGTGGCCACAATAAACTTTCTTAAATACGGATAAAGTCCTTCTCCCTCAGTCCCTCAGGTCGCCGTAACTGGCGTTATAAATACACCGAGAAAACCAACACCATCGCAAAATAACAATAAATATAAAAGCGGGGGGTGTATAAATTTTTTATAACCTATAGGATTTCCTTTATTTGACACCCGATCACCATGGCAGTAAAATGTACGGTTTTCCGTTTCCTGGGGATGTTTAATCCATTATAGATTTTTGGTTTGGCGAAATGTGATATAAAATAAAATAAATTCAGTGAAAAAACGTGCAAAAGACCGGTAATGGATTGTGTAAGGCACGCTAGGGGATAATTACCACCAATTCTCGGAATAAAATCGTCATGAAATGTGCTACCTATATAGGTAACATTAACGTAATTGGTAGCATTGGTCCATGAAATGGGGGCGGCTAAGTGGCCCAGGACACATTCATACAACTGACCCCGGAAGGACCGTCAATGATCCATTTATCGCTTTCACAACTTTTAAAGAAGTCACACGTACAAAGGCCTTTTATACGGCCTATTTTTCTTACATTGTAACACATTTTTCCTATATACTGACAACAATGGATGTATGCGAATACAATGGGATGCTCACGGATAGATATGTCACTTTATTAATTTTCTTCTATTAGACCTAACTGGACGGATTGAATTAGGACGTAGAAAAAATTATATAGAAATATTGGGATTAATTTAGTTTATTTCAATCATTATTTTTCTATAAATGAGTTATATAAATAATTCTTTTATTTAATGAATGAACCTAATAAAATAAAATTTTAATCAAATATTTTAAAATTTTGACATGATAATACATTATTTCATAATTAACATTAATATTTCTTAAGTCTGGCCAAAAATTAATTAACTTTAGCCACTAATACTCTACACAGTTTAATTACCACTTACTTCAGGTCGATATAAACTCTACCAGTTTATTCTCGAGAGGTAAGATAGTAGTCAATTCGGTTAGTAGATTAATTAAATGGTCTATTCTTATCGTTACTATTAACTGTGAATTTAAGTTAAACGAAAACAAAACATAAAATAAGCAATAAAATTATGATTTCTACCAACTGTATAAATCAATATCAATGTATTGATCACCGAGTTATTTATGTATTTATGCCTATACTAATCAGCTTGTTATTTTAAAGAATCACCTTATTATTCTAATGTGCTATTTATTATGTCCCAATAGCAAACATTTCAAGACAAGGGTGAGACTCGAAAGTTTAGTAATATTGATCTGATTTTTTTGTACAGCTTGCGTATAACTTCAACAATTTATGACTGCAAATTAATATGATTAAATTCTTACATAGCTATATGATTCCCTTATGAAATAAATAACTTTTAAAATTCAATAAGTTTACCAGCTAAAATTTAATTCATTAGCAAACTAATATTATTGCTTTTATATAATTCTATCTCAGTCAATATTTTTATATTATGTCTATACTACAGTTTAAAACATGTCTATAATATTTTTTATTGAAATGTGACTTCTAATATATTTCTCATATATAGTAAAAAAGCTGTATTTTGATTTTTGCGAACGAGAAAAAAAGGGTTTGCTTGAAAAAAATATATTTATCGATTGGGACACTATAAATTCCATTGTGAATAAGCACGTTTCCCTTTAATGCGGCCACCATAAAGTTTGGACATCCAAGATCGAAATATCCCATCCGACACGTTATACTACACTCCGTTTGCAGTTCGATGAGAAATTTTGCCGAAGGAGCACATCGGATACACCAACAAATTCTCAATTCGTCGTGTATGCATTTTAATTATTTTTAAATAACGTTATACGCACTTAACAACGTAAGTTATCTTATGTTGCTAATTATACAATTATTTTATTTATAATAAGTAATTTTTATCAGAGTATTATAAACATCTATAGCAAGATCTAAATGGTTGCTTAAGGAAGTTGGGTAAACAAAAAAAGTAATTTCTTTTACAAAAATAATAATTTTTAGTTCAAAAAATTTTATAATAACATTTAGTATGACAGTATGAAAGTGTATGTAATTTATTTAATAGGATTTTTGTAGTTTTATATTTGCTAGATCGAACAAAATGAACCAATTAACTGCCAAATCTATTAAATTTAAAACACATTTTGACTGGACCACATTTAGTAAATAAAGTGTAAACATAAATCACATTAAATTATACCATACATTTTAATTAAAGATTATAAAATTAAAAGTTTGACATTTTAATTTTTTTTGTTTTGTTTTTTTTTACCTTGTTACTTTACAAGTATATATAGTCTACTGGCTGAATTGATATTTGAGAGCTAAGTCATAACTATAATTCCCCTTGTTCCGTTAAATCATTTCAGATTTTGTGCATTTAGATGTGAATTCAGCTGTGATGTTTATGTGAGTGTTAATAATGTTCAAGAAAATAACGAACGCCGCGTTGTAAAGTTAGGGTTATTATTAGATTTCTAATCACAAAAAAAATGTCAACTCGCGGTATTTATCGCCAATTGAACAATAGAAAATGGATCAATCGTCTTTTCGGCAATGGTGTCGTAATTTCAACTAAAGAAGAGAGAAGAACAGCCATGATGACGAGCTTTCGGGGCAGTCATTACGAACAAACTTTCAACCATTCACTCTTTTGTCCAGACTTAGCTTCTTCAGATTATCAACTGTTTGCAAAACTAAAAGACGTTTTAGCAATACATTGACGGCAAAGAAATATGGAATTGGGATACAAAAACTTATCCCACTTTACGACAAATGCTTAAATTTGCGAGATGACTTTGTAGAGAACTAGTTTAATGTATCTTTTTTACAAATAAAACATTAAAATTTCTTAATTTATTCCATTTTGTTTTATTTATATTTCGCCCTCGCAAATTAAAATTTTTGGCTAAAAATATCGTTAAACTATCGTTTAACTTCCCTTCAAATTTTTAAAAACGATAAATTAAGAAGCTATGTTGGTGTCGATTCGTTCTTTTACATATCAGGAAAGTGAATCATAGATTATACACTTATATGTCCTGAAGGAAAATAGTTTAAAAGACTTAAATTCGGAAAATATGCTGACCATTTTATATGATCATAACCATCAGTATTCATCCATCTCAAAGTACACAGTTCATGATTTCTGACTATATTATAAACAGGAATGGCTTTTTGTTACAAATAACATCACAGGCGCGGCTAAAATTTAGACCGAATTAATTCCCGCAATTATTTACATTGTAACTACATATTTAGGTTGTTTTTCTCTCAGACTATTAATATATTTGATTTACCATACACAAAATCATCACTTTATCATAATTTTTCAGCAAGAGTAAAAGTTTTTCATTGTAAATGCCAGATTTATAACACTTTTTTGCACTCCTAAACTCGTATTCAAATTCAAACATATCAAGAAATTTACATAATAACGCATTCATGTGATGGTCATAACTTTCATTAGTGCCAAATCTGATCTGAAATTATAGTGAGTAGTTTATTTAAGTGCTCTCTTTGTATCTCTTGATTTGGCATATTATCTGGAATTTTTCGCAAACCATCCATCTGAATCTGCAATGATTTTGATTTTTATACCAAGAGCTATGTTTTTAATGCATTTACAACAACTGTAGTGCGAAAAACCTCTCCAAAGTAGCCTTGCTATTTGTAACATGCAAATTTCTTTTGTATCATTCAATGTCTGTCGAGGTATTTGTTTTGTAGTCTTAATAAGACTCATTTGTTGCAGATTTATGAAATGTTTTTGTCTTTTTTTTAAATTATTAGTTAATTTTCTACAACGTAAAGGATTTTTTCATTTTTATTACCATACGTAGGGTAAACCAGAGGGTCCAGAACCAGTTTAAAATATGATTTCTTCTTTGGAATATTTTTTCTGCTTCTTGAAATGGCCAACTTGTTATTATCCATAAAGGAATTTATTTGTATTAATCTTTTACTTGTAATAAGAATAATTCTTAGATCTTTATGCCCTATAGTGTGTAATGTTCAAAAAAAGAATAAACCCCAAAAAGAGAACAAACACATGGAATAAGTTTACACTTTCCCAATTATTGCACATTCCGTTATGAATTATTATCTGAAAAAAAAGAATACAATACAATTGCAGTTTACTTATCCTTAGGTTATCAGAATAACATCCTACTTACAAAAAAATACTACTTTTAAATTTATAGAAACAACTTGTAGAAGAAATAGCATAAATTTCTAACGACTTCTAACATTTTCATGATGACGTCATCTATTAGACCTAATGCAGACTTTGTTGAATTAAAAGATGTACCTCTGTGGGATTCAATACTGAATAAGTTATAAATTTATATCTATTTATATTGAAATATAATATTTGAATAAAGTTAGTTCTGTATAATTTTGATGGCCCAATTCATACCGATTATTATCATGTTTTCAGTTCGAATAGTTATAATATTATACATAAATGGCCATACCTTTGAAGAAGTGATAAATTTATTTTTTAGAGGATATTTCTTCCAACCTGGAATAATCATATTATTACTCTAGTAGATGTTTTTTCTATAATTTGCATTTTTTGTTACCTTCAATAGTATTCTCATTGTTATCATTTTGGTGTCTTGGATCAAACCTATTGTAATAAAAACAGCTGTATACATCTTTAGAACAGTCACTTGTTTTCTCAAAATAATTATGGACATTTCATAGGCTCAGAAACAAACTGATGAAAGAATATATTTTTATGATGATGTCAGTACGTGGTAGAAAATATTAGAGTATTTATATTCAATATTGCAAAAAATGTTAAAAAATATTTTGAATAAAAATGCAACAAAATGTGTTCAATCTATGTTATATCTAACTTACTATATTATAGTAGATCTGTTTGATTAAATTACTTCATTACTTTACGGTACGTGCTTTGAACTTAAGTTTTTCATTTCAGCAATTACATTTAAGCAGCAACAAATATATGGAGTTATGTTAAAGTTAATAAATACGGGTATTTATAGTATATTTTCTTATTCGGCAATGCCGCTGGCAAGAAGACTAATCTTTGTGCAATTCCAGTTTCGATACCAGTTCCAAAATTATTAATTGGATGGAAATTGTTAATAATAGAGGAAAACTTCTGAACAAATTTTGATATATACTCCTAAAAATTAAATTTTAAAGAATATGCACATATATTGTTACTACTATTTTAGCAGACTTTTATCGAATATATTTGTTCAAATCTGCTGCATCAACTTATGAAATGGAAAACTGTGTGGTCGATTGACTTTTTGATAGATGGAATATCTTTTCTTCGACAAATTCAAGTAATATGGTATCAGATATCGAAAATAATATTAAGTGAACTTTTTGCACATTAGTTCATAATTTTTTTTTTCATTCTATGTGGTAAATATTTTCTGGCGTTATTTGCTTTATCAATCAAATTAAGTCATTTTGATTTTTATTTTAAAATTGACACAAATTAACAATAATATTGCGAGACTTTTGCTTCAAACTGTAATTTTAGACGCTTATTAGTAGCTAGATATCTTAATTATGTGATATTTATTTAAAATCAGAACAACAAGCACCAACTGGTTTCTAAATATTTTGTAGTTGTTAATACTGTTGTAATTTTTGGTTGTTATAAACTCAATTAGGGATATCTAGTTCCACACTTTAGATAACGGATGTTTTCTAATAAAATAAAGTTCATTAAGTAAACATGCTTATAATAGGCAATTAGTAGTTTAAAAAAAAAGAGATTATTAATTTAATTTCAAAAGCAATGTTTTATATTTCCTATTAATGATCTAAAATTATATACGATCGATAAACATAATAATAAAAATAATACACTTTCTATTCAATAGATGTATACAATAATGATACATATCAGAAAAGTCAATCAGAGCGGTAAATATTAGTTACTAAACAATATTATATATCTATTCTACTAATTTTTAAGTTTTTAAAAATACTTTACTTCTATAAAACAAGTCTTTCGTCAAAAAAGTCAATTCTGAATTGATCAGGCGGATACATGAAAAGAGTCCATAACACATTGAAATTCATCTGCCTGTTAAAGCTACTACTGGCAAAATGTGTTGCAGTGTTCAATAATAAATGTGAAACCCCCTCAATTATGTTTCAAAATAGTGAATAGCTGATTATTAATTATTGATAAAGTAGATATTGACCTTATTTCAAAAGGTAAATTATTAAAAATTAATGCCCTATGTGTTGAGTGTGAATGATTAGTAACATTAAATCTGAATGTGGGAATGTACACATTGTCATTTCGTTTTGTTTAGTTGCCGGAAAATTACATAGTGATAAGTTTCGATGTGGTTTCCTTTTTTACCAACATCCCCTTGGAATTTACAGTCCAATGCATAGAAAAATGTGGCATTATTAGTGAACATTGTGATATTCTTCAATACTTGTTTCTAACTATCATTAAATTTATTTTTAACTCTAGTTATTTGGTCTATGACAACATTTTCTATCAACAAATTTTCGGATGTCCAATAGGATCAAAATCAGATTGTTATGGATGAACTGCTTCAGGCGGTCATCTCAAACTTACCGTTCATAAAAAAGTATGTGGATGACTTGGTTTGTGCAGTTCCTGTAGATGAAATACAGTTTACTTTAGATATATACATGTACAATTTACAGTTGTGGAAAAGTGTGAATATAGCATTCCTTTCCTTGACACCAAGATTATAAGGAGACAGAATAACGTGATGCGTGATTAGTATCAAAAATCAATTGAATATAAGAATAAACTTCATTAAAATAATAACGGATAGAATAAGAAAACTAAGTCATATAACACTAATTCAGAACAGTTTAATAAAATTAGAAAAGTTACTGGTATTTGTATTTGTAGTTAATGCTTTATTTCTCATACAATAAATACATTTATTTCAAAGAGATATATAAAGATATGTACTTATCATTGACGTCAGAAATGCTGGGGGCGGTTCACTCGGCAGAATGTTCTTCCACACCAACACAATGCTGCGATTTCAGTTCTTCAGTGGATCCTTCTTCCAGCCGAGCCATTTTGGCCTTAATTTGCTTCAAAAAGCATTATTTGGCGACTAAATTGCGCTGAATATATTTTTATTCTCATGTTTAAAAATACTGAAGACAGAAACACTATTAAAAACAAGATTATTCCTGGAAATGTACCACATAAATCTGGAACCAAATGCAATGAATGCAAACACGCATATAAAAGGACTGTACACCATTTATACATACCTACTCCAATTATATTCCGAGAGTTTCTGTCATGAAACCCTGAGCATGTTTTTGTCAATTGACTGTCATTTTAAATTTTTTCGCATGTCGTTGGAACTGTTAAAAATCATAATCCACTAACCTCAGTATCTGTAAGTGAAAATGTAAAATTTAAAATTTAAAGTTGGAAATATTAATAAATAAAGATTAACAAGCAATAAGTGAATTTTGGTTGCTTCTTTTGACCGATATCTCAATAAAGCCTTACTTTATATATGTATATACAT
Organism: Ontholestes murinus; assembly: GCA_963969525.1. NCBI lineage: Eukaryota > Metazoa > Arthropoda > Insecta > Coleoptera > Staphylinidae > Ontholestes > Ontholestes murinus. The sequence goes on from OZ018394.1 coordinate 34,466,915, forward strand.
AATTCATAAATAACCAAACAACGCAGTGGTAAAAGAGATATCTTAAAATAAGCGTTTATGTAAATAAATGTAAATTACAAAATTTATGATTAAATTCGTTTTCCGAGTCATCGTTTGTTCAGTTTTAACGTTTTAGTTCATCTATAAAACCCTCTAAATTTGTTGAATTGAGTTTTCAATTCATACTTTTTAGGATAGTTCATTTAATCAAAGTTGTAATGTAGTGTCTTGTGATCAGAAAGTATTTTATCGATAGTTAATTAATTAAAAATAAATTTGTGGAGATATGATTTAAACATGTTGATGTAGTTAGTTTGCAGAGAGTATGATTATTTATTTTTATCAGATTGTAGGTTAATGACAAATTTTTAAAATTACCTCCTGGAGCTCTATAGCATATTAAGATGTAAATAATATGTTTGTTTAAATGCTATATGAGTCCGCAAATTTTTATGATGTTATCCATAAAAGTCCCTACTTTCAGATCGGTGATTTCTAGATCAGGTTTGTGCCATATTCATGTATTCATGTATTAGAATAATGTAAACAAAATTAAGATATATACATTAAAAATTACAAACTTTAGGTCAAAGAACTTGGAGGCGGATTTCACCATGTGTTCTTCCACTCAAAGCCCTTCTGTTTCAGATAGCCATTTTGACAATATATTGGCCATTTCTGGTATATTTATGTTCATTTTATCTAAGGCAATTTTAATTGCAGTATTATCTGTCAGTATGATAATTTATTTTTTTCTTTATTGCTACACCTCCATCACGACTTTACCTGCAATATTCTAAACCTAAAATATATGTATTAAAATTTTTATATTAATATTGTTAATTCACGTTTCAGATAGACAGTTAAATTTAAGATTTAAATCTCGACAGTAGAGTTGGATTTGATTAATTTAATTTAATGAACGTATATTGGGCAGCAGGATATCATACCTTAAAGCTTTTACTATTTGATTTGAGTTGAGTTTAGAGGTCTCTGAACTTCTTTATCTTGGCTATGAATTGTTTCCTAAAAAAATATTTACGAATTTATTAATAGGCCAGAACTCTGGATTAATTACGTAACCAGATAATTCCTTATGTACATCTTAAACGACGCAGATCTTCCATTCATTAATTTTAGTTTAAGTTGTTTCACGATGAAATTTGAAAATGTAGCGTTATCGTCGACTTTGCCACGGAAATTGTTTTCTTTTTCGGTACAAGATTGTATTGATGACAGAATAAAAAGTACTTTGTTATGGATGTTCTTGCTGTAATAAAATAGGTTATGTCTTCTTTTTTGGTTGGACCAATTTTGTCTATTGCAATGAATAAAATAGTTTGTTAAAAACAAACTTGTTATTAAAATAGTAAGTAAAAATAGATTTGCCTATCTTATATGTGTTGTTAGCTCTTATCGGTTAATTTTTTAGAAAAATATTTATTTTAAATGCTCATATAATCTAATATATGAAAATCAAACATTCATTGATCCGTTTAATTCTTCTCCTCGAGGTTTATAATTTCTGGCCTAATTATTAAATATCAGGCTTAGTCCCATGTGTAAAGTGGGTTAATTATGACAGAACGTATGCAAATAAAAGTCGCTAACGACCGTGCCGATAATTCACGCTAATTCGCGTTCTCATATTTCTGTTCGCCGTGTATTTTTTTTTCCTTGGGATACTTAATTTCGAAACGACAGCCCATGTCTAAAACTGCTTTATGTAGGTGTATATATTTAGTAGATAAAAATAAACGAGTGATTTCGTTATCACACAACGACAGCCATAAATCTACTTTTACTTGTGTTTTTACAGTAACTTATAATGGCCATTAGATTCGAGTCACGCGAATGGCGTAAATTAACTTCCAGGCCCACAATTTGCGCTTAATTATTAATTACGAAGTGAACATTTCAGGGATTTAAAGGAGGCGTCTGATTTTATAATTTGTTCCCTTATTTATGATATTAGGTAGTCACAATATTCTTCGAAACACTTAGCTCCGATGAACATAATGGGTAACGAAAATTAACGTACTTAACGCTTAACTCACTTAAATCGATAAGTAATGAACGGTTATTATGTATGAAGTTATTGTTGAATATTTAAGTGAATTATGTATGTTCTTTCATGTAAATAATATTTTGATGAGGGAAATAGTAGCAGTGGGGTAATGCGACAAGATATTTTAAATTTAGTTTAGAAACAGCAATGTTCTCTGTTATTACTGTTTTAAAATATATTTTCCCTACATAGAATATACAGCGCAAGTATTGTTTCCGTGAATATTAAAAAAATTGATTATATTACAATAGCAGTAAATTGCTGAATAAAATACAAAAATAATCATCATTACTATAGAAGAATAATCATTTTTATATTTGACTACTATATATTGAACATTTATGGCTTTAAAATTTGCTGGTAATTATATATGATGCTAATTTTATTTCCATGGATAGATTCTATAAAAAAATTAAAAATTTAAAATTCTTGAATGTTCTCAACTACTCAAGAAAATAAAATAAAAAAATTGCAACTGTATATTTTTTACGAACGCAACTATAGTCATAATTTTTTAAATTTAGAGTGGAAAAACAAAGCGTTCTTTGTAATTGAAAATTTTTCCAATTCCAATAAAATTTAGTAAATGTCTCGCAATAAAATATAATGAAAGCTATTAATATTCCCTACTAAGTACTTTCTATAAAATGTGACGAATTCAATTCTAAGTACAGTTTCAAGGAAATAGTAACCATAAAGCATTAACCATCTTCATTTGAATGTGCACACATGCCATATCCACACAAACACTATAACATTTCCTTTATAAATAAACGATCCGTCTTCTGGCATTAAAAGCGGAAACTAACATAGCCCGCGTGGTGTGTCTGTGTTTTCAATTTCGTATAAAATTCGCATAACGAGGTGATAAACCGGAGGAGCTTTATTGATGCCATCATTTATTGCGCGCCAGCAACAAGCCACAACATTTTGCAATTTTGAAGCCTATTTAAAACGCCACGTCATTCTTCTTGTTCACGTGCGGCGGTAGGGGGTGGCGTGCGTTATGCAAGCAGATGCGATAAATACAAATTATGGAATGTAAAATTGGGTGTCTCGTCGCTAGCCAGGATGTAGTAATACACTTTAGGTTTTTAGGGTTTTATTTGAAACCGAAAAGGGCCATATGTGACGCTCGTTAAAAAATATTACTACTTATTTTCGAGGAGTCACGTCGCCGGCGAGGCATAAAATTTCGCAATTCAAATTGGGCGAAATGAGGGGGGCATGTTACGAGTTCGGCCTAAATTAGTCAAAACATTGTTATAATAACGGTAAAATTAAACTGGCAATCGATGGATATTTCGTGTGTGATTGTATTTATTATAGAACACAACCTAAAACATATATCTACATAAACTATATTTACCCTACATTCAATTTATTGTGCATAATATATTTATAAAATGATAATTAGAAGTAGTGTTTTGATTAAATTATCATTATATAGAAATACATAGTCTGTCCTGGATTAACTGAGACTGGTCTAAAAATACAAAGCATTTATTATTTTGAGTTGTTTTACTTGGTTGGCTGAAATCATTTAACATACCATCAACACGATTTCATTGGATTGTTAATATTAATTCTTGAATGCTGTCGGCGTTTACTTGGTGGTACATTTTGATTAAAAATTAAATAAAACACTTTTAACTTTGTTTTACCACAATAGTTATTTATTCACTGTGACTATAGTTTCGATCATAAACTGATCATTATCAAACATAAAGTACTTAAAATTATTTACAAACGTTATTTATATACCTTAATATTAGTTTGAGATACAGGCAGAAGTTTTTAATGGAAGTGTTCTGTCTGCAAAATTCTCACGATCTCTTAGAAATTGCCAAACAAACGAACAACTTGTGCCCGAATACGTTTTTACCGTTTACCTAATTTGGCACAGAATTTAATATTCGCTCATTGTTCCATCTTAGTTTTTTGAGCGACGTACATAAAGTAAAATGCAGAATTTCCAAAGATTTTGACTGTAAGTAGATTATGCCTAGAAAATTTGCCTTGCCTTCCATTAACTACTCATGATAGATGTTGTTGCACTAAGTCTTATTTAATCTGGAGCAGATGATGTGTAAAAGGTTTTCGCAGGTGTGTTATGTTGATGTAGGTTTTCGGGTGTGTATCCGCGTGGTTGCGTTTCGTTTCGATAATTTCTCTTCCATATTCTTTTGCTGATTTTGCTTTTAAATATGTGTTACAATGAATTAATGAGTTACGGTCGGGTATATGCCATATTTATATTTCTTGAGTTTCCCACTTCAGCATTCCTACTGCATTAGTTACACGTGATTGGTCGGTGTTTTCTTGCTCTTCTATTATTGGTTGCGGTTACGTATTAGTATTTTGTGCTATTATATTTTCAATGTTGTTTTTGTTATAATTGTTTTGGAAGACGTTTGGAGTCATCTTTCCTATTTTTATATTTCAGGCGGATTTTTAATTCGACTGCTTAGCGTATAATTCGGGTGTTGAGGCATTTTATTTTAGATAACACTTGCGTATTTTCGAAACTAATCTGGTAACCGGTTTGTAGGTGATGCTGAGCTAAGGATGAAGTAATTTCATTTTGTTTCAAAGCATTTTTATCGTCGTTTATTCTTACGCTTGTCCTCCTTTTTTGGATAATATTTGTTCGTTAATCCGCTTTATTCAGAACGACGATTATTATTTCACCGTTATATCGGTTTTAGGTTGGTTGCTGTTTCCGACAAAGAAAATATGCATTTTAGAAACAAGGATCAGTAACTTAAACCGATATGATGCTGAAAAAATCCGATAGGACACCGCCTAAATCCTCAGAAGAGCCAACAATTACTGCACCAATATGAACCAAATATGACCATCGTTCTATGCAAAGCAAATTACCGAAGAAAAGTGCTTTCCATCTTATATGACCCAGCTTATGTCCTAATTGCTACCTATCCGAGCTACTTTCAGAGGCCAAAATTGATGCATCTCTACTGGATGCAGAGACAAAGAACACTTTTATCCACCGAGAAAAATCATCCAAATGCCCCAAATTATACGGATTACTGATTATTCAAAAATGTACTCCACTCAGGCCGATTAAAAGCTCTAGAGAATCACCGACGCATCCCTTAACAAAATATCTATCAAACAGTTCACAGCCATATGCCAAATTTGCAACCTCATACGTAAAAACTCAAAATATTTTCTCATGAAATCTCATAAATTGGATGAAAACGACTTTCTCGTAAATTTTCGATTCATACAAAAGTACCAATGCACAAGACGCTACAATCCTCGACTATACATCCCGACTAAAAACTAAACCTAATAATGCACAGTACATAACCCACCTATTTTATATATGATAACCAAAGATACCGCCAAAGTGAAAAAATATCAATGGGGTCACCATTATCACCCTAATACAGGAACCCTGACAAACGAGTTGCCGGTATGGACACTATAAAAGGAATGGTAAATTACTTCAACTTCACAAAGTCAAGAATATGTATCTACACACGTAAGTATGTAGAAGATTCTGATTCTGGCATCTGCTTACCTTCCATATGATAGCGAGTGACACTGTGAGACTATGTTCTTGAGCATCTCTCAACTATGACCCTAGAAGCAGATCCATCTGCAATCCGAGAAAGACACGTGGCTCTATCTATTTTGCTGTGTTCGTATTTGCAAGGGTGATGTCTATAACCTCTTGTATAATTGGGGTCTCGAAAGTAGGTTCGCGACCGCTATTCACTATGGTCACGAACCTACTTCCGTGACTCCCATTATACAAGAGGTTTAGACATCACACTTACGAATGTGAACACAGCCAAGCAGTTAGAGAGCTAGCGCATTCCCCAATGCGTGTCTTTCTCGGATTACAGATGGATTTGCTTCAGTATAGAAGTTACAATCATGGCACGAATCCTGTCTAGAAGCCCAAGAATAGCAGATACGAACCTGTTTAACAGATGCCTATCCAAACACCTGATAGAAGATATCTTCAAGCAGGACCCTGTATATAGGGAGGAGGTCGAAAGGTTGTCTCTTAAGTTAGAAACGGTCAAATTCTCGGAAAGCCTTTAACAAAGCCAAGAACTTCCGAGGAGTCTGGGACATACAAGAGACTCCAGAGGTACTTTAAATTAAGCTTCAGAAGGATTCAAAGAGCCTCATGACGCAACTTTTGTAACGGCATAAATTTGTATCAGAAATAGCCCGCACTAAGAAAGTGCACAGCCCGGCACATTTAACACTTACACTGCTGACCACCGAGAATATCTAAATCTGATTATGGAGTCACAGTTCCCTGATTCCAGAAGCGGATCTGTTTCGAACAATCAAAATGACCAGAAGATAAAATACAAATCGCTAATTTTGACAACTTCCTCATCAGAAATCCAGGTTGACATTTCGAACACATTTTATTTTGAAAACCAACCCACGCAAACAGGTACTTACATAGAAAGTTAAACTATCACCTAGTCCAGAAAAGATTAGTAGTAATAACTCCGATTGCATGATCTCAGACTTTAGCAGACTCATTTCAAAAACGTGAAGAATTAAATATAGTCAAAAATGCATTAAACAGTGCTGTAGTTTCACAACTGATTATATTAACCAATAATACTTCCCCACAACGGAGGACTGGAACATGAGTCGCCGAAAGCAAAATAGAACGGACAATAAAATTATTCTCCCCTTTTAAATCTCCAAGATTGGATGGTGTCTATCCTGTCCTATAGTAGGGCTTGGTGAAGATGCTGCCGATACTGTGCCGACTGTTCGGGCACGTATTGCAATGCAGTATGTACCGGAACCATGGAGGGAAGCCAAAGTTATTTTTATTCCCAAATCAAGAAAAACTCATTACACCGCAGTTAAATCATTTAGACCAATCAGTTTCACGTCTTTTCTTAAAGAAGCTATGCAACTATTATATCAGGGACCAGAGTTGCTTGAACAGCAAGCTGCGCCCGAAATTGACCGAGTCTGCTCTTCATCATGTGGTATGTAGGATTGGCAAACGTTTGTTGTCTATAAGGCTGACTATTTAGTGGAAGATTTCGAAACGCGGGCAATGAATTCAGCACTATATAAACCTTATTTTTGGCTACATTGTGTGGACGACACAACAAATTCGTAGAGCACCTCATCAACACATATTTCAGAATTAAATTCACAATGAAGATAGAAGATAAAACACAAGCTCTGATCATGAAATCAGAGTTTTTACTACTGATCATTTCTGGGCTGAATGATAATTTAACTTTGCATGTAGGTATCTGTTAGTGTAGGTTGATTTTAGAATTAAGGTGTGCTCGAGAGCTACATCTGGATTCCTGATGAAAAGGATGTCAAAAAAAGAGGGACATCCTTTTCATCAGGAATCCAGATGTAGCTCTCGAACACACCTTAATTGAAGCTTGAGCTTGAACGTGAAGAATTAAAACTAGGTAAAATTGCATTAATACAGAATGGTTTCACAACTGATTATATTAAAAAGATAATTTAATCTAAGCTCCTGAAAAAATCCGATGAACCACTAACAGCAACAGTTTCACATCCATATAACGGATAAAGTTAGTCGGGTACTCAAGAAATATAGCATTGTAGCAGCCTTCACTACAACAACAAAAATTCAAAACCTTAACACAAAGGTAACATTCGGTTCGAGAGCTAGGGTGTATATGAAATACCGTGCAAGGATTTCGATAAAAAACATACGTGGGACAAACAAACAGAAGAATAGATCGATTTCAATAATACGCAAGTAGTATTTAATGCCAAATGCCTCAACGCCCGAATTATAAATGAAGCAGTCGAAATAGAAATCCACGCGAAATACATGAATAGAAGAGATGACTCCCATCGAAATTATTTTAGACACTTTAACTTTTAGTTGGTTATTTTTCGTAGCAAGGGGCGGCAAATAAATGATATGAAAAATGCACCCTAATGTATATATTTCGCGTTATATTTATTATTATAATTATTTTGACAACAAACATAATAAAACTTATTAAAAGAATCATGTTTGACATCAAAAAATCAATTGCAGCTACTCAGAGGTATTATCTTCTCTTTTATAGCATCTTAGTGTTTCTTCAGATCCTCATCCATATGTGCCACAATGAACTTTTGATCTTTAATAATTACTCTATAATTTGGTGCTAGATTGACTAAATAACATACATTTCAAAGTATTTTAAGAACGAATTTCCAAAATTTGTTGAACTTTTCTCTATGTTGCCTTATTTTTTAGCATTCTTTTAGACAGTAAATTAATTATTCTGTCATTTAAATTGAAATATGTAATTGTTTATCGTGTATGAACAACGTTATTTAACAATTTGTTTTACACAACTGCCCACAGATATATTAGCTGTTTTTAGGTGTACATTTATTTCATGGAAATCGAGTTGATAGAATATCTTTTAAGTTTGTTTTGGTAATATGATTTGATTTGTATTTATTACTCCGAAGCATAATATCCATTTCAGATTTCTATGTACCTGTTTCTATGTTACCTAGATATCCGTAGTATCAAAAATGGTCAGCGTTACCTCACTCACCAGTTACAATAAATCAATTAGGTTTACCAACCTAAAGCCTCATATTCTATCAATTAAAGTCATACTTCCTAAGAATTTGTAATACTTAAAATCTAATCGATACTTGTTCTGCTACTCTCTTAATGGAACCAAATTTTCTAATTAGGAGAAGAGAAGTTTATTTCTAGATAACTGACACGTGCTTAGGTCATCGCGGATCATTATTAAAGTTAAAACTAAATAAACCTGAAAATAAAGTAATGGAACATAACAAGAGTTTTACTTCTCCTAATACTTAAGATCTATAGATAAAATGGTGGTATAAAAATATTTGAAAGAAAAGCAAAAATGGATTAATAAGTAATAAAGTGATTTTTTTTAAATATTCATTAAGTGAAGAGAAAACTTAGAATAGTATATCTATTTAACAACTAACTGTTTAGTTTACAAATAAACATTTTTCAAAATGTATATCTATATACATTTCTTTTTAGTTACTTTACAACTGATGTTTTAATTCTTGCTTTTAAGAACTGATTAAGCAAAACCATTAAAGGCAACAAGGCATTAATACTAAAAAAATACTAGTTGTACCAATTATTCACAAAGTTTTACTTTTATATTTATTTATTAAATAAATATTATGACTTTCTCTTAATTTATGTGTTTAATAATATTACAAAGTATTCAATCTCCCATCCTATTTTTTTTCTGGAACACGTATGTTACATACCGATGATGAATATGAAAACATTATGGTAACTTCTTAAAAACTTTCCCTAAAAGTTACCAGGACGTCCGAAAATACCTAGGCTATTAGAGGATATAGCAAAACCGAAATCGTAATTTCTCTTTAAATGCGAATTTATGTTATTTTTATTGTTTCTTACATTGAATTGTTTAATAAAAAACTTTATTATTCGTAATAAATTGAAATAATAATATTACTATAATAGTTTATAAAGGTTTGGTCGCGTTTTTATAGCTTTCTAAATCAAAATGTTAATTTTAAGATGACGCAATGATTTTATATCGCCACAGAAAGGTAAAATTAGCATATTAATGATGAATATATGTATGCAATAAATCAGGTTTGGAAATGTATTGCGAATCAGTAGTGGAGAAGTTACGAGTTTGAAGATAATCTACATATGTGTGCTCATCAGCCTGGTGGTTTTCCATCAATATTTTGTATATCATTACATAATTATATCCAAAACAACTGAACAGTTTAATATTTTAAGCATTCAGGAGATATAAATGCTTCAATAGTTCTTATGTGGTAAAAAGTACCAAACTATTAAAAGAAGAAAGTTATATTAGTATTATTATTACTGATTTTATAGGTGGTATTCAATGAAAATGTTGGTAAATATAGATTTACTTACACATTTATATTTTAAACAGTTGTGTTGTCTATGTTCACACAATTTAAATTTAATAGAACAAAAGATATAATAACGGCGCATTTATAGATTGCGTATTCGTAATAACGGTCTACACAATTATTTGTCAGCGTACGAAGCACGCACGTTAAAATAATTGATGTGCATATTATAAAAGATGGTTGCGATAAAAGTGTTTATTTCATCGATACATTTTTAATCGCATGTTTTTGCCGCAATATCGATTTGTCATTAATATAGAGTTCAGTTTTGAACACGACAAATGCATTTAGAGTTTATCGTTTTGTTTGCTCCTAATTAATTGAATAATGCATTTCGGCATTGCACGTCATTACTAAAAGGATATTAACTATACATTTTATTTGAAATGGTAATACATAGAGCAAGGCAAGAAGTAAACAGACGTATATTAATGGAGGTAACTTCCATTTAAACATTAAACATTAAATGCTACAATATATATCCGATGATTCTAACTATCCGTTATACTCAGTTATTTTGCCATAAGACAAATAGAAATATAATAATTTAAAAATACGAAATATTTCGTGAATTAAAAAATCTTCTAGAGTTGCAATTTAATGTATTTATTTCTGTCAAATAAACTTTAAAACTTTTAATTAATTTTGAGTTGGTTTTCCTTGAATTTGGTTAAAAAATATAAATAGAAATTACGTCTTGGTGATTATTAAGAATAATTAAATAGCATTAAATTAATAATTAGCTTATATACATATAACAATGGTATTGTTAATAATGAGGTAGTTCTTTGACATAGTTTTGGCACATTTAAACACTTTCATACTCCTTATGAGTTTTAACAGTTTATTATTGCTACTTATATATTTATAGTGTAGAAAAGCGGTTACATATTGCAATAGTTATTTATTAGTCATTAATCATTGGTTCAGCGTAAGAATTACATTAAATATCAAATTTCATCAACAGATTATCTAAATATCCAAAAAAGAAGTAATATAGTCGATTCAGTGTTAAATGGTAAATATACTAATTTAGTGAAAGCAGAATTTGATCTTATTTTTAAAATTAGTTTTCTTCTCACCGGGTTCGTTATTAATATTACAATTTTGCTTCAAATAGGATTTAATACGGCTCAGTTTTTGAAGCCATAGCCTAACAAAGGTAATATATCAAATGTTAAGTTAATACCAAATTAAACACAATAATTACTTTGTTTTGTATAACAGTTATTTATCTAAACGGTGACCAATGGTTTCAATACATTCACGTATCATTTTCAAACCGAAAGTGAAAATGATACGTGAATGTATTGAAACCATTGGTCACCGTTTAAATAAATAACTGTTATACAAAACAAAGTAATTATTGTGTTTAATTTGTGATGAAAATGTATAACGAAGTAGAAGCCTCCATCGTCAATGAGTTAAGTTAATATTTTATAATATTTTTAGAAAAACAATTATTTTAGATACAAAACAAAATACGTTGTAGCTTTCCGTGAAGATTCAGTTACTCAATTTAACAACATAGAGAATACATTAATAACTAAGTGACTAAACTCTATCAATAATACCTACATTTATGCGATTGCTCTAAAATGGTTAACAATCTGTTATTCTGTCAAAATTTTAAATTTCGATTTATCCTCACTAACTGATTACCAATTTCGATTTCGGTAGGTTCAAAATTCAATGGAAGTCTTCTTGACAAGCAGTCGATGACTAATTTAATGACAACGTCGTGTTTGATTTCTTCTTCATTCTTTCTCTAAATAGAAGTTAGTTTCAATTCAGGTCCTAAAAGATCGCGACAGGTGTCCTAGATAAATATATAAGATGTGTACTTTGTAATTAAAAAGATGGGTGGTATAATTGGATAAGGAAACAGATTTGGGACTAAGTTATGTTTTAAAGTGGGTAGAATAAGAATTAGCTTCAGTCTGCTTGGCACCAACATTAACTATCCGGATTTATCTTATAAACGCAAGTCGCTATATCTAGCCAAAATCATCTGGTTGCCCAAATAACGCATCTCAGCATTCTGGGTGTAAATATTAGCAACGCGGCTGCAAAGGGTATCAATTTGAATCTCATGTTTGCATACATGAAATGTATAATAGTCTTTGGATCAATGAATTTACGCAAAGTACCACAAACGGCTTTTTGGGTCTTCCCTCTTGACAGCGACGGAGGTTAGGCTTAATTTTCTGGTTATTTTCATAAACATAAAATCAGCGACATTTCATTTTTTACGAAGGTCATCACGAATCGATAATATGATTTCTTGGGCTAATTAATTTTCGGATTCGGTTAACTGACAGAAATTTTACAGTTTAGTACCAGTAAATTAACCAATAATATAAAAATAAAAAATATTTCCTAAAATATTGTTACTTTTATATTTTCATTTAAAGACTGTTTAACGCAAATAAAAATATTAATATTTAAACTAGTATTATTTTGATACTTTTTCAGAAGGTGAGGAAATCATGAAAACTCTTGGAGTAATGTTTACCGACTAAAACCTCTCTATCTCTGAGGGACTGGTTTAATGACAAAGAATTTTTTCAGGCAAGGACTTCAGCGAAATAACACTAAATATTATGCTAATGATTGATCGTGCCGCGTAACGCTCTCCTTGAACATGAGCAGCGTCATCTAGCGGTTCACGGTGGTTCATTGAGAATTCTGGTCTAATTTTGTGCCAATTAAAACACTTTGGGATCCTTAATGTTTTTGATTTAGGTAAATTGATCCCAGAGGAGGCATAGTTATCAAGCTTGTCGTAAAAAGGTTTTTGCAGTCAGTGCAGGCATGGAGGATGAACTTGAGTGTTCTGCATGTACAATAAGGATTATTTTCTAAAAATTGATCCTGGGCAATCTAGGATCTAGAGTTTATGACAGACCATAGCTTTGAAAGTGACGATTTGCTTTGTCAATGGCATGGGAAATTGTTCTCAATCATTTTAGATGTTGATCCAAAAAATTTCAAAGGTATTTGACCTTATCTTGAAAAGGAATTAATTGATTGAATTGACGACTATTGGTTTAAACATGCAGAAGTGTATGAAGGCACTTTTGTCAGAATTAATCGCCAGAGGCCAGGTATCAGCCTACTCCTCGATGGATCCAGGGTCTATAGTAACTTCTTTGCACAAAAGAACAGCATAATCAGCATATTGTGTTATCATGATCGGAGCCAGAATAGGTATGTCGGTTACCCTCAACAGCTGAGGATGAGTGAACCTTCTAGTCCGAAAACCGACCTAAGATTTAGGAAATAACTTCATGGTTTTCAGTGAAAACTAGGATTTTTCAAAAGGTTGTCTAAAAACTAAGCAAGCTAATTGGACGATAGTTTTTTACAGATCTTTTGATATCATTAATGAAGGTGAGTCCTCTCACCACGCTTGGTTACTAGGGTTATCTATGTGGAGCCTTCTAAAAATCTTCCGCATATAATGTGGAAGCTCATTTAAGTATGCCTGAGTCTACTGCCATATTTGGTGGGCGGACAGAAAGCTGTCATGGATGAGAGATTTGAGGCCAGGGAATATCCACCTGTGAGAATATCTTCTAAACTGTGGACTCTTTGAGAGCTGAGAGCATGGCCGTGGACAGTTGCTTCGAGATCCATCGTCGAATTGATGTCAGGAAGGAGAATAATAGAGTTTTCTACCTTGTCATGGTCCCTGAAAAGGATAGAGAAAACAGCTATATAAATGATGATATCAATTTAAAAATTTCGATTTTAGTGATAGAGCTCTCATGGCCAATCGCTCTGATATAAAAGTTCTAGTTTTTGATGAACTGTCGAAGAGTTTTGACATTGCAACAAGTAAGTCTACTATACCACAAATGGCTTTTGGAATTTAAATCGCCCTCGACTCTGGTTAGTATATTGTTGTTGAATATAAGATTTAAGTTATCAAGTAATAATGGATAAAATTGCGTTTAAACCAATTGCAGTAGCGTAGATACTCGACATATTGTCAAGCGGAAACTGTTAGAGATCTAGCCTCCTCTTGAATAAAATCGTCATACCGTTTTGATCGTTGTTATTGACCTAGAGGTTACGTTACGTTACATAACCAAGGAAGAGGTGAGTTTGGCTCAGGAGATTAACATGAATGTCATTGTCTCAAAAGAAAAATTCAAGCTCGTTTGTAAGTTCTTTAAAAACACTAGCAAACGCGAAGAGAGTCTAAGTGGAAATTGCTTTAACACTTGTTCTATTTGGAAGAGGCAAACAAAGGGTGGAAATTCGGAAATTCATCATGAACACCCTTGGAGTAATGTTTACCGATTAAAACCTCTCTATTTTTGAGGGATGGGTTTAATGCTAAATAATATTTTTTCAGAGGGCGCATAGTTAACTAGCTTATCGTAAAAGATTATTGCAGTCAACACAGACATGGAGGATGAATTTTAGCGTTTCTTATGTATAACGGAGAATTTAAAACGCGTCGTAATGTAACATTTTGTTGACTTTGCAGTCTTGCGATCTGAGAGTGCCAGCAGTAGCCCTATACCGGTGATGCATCAGTCAGCTGAGACCTAATAATTATTTTTATAAATTGACCCTAGTCTTATGTACTATCTTTGATCTAGAGTTTATCAAAGATCATAGCTTTTGCCTTGTCAGTGGTATGGGAAATTATTTTCGATCATTTTAGATTTTGATCGAAAATTTTGCCAAGGTATTTAACCTCATATTGAAAAGTAATTACAGGCTCTTCGAAAATAAAATTCTGGAAAGTTGATGACTGTTAGTTTAAACCTGCTAAAGTGTATTGATGCAATTTTGTCAGCATTAATCGCTAGACGCTACTTATCAGACCAATTCAGTGCCCTCTGGTGAGTTCTTACTAAGTGGGTTTTAGTTTCCTCTGTATAGAATAAAAGCAGTATCACCAGCATATTGTGTGATCATGACCGGCGCCACATTCAATATATCGCTGGTATATATATTATACAAAGTTGAGGAGAGAGAAATTTCCTGTGGAACGTCTGCTAATATCTAAGGCCGGTGGAGGGAAAACGTACAGGACACTCAGGCCCTATTATTTTAAAGGTAAGGCCATCGTGTGATAATCTAATAAACAACTTTAAGATTTCTAGAAAATCTCCGGCAGTGCCTCTATTGATGGAGAAGCCCTCGGTGATGTAATCGGTTACCTTCAACAGCTGATGATAGGTGGACTTTCCAGCCAGAAAACCAACTTGAGAGGCTGGAAAAAATTCATGGTCTTCATGAAAACCAGGATTTTATCAAAAGGTTGCCTAAAACACTAAGCAAACTATTTGAGCAATAGTTTCTGATGGATCTTTTGACAACATTAATGAAGTTATCATTATTACTACGGTTTATAGGTTTACGTATATCGCTAGCGGAAAATACGACTCCTCTCTCGCCATATAACGCTTGGTTACTAGGGTGTCTTCTAAAAAACTTGTACAGAATGTGGATACTAATTTAACGACGACTCAAATCGTCTATCCCATCGCTCATTACGTAAGATGCGTAATGATCTCGAATATGTAATGGATGACAGATTTGAGGTGAGGGTTCTTCCTGTGAGAAGAATTATGGTCAGAAATGAGTTCGGTTGAAGACTAAATCTCATGTTACCAGATAACGTTAGAGAAAACAGCGATACCTATGATGATATCTAACTGAAAAATTTTATTAGGGTGGTAGAGCTCTCAGGGCCCACCGCTTCGATAATTAAGGTCGAGTTATTGATAAACTGTCAAAGACATTGAAAATTAAATCGCCGACTACACTGTTTGGCATATTGTTGTTGAATATTATATGATTTAAGTTATCGAGTAATAATGGATGTAGTGGCATTTAAATCAATCGCAGTAGCATGGATACTCGACATATTGTCAAGCGGAAGATGTTAGTGATCTAGTCCCAACTTGATAAAAATCGCTATACTGCTTTGAACGTTGTTACTGACCTATAGGCACGTTACTTAACCTAGATACAGTTCTTCTACGATTAAGGTGTAGGCCGAGGTAAGTTTCTCTCATGTGGTTAACATGAATGTCTCCTTATCGAAAAGAAAATGTGAAGAGAGTTTAAGTGGAAATTGTTTTGAGAAGTCATTTCTAATGGAAGCACATTGGTTATTTGATGATTATTTGACCGGCCCCAAAGCTGTAGTAACAGGGAACGCGATAGTAGCCCTTTCGGTATCAGTATGGAACTTTTGTAACAACTCTTTGAGACTGCGAAGGTGCGGGGTTGAACCCGGTAGAGCTGGAGAATTTCCTCCTTATCTTGCAAACTGGGTTTAGGAACGTCATTGCGCCTCTTGGCATTGGAAAGCCTCTGAAATGAGACTCGAGAGCGCTTCTGTGGTTAATTTAGCTATCGAGGCTGTCCAGGGTGCTCGCAGTTACAATTACCGCAACGCGGAGGGATGTCTGCAAAAATTACACATTCGGTGTGATGGTTGCCTGCGCATTTAACGAAGACGAACTGGGCTCGAGCATTGTAAACACGTTACTGTACGTCTGTTTAATGAATTACAATAGTCTATCGCTAAGCAAATAAACATTTGCGAAAGCTTGGTTAAATAATAAATGGATAACTTTTTTATCCCAATTATTTGTTTTGCCTGCAACAGAATTTTACTTCAAACTTTACCTTCTATATTTAAACGGTTGTGTCTGTGTGTATTTGTGGTTACGTGCGTGATGATCATTGATCAGGATCAAGTATCTTGAAAGGAATAAAGACATTACTTTGGAGTTAGGACAGGAAATTTTCGTAGGGGCCGTCACGAAAGAGAAAATTCCTACACGAGAGCCGATCCAATAAACTGGAAATATTGGCGATGGGATATGCCAAAAAGCAATGGCGGTAATTAAAAAGTATATAAAATATGTGTATTAATCTTAGAAACAAAATAGAGTTTTTCCATTAAGATTGATTTTTAATTTAATTTAATATAAACGAGTCGTCACAACTAAACTGTTAAAAATTTAAAATGTAGAAAAGAAATCAATTTTGTTCTTAAGTTTAATAAAAGATTCATAATCTGTATTAAAAAATAATTTTAAATAACTATTTTTTAAATACGTTGATATAGTGTTAAAGAAATTAAAAACTCAACACTTTTTATTACTTATTTTTATATATTTCCCTGTAATATTTACTTATTAAGAGTTGTTGATTATAAGTATATTTAATTTTTGTTCATTTTGTTTTATAAATAACAATCTTTTTATTTGATTCAAATATCTTAGACTATTTATAACATGTAATCTATAAACTATCTTCCTAGTTTCTTGCTCATTAATGTTTGACTAATGTTTAGCTTGCTCGGGAGAGAGCTCTATTGTATATATCAACATCAAAGGCCACAAATAGTTGTACATAACATTAATGAGCATGTATGTTTATTAGCAAATAATTAGTGTCTTGTATTTTAATAAGGAATTAGATTTATTTGACAAATATAAATATATATATTCTCGGAACGCACACGTAAATAAAGCGTACTAAATCGAGCGTACTGGATTGATGAGGCCGTTACTTGTTGAAACTCCATATCACTTAATAAAATACTGACAGTAAATACGTTCAAAAATGTTTTAAGTAAATCGTGGGTTATGTACTGAAAAAAATATTGTGGGTTGTGGTTAATATTGTAGTAAATAATCTATTTACTCTATTCTCTTTCTTTTACCCATAAATACAGTTTTCTATTATTTATTAAAGATAACTATACAATATTTTGAATGAAATATGCATTTAAAAATAAAGCTTTCAATTATAAAAAATGAATTATTTCTTGAATGATTTTCTCATTTACCTCTTAGTAAAATGTTATAAAATAATAGATAAAATATAACTAAAGACACTTGGTTTGTTTCACTAATTTAGAAATTAAAGAATGACTTATTATATAATTAGAATAGTCAGAATATAAAGTAGTGTTAATTATTTATTGGGAAACTAGATATTAATATATTTTGACTAAAATTGTAAGATGTACATAAAATAAGTATTTTTATTTAGTGGTCAAATTTCTTTTATTAAATATTTTGAATTATGTATGTGCTAATTTGTTTCTCTTTGTTACAGGTAAGAAAGTTTGTTTTTGGAATAAGTAGATCTTGTGGTAAGTCAATTTATTCTATAATATAATAATTTGTTTACGATTTTTTTATATGTTACACACTTATCATTGTTGTAGTTTAAATAATATCTTCTCATTGGTAAAAATATGTAAAGATTAAAATACCAAATATAGGTAATTATTAGGGCAAACTCTTGAAAATATAAACCTAGGACTTTGTACTTATCCTGTTGACTTTGAATTTGATATTAGTGGCTATAATACATTAACTCCGTCTTTATTAAAAGTGGTTAAATAAAAAATAGCTTATAGGAATAAAAAGAAAGTTCTGAACAACTTCAAAAACGCATTTAAAATATGCCTATGTAATATTTTTTTCTATAAGGCAAAGTAAAAATTTTATTTATTACAAAAAATAAATAAAAATATTCGTTTATATTGAATAATAATGATTGTTAACTTTTTAGTTCTAATTTAATCACAACTTCAAAACCTTACTTAAAATATATTATAGCAGATATGTTATTAAGAATTTTTTTGTCAAAAGTATTCATGATATTGATAAATTTATTATAAAGGTTTCGTCAAAACTTACCTAATAATCAGTTTCTTTTATCTAATTATTTATTATATTCACATGTATTAAGAACTATGTGGGACTCCTCGCCGAAAATAATTAATTAAAATTAAATAGCATAGTTTAGAATATTTTTTTGTGGCAACATATTTTAAGATTAATATTAGTATCATAAATAAATTAAATAATATACTGTATTATTAATAGTTGCATTTCTTGAAAAATATGTAAATGCAAACTTTCCATTTCATTTTATTCAACAGTGTATTAGAGTGATATGGATTAATGCAGAATTTTTTCCTCGTATTGAGTGCGATTATGAAATGGAGAGGGGAATAAATTTCAGAGACCCGGGAATCGGCGATCACGTTCAACCCCCCAGACTGATGTCTTCCGCGTACGATTTCGGGCCTCAGAGCAATCATCATTCGCATACCAATTGCCTTCCCCAGAAGAATCACTGAATTACATTTGACGGTAATGATTTTTAAACAGAGAAATAATGTCGATTACTTTGTAATTCCGGGGGCGTAACCCAATGACCCAATCGATCACCCACAAATCCCGACCCCCCCATTCATTCAGATTCACTAATCGTTTTATTTGTATTTTTATGGATGCCCGCGGTAGTAAAGTTTTCAATAAATTTAATTTTTATCGTTTGATTTTAACGGCCCGCGCCCGCCACCTAACGCCTGTAATTAGTAATAAAAATTTTACGCCCGGAACGAAATTTATATTAATATTTATACACATAATTAACATAAAAGGGTGCAAGGGTTGTGGCAGTTAGCATAATAAGTGAGGGGAGGATTAACAATTATTACGTATTCATGTTTATTGCCGACGACTAATTTTTGAAATTATATGGTGTTACATTTATTGTTTGTAATAATTTATTGCATCGTTAAAATGTTTAATAATTCCTCAAATATAAAACCTTTGAAAATATGTTCTTAACCGCCCTAAATGGGGAACATATTAGATTAAGAGATTATAAAGGTATATCTCTTGTAGTTAAGGGTTTGTCCTCTTATTTTAACAATATTTTAACTCTACTATTAAAATGGTACTTCAAATTAGTTTTTATTTGTTTATATTATTGCAGATATTATTTATGTACACAAACATCTTTATTGCAGACAATTTTACATAGTAAAGCAACTGTATATAATGGAAGGATTTATATAGTTTTTTGTAATTGTCACCATTAGTGGGTTTGTTTTAAATAATTAATTTTTATAATCATCTCTCTCTTTCTTAACTGACATATGTTTTTAAATTTTCTGTTATTATTTGTAATTATTATTTGAACTAAAATATTTAAATTATTCATGACTGAAAGTAAATAATATAAAGTAAATTTTACACAAAAATATTTGTTAAAATAAATACCTGAAATCTATTACACATTAGCAAACAAGTAATCCTTTTTTGTGGCATTAGTCAGGAAATAAGCTGGGCTTTGAAAAGCTTGAATTTTTTATATTTAAAACCATACGGATACATTATGTTTTTTAAATAATAGATTTCACTCCTTTTTACTTTTTTTCACGACACACACGTCAAAAGGATATAAGAATAGCCGCCTTAATAATATTTCATTTTGTTTATATCATTTTTGACATTTGACACACAACACATTTAAAAAACATTCAAATTATTCAAGTACGTAAGTAAAAACCTACATTCAAATATATGTTCAAATTTAAGTTGAACTAACAGAGACCCTCCAATAATACAATGCGCATTTTATAATAATAAAAACATTGAAATCGATATTTATGAAATCAAATAAATGCCGTAGTATATATCCAAGGCGGCGCTTTTTTTTTCGAGAGTGCCACGAAAAAAATCCTTTATTGGAAAACTCATTTATAAGTGGAAAACGTGAGAACGGTGAATAAGAAATCTGCACAGACAGACAATAAAATATTATCCTGGGGTCTGTCTGGAGACTTAAAATATTTTCTTAATTCTATTCAGAGTCGGCTTTAACCTACAACCTGCCCCAACGTGCCCCTTCTTGCTGTCGCTGACGTGATAAATTTAATGAAGCTCATAATTTCAACACTCAATTATTTAGTCCTAACCATTGATCAAATCGGGCGTCACTTATTTATTCGACTTAAAATATTATTCATCTTTTTTTATTTAATTTGATGATTTATTGCAAGAAATATTATGAAATGGTTGAAAACAATAAACAATTAACGCGAAAGAAATTATTTAAATAGCCATATCAATTGTTCCTACTGATTTAACTAGCTTAATCAACATTATTACTTCATCGAATGATTGAATCATACTAGGTATGATTAATTAAAAGTCTTGTTTGCACCTCTGGTTTGAATCGCCCCTAACAAAACGTATAATCGTATATATCTCGTTTTCTTAGACATCCATCTTCAATTAGGGGTAATAATACAAATTCTATACACATATAAAGCCTAGCCTCACTATTCTACCTGCTGATTAATTTCCTAACCTGATTTAGTTTATTTTTATTTTACCTTGCATAATTTTTCTCAGTGCTGCTTGGTTTTTCAATTTTGTATTGCGTGCTATTCTTCTCTGTATATTTATTTTCCCCGTGAATTGTTTAGTTGCATATACTCAGGGCGTTGCTACTGTTCTCATTAATTTATTATGTGCAATAGTATTTTATGGTACGAATTTTTTCAGTAAATTTGCATATCTGCTATTGATTTCGTAAAGATCCAGCTGTATAAATATAGAGGTAGTTTAGTCCTTTCTGACTTATTTAAAACTTTATGGTAGTAGGTATTTTCCAGCGATAGCATCCATTGAAATCTTATTTTGGAAAGCCATTGTTTACACCAAGAATTTTGTAGTGCTCATTAATTCATCATTAACTCTTATAATCCTTAGTACAGTATTCGATAAAAATCAGAAACATTAGAGCTAATTGTATGGTTCTTCCTGACAACCAGTTGATTCATATTCAACATTGTTTTAGAAATAGAGATTACCTTAGGTTTTAATATCTTCGTAATTTTCCATCTTTCTTATAAGTAATTAGGTTTAGTTTGCTCCTTCTAAATTATTTCACTGTCATAGTAGTAGGGTTCTTTTAAAGGCAGTGGTTCTCTCTAAGATAATAATGGTTAATTATTTTTGTTTCCTTTTGGACAAGATCTGGGATCAGTGGACTAGTTCTTAACAATGTCGAGAGTTTTAGTATATGTTTTTCTATAAAATTTTTAGAAATACACTGCTACAACTAGGTTACAACTTAAAATATAAAAAAATATTACTGCTATTTGAGTGATATTATAGTGAAGCCATAATTTAAGTAATTAAGTTTAGTTTACTACTGCTAAGTTATTTTCTTTGCGTTGCAGTACGTGTTTGTCTTCAAAACACGGCGGATCTGCAAAAAGCATGATGGTTCATTGCTTTTTTCTTGTGAACAAGACCTGATATAAATTACCTTAGGTTATAGTTTTAATATCTTTATAGTGTTTGCTAGCACTGTCAAAGAGCCAAGCATACTGTTTTTCTTTCTTATAAGTAATTAGGTTTAGTTAATACCTGCTAAGTTATTTCACTACCGTAGTAGTAGGTTTTTCTAAAAGACGGTGATTTTGTCTAAGGTAATAATGGTTTATTGCTTTTCTCCTTTTAGAGAAGATCTGAGCATGTCCATGTCTAAAGTTTTTAGTGGGTGTTTTTCTATAAAATATTTAGAGCTTGCAGAAGAAATCTAATGAAATCAACTGCTACAACTCAGGTTACAACTTAAAACTTAAAGAATTACTGCTATTTTAGTGATTCTATAGTAAAGCCATAATTTAATTCTATAATAAGAGTGACAATAATTCTCTTTTCAGGACTCTGTCCGTCAGCCATATTTAACAACCTTTAGAAATCATCACAACTTCACTCTGCTTACCTTTAATTCTACCATATTAAAAATATGTTATTTTTGCGAAGGTGGTTATGTCTTAGTTCTTATTGCTAAATAAATTGCTAATGAAAAAGCTTTCAAAGAATTAGATTTGCCTACATAATATGCATATTGGTTTAGATGTCGAGGATATTTAGGTATATTTTAATGTACATAAAGGTCATAGTATCCGGAATTAAAGTATTTTTCTGTATTACAGTCAAATACATTTGCTATCTAACACGATATTACCTAAACTACCTTCTTCCTAACGGCAATTAATCCCACTAAGTTATAATAAATTTTGTCACTTTTTGAAGCTTTGTTCCAACTTAGAACTAGACCTTAAAGTATAGTTTTACAATATTAGGTTACTTAGGTTATCAGATAACTTTATGAATATTGTATATTTTTTAGACTAGCTAATTTTGGTAAGAAATTTTTGATAAGCGGTTTTTGAAGGTATTATGTAAGTATGTATGTGTTCTAACAGGCAATAAATACTACATCTCTTTGCTTTATTAATTTCTAATACTCTCAATGTATTGGTATTTAATTGTTTTATTCATACTACAATTATTGATTATGATCAGTTAAGAAACCTTATTGTTTTGTATTTTACCTACAGATTTGATGACACATGTTTAATCTTCATATCTTCCCTCTTAAAGTTAATTACTTAATTTAGTTCAGATATGGCTATACCTTATTTCGTGTTTTAATGATCTTAATAAATGTCATGTTATTTAGTTATTTCCTAATCAATCCTGGTACTCATTATAGGTTTTTTTTTGGAATGTATTAACTTAGAGTATGGTATTGATGTACTTATTTATTGTACATTTAGATTTATAATTGACAGAAAAGAGCTATATTCATCCAGATACTTAGATTGAAGTTTTTCACATGTTATATTGGGAATAATCTTTTTTGCAGGTACTCTATAATTTCATCTTCAGTTGTTTCCGTGCTGAGTGTATATATATGAAGATATCCAAATCTCTACGGAGCTACCCCTTTGATAGTTATATTTTCTGATATCCGCTTCTTATGTGTAACTTGTTTCAAGTTGATTCATTGTGTTCATCTTCCCCCCAAAATGTTGGTTCTTTTCAATTTGATTTTGTATGTTCATTTTTTCAGTGGTTGCTTCGTAATTATGTTCGACTGAGAGAAATATTATATCATCGATAATTGTGTTGCCTACGATGGCATATTTATGTTTTAATAGAGTATTTTCAGATTTATTCAGAGCATCTTGATTAATAATTGGTGAATTTTCTGCTTTTTTTCCTGATTTGCAGACGGCGCTATAATTTATTTGTTTATGGTACTTTTCTAGGAGTTTGTTCCCAAAATTCGTAATTTTCTTGTTCAAACGATTAAGATTTATTTTCAAAATATCATTCTTATCTTACTTTGTTAGTAATTTATTTTCCCTGTTTAGTGTTGTAACCTGAACTGATTATTTAACCTTACATTTATTTCTATGTCGTTCGTAACAAGCTATAAATTAACTAATATGAAGCAAATTAATATTGATTCCGGATATAGAAGATGATTCCAGCTTCTTACTTAACGGTACAAGAAGGGTTTGAGTGGAAGAACGTATTTTAATATGAACTCCGCCCGTACTTCTTTCGTCCAAAATTTTATGTATGTTTTTTTGTATTCTATTTGTTTGAAATGTATTTTTTTAAGAAAGATGTACAAAGAATAAATAAACAATAAACAATAAACTATATAAAAGCCAAAACTGTACTTTTTACAATTTGTACTTTTCTTGACACTGAGACTACAGCGCTTGTATAATAAAGACACTCTGGTTTTGTAGTTTTCTAAAGGACGACTCTGTCCGTCAGCCATATATAAGTTTACGGTCATTAGCTGACCTTTTCCTTATTTTTTTCTTGGGCGTCTTTGGATACGTTATCCGACTATCTTGCTGTTGGTCTATCAGCTGGTCGGTTTCCTTCTGTTTGGTTCTCTTAGAAGTACGTTGCCACTAACATGTGTTGTACATGCCCAGCCCACCTGAGCCACATTAGTCTATGTGTTGTAATCGGTGGGTCTTTGTATAGTTGGCATAATTCGTAATTATATGTTATTCTCCACTCTCCTATATTGTTTCTTACTCTATATATTTTTTTCAGTACCTTTCCTTCAAAGCGGTCTCATAGTTCCATGGACTTCTTAGTAATTCCATAGCATACTACTGTTCGGAAGCGGGGTTTGTAAATGCGGGGTTTTATGTCTCTATGGATGTTTAATTTACTTTATAATTGGTAGCAGGGAGAAGAGGAATATGTTGCTGCTTGCTATTCTTTTAATTATCTCCATGGTTTCATCATTTTGGGTATTTACATTGGAGCCTAGGTAAGTAGGTAGCTGAAATGTCTAACCCTCTTGAAGCTGTAGTTTCCAAATATTATGTTTTCTTCGATGATTTCCCTTTATCCTTTGGCACATAAATGTTGTTTCACTTTCGTTGATTGTGTGATGTTTCCCCTCTTTGATTTTTATGAAAGCTTCCTTGACTGCTGTTACTGTTCTGTCCAGGATGTTAATATCATCCGCATATGCCACTATTTGGATGGGCTCTTTCATAATAGTGTGGTTTAGATTGATTCCTGTCGTTCTCATTACGTGTTTGAGTGCCAGGTTGAAGAATATCCGTCCGCCTGTGTTTTCCCTGTGTGTGACTCAAATTCGTCTGTTAGTTCTCTTTCCACTCCGATACTAAACACCAAATGCAGTACTTTGGTGTTTAGTATCGTGGTTCTCACTAGTCTCACTAGCTTAGGGGATGTATTGAGATCAAGCAGTATAGAATAGAGCTTGTTTCTATCTATACTGTGTCATACACCTATATAAATCTAAGAAGAGCTGGTGAATATCTATGTGAAATTACCAGAAATTTTTGCTTATCGGCGGTGTGTAGTTGGTCGATCGTAGACCTCTTAGGTCTGAATCCTGTCTGGTACTGTACTCCCCGGTGCTGTTTTCGGCTTATTGTTCAAATTTGTCTTTGGTGATTCCCCTGTAGTTATTTCACGCGAGTTTATCTCCCTTTTTATGTATAGGATGTATGACGCTGGTGTTTCACTCTTGTGGCATTTTTCTGTATTTTAGATTTTAGTTATAAGTTTATGCACTAGGGCTACTAGTTGTTGCCATATTTCAGGAGTTTCTTGGGACATTGTCGACACCCAGTGCTTTAATTTTCATTACATCTTCGAGAGCTTTCGATATTTCTTCGTAGGTGGGTGGCTCGTCAGCTGTTTCATTAGCAGTTGCTTCTAAACGCCATAACTGGCTACTATAATATTGGTTTAAATAATTCCTTCTCTACGCAAACAGATTTCTCCATGCATCCAAAAAACTATCTTCACATCTCCTATTTTTAATGTGGCTTTCAATATTAAAAATCTACTTTAAGTTCTTAACTATAAAGTACAGCTGTTATATTTGCGAAAGTGGATTTTTTAAAAGTTCTTAATATAGAAGAAAACCGTTATTATTAAAGAATATGCGCGTTAACTAATTTTGGTAAGGAATTTTTGATGAGAGCTATTTAAGGATACTTATGAAGCATTTTCTGCTTCTGCTTCTAATATTCTCAGTATACTGATATTATTTGGAATGTTTTTATTAATCATGGCCTGTTAAGTGTATATTGTACTCTATTTTTTCTTATAGTGTATGTATTTTAAGTATGTTTATCACATTTCTTGATTTGATAATCTAATTGAGTGTCGTAGTAATTTGGCTCCACCTGTCCAAATTCTCATTATAGGTATCTGGGCCTAGTAAAGTATTTGGAATATTTTTCACTTATAGTCTGGCATCAGAACCTATCCAACTACTTATCAGCTGCTTACATTTTTCTATTGAGAGCATTAACATGTTTAAGATTTATACAGTTTCGCTAGTTTCCACTACCTATATTTAATATTATAGCTTAGTATTTAGCATATTTTTTTTGCAATAACTTACCTTTATTGTGTATGCTGAGTAGTATAAGTTGGATTCATTTCTCAAGGAAGATATTTATACTATCTCTAATTTCTACATAATAGCGAGTGGTGTAAAGATGTTTGTAATGAAATTCAAGAAAGATATTTATATCACCATTTTTTATTCTATGGTAGAGATTGATGTAGAGACATTTTTTTTGATTGTTCCAACATTTATTAATATTGTATGTTCAACGCTGTTTTGGCGCCCTGCCTTCAATTTTACACTTATTACCATAAAATATCCTTACGAATTTTCCATTATCTATTGAGAAAAAAGGTATACTATTCATTAACACTAATACTTTAGTTTTGCAATTCAAGCCACTTGAGGAATATTCTTGGCCAAGTGTTTATCAATTCTTTGCCTATTATAATATACCATTATGTATGTAATAAGCCAGATCTCTTCCAAGACACTCTCCAACATTTTCACAAACAATCTCTGAATATTTTCAAGGAATATGTTTTAGACCAAATAAAATAGTTAGGAATAATGTCTAAAGTTAAATATCTTTTTTATATATAATAGTAATATATTTAGAGAAATTATTTTGTATAGAGAATTAAAAAACTTGTATATAACTTTAATTTATCACGTGTGATACTTCTGCCGTCATTTTTTTCTAAAGCGTAACAATATTGTGGCTACTCAAGTGACTACCGAAGTGATCCTGATTTCAAAATCGCACTAAATATATTCATAACGTTAATATTTATCAACTCGAAAGTGAACTTTTTGAATGGTGCCGGGGCGGAAGGAGCGCTATTATTAAAGCCTCCGTGACATGTCAATGGATGGGAACTGAAAAGATATGGGACTTCGACCAAAGTTCTCCCTCCTTCACTCGCCATCTCACCCCCACTCATCCATCTTTTATATTTATAATGTTTTCACTCAACTCTGAGCATCTTTAATTAAATCAAAACTTGCTCGAATTCACATTTCCGCACAACTAGAAAACTCCTATTAAAATACGCAAAGCGCAAATATTCATTCGTTCTCCATCCTTACTGCTTCCTGCAATTTTTCATAATAATAGTTCCCATCTAATTAGAATTATATAAATATTTTCCGAATACTCTATTTTATCTTTATGCATTTAAAATTAATTAGCTTCCTTTTATAAAGGTACAATTATATATATTAACCATATCAACAGATATTACGAACTCTAAAAGAGGATAACTCAGAAACGTGTTTTATTTTCACATTTTATGGAGTACTAGTTTCAATTTTTCGACTAATTTGAATTGTTAAATAGAGTTGCATAAGTTTTGTTTCCTAGGAAAGTGTTTATATAAGTAGCAATGACAGAGTTTGTAGAAGTGGAGTTCTAAGTTCGGTATAATATTGTATAGAAGTTGGAGCAATGGTGAAGATAATTTTACGTATTTAATTGTTGAACTTTTAAGCCTCTGGTGAAATAATAAATTTAATTTGTGTGCGCGACTTCGCAGCTAAATTGGATTAGTAAATTACAACTGTCTTACATGTAGATACATATTATAAAATAATTATTCTATTAAAGTTATTAGACATATGTGAGATTAAATATTGAATTATTAATATTTGCTACTATTCTTAGTGAATAATTTAAATTAGAAATAAATGTTAAAAATATAAAATTGATAATTTATTATAAACATATTTTTATAATTATTGCTTGAGGCAATTAGTTTGTGATAAATTTTAAATCAAGTAGTTTAATTAAATATACCTCATAGGATTTTGTATGATATTAGTGAACGTTTTAAATATTTGCAAGGTCATTTTCAAACTAAAAAATGTGTGATAATAACCAAAAATAAATAATTAATATGCCTAATTAAATTTTTGTATTTTAGTATTAAAATATTTTTAGTATTAAATTAGTTAATTTCAAACTCTATTTACACAAATCACTCATAATTTGTTTGTATTTAACAATTAAAAATTAAAACAAAAAATAAAACAATCTGTACTATAGTTCTCATATTTTATGCTCAATTAAATGTTCACCAAAAATTAATAGTTAACTCATTTCTAAATTCATAAGCATATAATTCTAGAGTGTAAAAATAAAACAGAGCCTAATTTATTGAAACTCAAGCATGTCACCTAACTTAATATAATTTTTGTTTAACCAATAATATAATATGTAAGCTTATTTCCATAAACTAAATTTTATTTGTATTAATTTTTTTTGATTAAATAGTTTATCTGAATATTACATTGTTTTCAATAATTTCAATATATTAAATTCTGCATTAAAAAGTATATTTTCTTTAGTCGACTTTTTAAGACCTTAATGGTTTTTAGTCAGTTTAGATATGCTACACACTATTTACTAGGTGGCATAGTCATGTTTGCTAATCAGAGCACGAGGAAAGGATTTAAATGAGACAATAATATTTGTACTACGCTGGGAATTCACGTTAGTCCTCGTTACCATAGTTACGTTAAACAACATCATATCGAATTCGAACATACATTGTAATAAAATTACATATGTCGTAACTACTGCAGACGTTATGTCAATATGTACTTCTAGTTAGGGGTGCAGAATTCCCATATTATAAGATAATTTGCGATCAATAATATATCTATTTAATTCATAGTGGAAGATTAGAAGCGTTGGATACTCTTTAGCATAAATATAAATACAATTGACTGATTGTTAGATAATGTAATCAGTATGTAAATTTCTTAAGTGATTTTTTGAATCTACTATTAATTGTACAGTTTTCTTGTTGTCTCATTTAGACAGATCTAAATATTATATTCATATTATCTTTATAGAGTATTTTAGCGGTGAGTTGCCAACAAAATATATATTTGAATCATTTAAACGTTTTTTGGTATCATAGCACCATAAAAAAGACAAGTTATTATAACAGGAAATGGACAGCAAATGGATAATCACACAACAAAGTTAGCTTTTACTATTATTGTGTGTAAACTTTTTTATTCAAAATGTAACTTATACCGTATACTGTATAGAAGATTTTACCAAACTTATCTCAATTTACAGTTCTTAGATATAATTTTAGAGCTTCAATTCTTTCTTTCAGGCTAATTTTTTTCATATTTAACCATCTTCTTTATGCTAAAGGGTTTTCCAATAAGCTGTTTCATTTTGAATAGCTAAGCTGTCATCTTTTAACATTTGACAAGTAAAAACTACGCCATTAGTAAAAATGCAACAATACATGCTTCAACAACGCACTAAAATTGTTAAAAGTCACTACGGAAATGGTGAAAATTTTGCAGTCACAGTTCGCCAAACTAAAGCACTTTTGGATAATCGTGAAGCACCTTCTCGACCAGCAATAGTAAATCTGGTTAAAAAATTTGAGCTGTTAGGGCAACTTGGTGATGTGAAGAATCGAAACCGTATGCGTCGCTCGATAACAATTAAGAATATTGCTGCTGTAGCCAATAGTGTTAACGAAAACCCAGGTTTGTCGATTCCTCGTCGATGTTTGGAATTAGACATTCCAAAAACGACATTACACCGTATTTTGCATAAAGACTTCAGTTAACACAAGAACATAAGCGGGTAGATCACCAGCAACGTCGTATCTTTGTTGATTAGGTCCTTGAAATGCATCAAAATGTTGCGAATCAACTTCAGTCTTCAGTGGTGGGCACATTTTTTCCTCGGAGGCTACGTGAATAAGCAAAGTTGCTGCATTTGGGGCTCGGAAAATCCAAGAATGCTTATTGAAAAGCCCCTCCGTCCTCAACGTGTCACTGTTTGGTGCAGTTTTTGGACTGGCGATGTGATTTGACATTACTTATTCGAAAATGAGGCTGGTGCAACTGTTACGGTGAATGGATTGCGCTATCGAGCTATGATTAGTGATTTTTTATCGCCGGAATTGGAAGATATTGATGTGGACAACGTTTATTTTTAACAAGACGGTGCTACGTGCCATATATGCAACGAAATAATTGCAATTTTGCAAGAAAAGTTTTTTGGCCGTGTTATTTCCTAAAGAGGTGGTCACAAGTGGCCCCCGAGATCTTGTGACTTAACACCATTATAGTTTTTTCTTTCGGACCACGTGAAAGATAAGGTCTATGCCAATGTTCCACAATCGATTCAAGACCTTAAAGATGGAATTCGTGATGTTATCGAGGACATACATCCGCAAATGTGCGAATTGGTCATGGAACATTTCATTAAAAGGATATGGTACTGCAATCGTAGTCGGCGGCCATTTGGCTGATATCGTTTTCCATAATAAATGACATACCTTTCTCTTTAAAATAAAATCAATATCTATTGATTTCTCTTAAAATATACTCGTTTTTTTGAATATCAAAATGAAACCTCTTATTGGAAAATCCATTATAAATAAAGTATATACAAGAATTTAGAAATCATTGGATTTTATTTGACGTATCCTGCGTTAAACAATAATCATAAATCACCACAATTAAAGTACAAAAGTACCAAAATATTGCACAAAGCTTAATTGAAAATAACTTGGCAAAATACAAAACTTCGTTAACAGAAAACACAGGCACAAATAGGTACTAATATATCCTGCTTAATAACGACAACAAATATTGAGTATAATATAATAATAATAGTATAAAAAAAGCATATGATTCAGTCCCTCACAGTTGGCTGTTAAAAATACTTACAATCTACAAAATAAATCCAACAATAATTACTTTTTTGAAGCATGATGACATGGAACACAACACTGATAATAGATATGAGTAATCAAGAAATATCTACAATACCAATACATAGAAGAAGAGGTATGTTCCAAGGTGACTCATTGTGTCAACTCTGGTTCTGTTTAGCTTTACATCCCCTCTCACACCTATTAGATAATACCAAGTACGGTTTTTGGATTAAGCAAAATACTACAGCTTACCACAAACTCACTCACTTCATGTATATGGATGTTATCAAACTCTATGCATCAACAAAAACACAATTATATAAACTAATTCTCATTACCCACACATTCTTACAAGATATACTCATGGAGTATTCAGCTAGCACCATATACATACATTTGAATTACAGAAAGCAGTAATACTCAACACGTGTCGTATCGTCAGGAAATCCCTAGATGAGAATACGGTACATCTCATTACACAAATAACTGAAATAAACACTTAAACTACACAAAATTATTAACATGACCATTGATTATTGCCTTGCGCTGATCAATGGATAGCTACGGGCAATTTTGTCTTGCTGTGAAAATTAAACAAAAATAATAATAATTTATTTCCCAACAGTAAAACAAGTTAACAATTTACAGGGTAAAATTATAAAAAAATAAACGCAAGACACAGAAGTAATCTTAGTGTTTCGTAAAAAATATGAGTTTCTAGATATAAATTTTGGCACAAAAGTATTTATATGCATTAATAAATTGGCATCAGCAATATTGCCATTTATAATCTAATGTAAACATTATAACGAGATTATGTCACGTCTAGAAGCTAAAGACTTAAGGTTAAACATTGGCAGCAATTCATTTAACGTACTGTATTATCAGGATACGCTGAATACTTCCATTTAACAAATATTTTCTGTACCCGTTCCAACAATTGTATATGTATTGCATACTTAGGTGACCAGACAAGGGCACAATATTCCAATTTGAGACGTACATAACGTGTATACAATTTTATAATAGTATGTATATCAAATGGTTCACTAATACCCCTAATATTAAACATGGCGCCGAGCAAGTGCTCAGCTAAGTGCAAATAATGTGAAATTAATATAAGTGAATCAGTGTCTTAAATGTTTCATCAGTGATCTAAGACTTCACGTATCATGTGGTTTAAAGAGGTTATTAACATTTATTCCTGAAATAAAGAACACTCAATGGATCAATGATACCTGCTTAATCACCGAATCTAATACGGATCTTTAGAGTCAAATACGAGAACTGTTTAAATCGGTAGATAATATTCAACACGATATTATAACATTAAAGTCAAATAATTTGGTAAACAATCGACATATTGCTCAAACGCGAGAGAATCCTTCAATTGAAAATATCAATAACAAGCTCCGAATATAAACTTGACAAAAATCAATCGAGGCAAAAAGAAAACAACCCAAGCCAAACCAAAATATTGTCCACAAAAGACAGGAATCAACGGCCGGTACGGAGACAATAATAAATCCTGAAAAGAGTGACTTGGACAGCGATGGATTCCAAAATGTCACTTACAGAAGGAAAAGACGAAAACGAGCTCAACCTATATACGGAACATCCTATGACGTTTTAATAACTGCAGCTATAAAATTTACTTATATACACACAACGCGTTTTCAACCCAATAGAAAAGGTAAAAAGATTATTGGCGAACAAAAATTTCAGTCAAGTCTAATGCGAAAAATTGGAGTCAAGAAATCCGTCAGAATTCTCTTCATTTAAATTAGGAGTTTTCACAAATGATCTTCAAAGGCTGAAGGAACCCGTTACGTGCCCAAGAGGAATTCGAGTTAATCCGTTATTTCCCTGGATTCAAAAAAAGCACAGAAATAAAACATAAAAATGTTTCAAACTTAATGATTTTAAATATTTAATCAATGCGTAATTGCTTAAATGAATTGACAGTATTTTTAAATAGTAACAATATTCATATTTTATGCATGTCAAAACATTGACAAAATAAGGATCAAATGCACAGTCTTAATTTGTTGAATTATAATTTTACTTCCTATTTTTATCGCGACACTTAAATTCATGGCAGAGTCGCAATTTACTGTTGTAATAAAGTAGTACATACGAACCGAGCAAATATTAAAAATCTGGCCGACACCAATGCCTTTGAATGCGCAGGAGTCGATGTAAGCTTTCAAACAAAGTTAACATTTGTTACTATTTACCGATTTCCAGGTGCAGACGTTAATATTTTGTTTGAAAAATTGATGACGTTGTTTTCAATTTCAAATAAGAATCGTTATTTTATTTCCGGAGATTTTAATGTTGATTTACTTAAAGTAAACAAAACCACTAATGAATTTAAAACATTGCTAGAATCGTATGGTAGTATTTTCCTAATAAAAAATTATACCAGAATATCAAGTGCTAGCAAGAGTTGCATTGCATGGAATAACGAATTTCAATAGTGTAGCAAATTGTGGAATATTAGAGACTGGATTTTCAGATTACCTTTCACAGATTGACAGTTTTCAAGTAGCTATACAACTTAATATAACTCAAATTAGATTAGATTGTGGAACATTTATATTTTCTAATAAATGGGTCTTTACAAAATGGATTTTCCCACAACAATTAAAATTGATTAAAGTAGTTCCACTATATAAAAATGGCGATCATGAAGATGAATCAATTTATTTTCTAAAATATTTCAAAATGCAAAAAAAATCAAGCAAATGAAATCATTTTTATTCAAATATAATATATTGTCCCAATATCAGCATGGATTTACTAGTAATAAAAATTGTAGTACAATATCACAAAATTTATTTATTCTTATATGAAAGAGAATCAGCTGCCCTGAGGGGTGCTTCTTGATTTATCTAGAGCTTTTGACTATATTGATCATGGCATATTACAGTCAAAATTGAATAAAATGGGATTTAGAGGTTTAGTACATAAATGGTTGGCATAGTATATATCCAACAGACAACATATCATGGAAATTAAAAGAGAAAACAGCAATTTACTGCAGTTCAGAGTTGTGGAGACTCTTCGGGGTGTTCCACTGGGAAGCATTTTGGGTCCTCTCCTCTTTAATATTTATATAAATGAACTATTTATTCTCAATAACGCAGTAAACTTTCAAATTATTATTTATGCAGATGTTACTAACATCATTATCACGGGGTCAAATATGATGAATTATGTCAAAATGGGACTAGAGCACTACACTTAACATTTAAGTGGTTCCATGACAACGGTTTAATCATAAACCAAAATAAAACGCATTGCATCTTGTTAAAAAATTCATATTGCTGCCTCACTACCAAACATATATTTAAACAAAACAAAAAACTAAGCAAATCCAGCTTCATGCTTCGTACTACAATCTATGTAGAAAACGTCTGCTTGAGAGCATTGATCAAGATGGTAAGATATATATTTCGTAATATTTACTAAATTAGTTTGTATTGATCGCTTTTTAGGAAACTATGTTATTTGGTTGTTATTCGGGTTCCAACATGATTATATATCTTATCAGTAACGATCATTTCAAAAGCTTTTGCAAAGTTATTAAATATAGAAAAATACTGGATTAACGAGGCTGTTACTTGTTGAAACCCCATATCACTTAATAAAATACTGTCACAGAATAAGAATGAATTTTTCATCTATCTGACGAAGCCACTGTGTTAGTATTTTATTAAGTTCTTAGGGTTACTTCATACTGAGTGTTCAGCATTTATTTTGAATGTTTCCTCATATTTTTTGATTTTGATTCGAATATCACATCGAAGCTGAGCAAATTTATTTTTGTAAAATTTATGTACTTTAAATAATTTCCTATAGTGTTCTTTCTTCATTATTATTTAGATTCATAACTGAACCAACACGGATATTTATAGTTATTTATCTTAGGAGATTGACATGCTACACACTCATCAAAATTATTATAAAGCTTGCGATAAAATAAGTCACAGCATGAATCACCATCATTAATTACAGTGCACGCCGCTTAATGTGATCACAACGGGATTCGGGGTTTTTGATAACAATAACCGATTGATAATAATAGCCGAAAAAACAAAACTTTATTTTAATTCAAAATATATAACGTTACAAACTATAATAACGTAACATAAACTCTTAAAAAATATTACTACATACAATATGTATTTCATTTGAATTTGAAACAAAATAAAAAACAAATACATATTTAAAAAAAACTCATCCAGCGTTGTTTGTCTCTGATTTTCGCGCAGCAAGTTATTAACGAAAATTTCATAGTCGTAATAAGTCTGAAAATCAGATGACCTGTGCTGCACACCACGTCGCAAAACCTCCAGCGCTTTTCTCATTTCGCTAATTGTTGGGGGTTGCATTGTTTTTATATCTACATCTTCCTCTGGCTCTTGATTTTCAATTGATGATTGATTGATTGCTCATGACGAAAACATTTCTAAGAAAAAATTGATAACATAAACCGAAATCATGATTACTATAAACGAAAATTTTTGTATGTAGTATTACACGTCCGGCCCGTTCTTCGCAAAAGTGATAACAATATCCGATTGATAACATTATCCGTGATTCTAATAAGCGGCGTCCACTGTATTTGTATTAATGAGATCAGACCAATCAAAATCAATTTATTTATACAATCCAATAAAATTGGCTTTACGAAAATTGTATCTTTTTGAATTAGTATTATTATACATAGTTGGCTGCATATTTGCAGTATAATCAAATAACAAAAAACAAAGTGGTGGGTTGTGATTATCGACCTTAGTAAAAGGCAAATCGTCGTAGAAATTGCAATGAATGTTTTTAGTAGTTAAAATAAGGTCTAAAAGTTTGTAAGTGATATTGAGTTTAGTGTTATGTTCAACAAGGTCATAAAGAATTATGATATTATTTAATTCAGTCAATTTGCGATCATAAACTTCATATTCTAATGATTTATAATAATTTGGGATATTAAAGTCACCGCAAATAATAATTGATTTAATTTGGCTAAAGGTATAATCGACTTCATTAAATAGATTGATATATGTATCTACGGGCTTTAAATGTGCAATATATAAGCAAACAAGACAGACAAAAGTACCCCTAATTAAAACCTTAAAAATAACTATATCTACATTCATTCCCAATGTTAAATTATCAGTTGAACAAGC
The DNA here is from genome assembly GCA_963969525.1 of Ontholestes murinus. Classification (NCBI taxonomy): domain Eukaryota; kingdom Metazoa; phylum Arthropoda; class Insecta; order Coleoptera; family Staphylinidae; genus Ontholestes; species Ontholestes murinus. Next base: position 34,503,331 of record OZ018394.1, read on the forward strand.
GAAATTTCATTTCTGCCAGCTTAGAAAAATCTGGTAATATACAATGATACTCATAAGGCAAGGTCTACAAAAATTGAATCTAAATAGGCTAGAAAATTATAAAATATTGCTTTACTTTTATAAACAAGAGAAAGGTGCAAAGCTGGCCTAGAGAGAAATAAAGGACATAAAAATAATATTGAGGAATTAGAATTTGCTACACTTTAAGGCTACAGAAATCTGAGGAGGAGAATAAGAGTAAACGTAAGGAGGGTGAAAACTACAAAGCAGATGCTACAGATATCTTTCATACATTTGATAGTAATGCAGAGAGATTGGTTAAAATTTCAGGTGAAATATATATAAATATGTAAATTTCTTATAATTTAAAGATACGAAACATTACGCAAATAAATTTACAACAATGAGTCTTATTGCTTCGATGTTTGATATCTCATCGTTACAGCTTTTATTGTGAACTTGGCTTTCAAGAAAGTAGCTAAAATTTCTAAGCTCAATTGTGCATTATTTAATCTTGTTATTTTCATTAAGATAAAATCGCTATAAATTGATTTGTCTCTTTATATTTCTTCATAAGACGAGAACAGATACAGATAAACAGGCCCGATGTTTCTCCAATAAGAAATATTTATTCGAAAATCAAAGCTTTATTACTGACGCCTGGCCGAGATTAAAACCATATTTGTTGCTTGATTTATTCAAACGCCTGTGGAAGAAGTTGGATTACTATGAGAAAAAGTGAATAAGAAGAAGAGTATGATTAAATTGCATCAAATAGACATGATCACCTATATGATGATGAAACTCAGAACCTAGTAAATAGAGCGATAAGGGCAGGTAAAGAATTTTCCATATCAGAAGACTCAGCCTGGAATATACATAGCGTAAATAAAAACACAGAGGTGTTAGCTGTATCTCGTCCGATCGAATAAATGTTTATGTTTATGTTTATTATACTTTAGCTTCTTTTCCAAAAAAAAAAACATACATATATACAAAAATATTATAAAAAAACATACAAAAATTTTGGATGGATGAAGCTGGGCGGAATTCATGCAGCTGCGATGATCTTCCACTCTAATCCTTGTTTCCTGTAGGCAGTGAGAGTCTCTTCTGTCTATTTGCCATCATTATGGCGTTAAAACGAAGAGATTTCGTACTAAAAAACTTTTCTGATAGTTTTATTTGAGTGCGCATCAAAGATGGATTGTAGCAAAAATAAGATACGGTAGCTTTAGAGTGACGGGGGCGATCCTTTAAAGTAACAAACTCATTTACACACACACACAAATACACAAATGACACATGGCGGAAGGACCACGTGGTCGATAGCCTAACACTACTACTACTACTACTACTAAGATACGGTATATTTTACAGTTTTTCTTCGATAAAGGAGAAAACGCAAGCAAAATATGAATAGTATTTACGATCCTGACACTGTAACAGCCATACATTCGCACTTTTGGTATTGTGCGATTCCGTTCTGGTAATTTTGATATCAAAAGAAGCACCAGATTTAACCAATAGGAGAGAAGTTGTGTTCCATCAGGATAATGCCAGGCCACACGCACATAGATAGTGACTCGCCAGAAGCTTCCGGAACTTGGTTGGAAGGTTCTTATGCATCCACCTTATAGTCCGGACCTGGCACCAACTGATTACCATCAATTCCTGTCCATTGCGAATCATTTTGTTGGTGAAAAATTCGTTTCAAGAGACAAAAGGCGCATATTTGACTTCACTCGGATCTCTCTAACTATGGTAATTAAAACCTCCAATGCAAAAATTATGGATTGCTTTTTACAACACCTAGTATATAAAGGGTTTCCGCTCGATAAATCGACCTAGCTGAAACAAGACCGGGAATACTAAATGTTATTCTATTTGGTACGATAATTGACACTATTTTTAGAATAGCGTTTCACAGTGTTGCAAGTTAGTTGTAGTAGTGAAAAGAAAACTTTTATTCGTATCTTGCTTCGATGTCCATGAAGAACACACCGAAGATAGGTATGATGAACTGTAATAATGAATAATTGCTTATTTCATTTTGAAATACTTCAAAAATTCTATGTTTAAATCATTGTATACGTAACTTGTGTGTTTAGTTTATCGTATGATATTTTTTATGTTCAGTACTGTGTGGATAGCTTAAAAAGCAAAAGTTAGTGCATTGTGGCAAATACCGTATTTGTAAATAGTATCAATTACAGTTATTTGATAGAAACATTTATAAGTCAAACTTTTATTTACAAGACAAATATAATTTTAAAGTACATAAATGCAAGTTCGTTAGGAAAATAATCAGTGAATATTATAGAAAAGTGCTTACTGTAGTACTCAAGGACTTCGTTCGGTTTCCTAACTAAGTTTTCTTTTTATAAATTGTTTCACTGTTTGAGATACTCAAAAATGATAATTCTTAAAATATTCTATTTGTCAAAAACTCAATATACGTAGCGTACCTTCTTTACTACAATTTTAAGTAAATTATAATATGTATGCTTGAGTATAAAATACATGGGTAATAAAGCATGTGCTTAAATTATTATTACCCATTAACTCCACAAAAAAGTGGTTGTCATTAGTGAAATGTGCTGTTTAACATTTGTTAGTTATGCATAATAAACAGCGCTAACAGCCGAATTAATCTGTTATAATGACTGTGTAATGCAATGTTTGCGATATTGCGAATGTAACATGTTGTATTGAATTAATAGTGGCCGCGGTGTTATTTGTAGAAGGCGATGGAAGCAATAAGGGTAGATCAGAGGGTTGCGTAGTAAGGCAGGTGGTGGTCGCAGATGTCACTCAAACAGATGCCCGTCTGCTCAAACACTTTCTAGATAAAGTTAGTAAACGTTTTCTTCCTTTCGAGACTAACCGAATTAGTTTTATTGCACTGCATGGATTGTTGTAACAGCATCCCCGTCAAACGGATAAATGAGGGTCTAGTGTGTATTGATGACTCTAGACATGTGCTTTTTAATCTACTGTACACAATATATTCCTAAAAAATATTTTAATTCATTAATCAATAGCCTACTTTCAATAGAAATTTATCGCGCAATGGGCGCACTGCATACTAAAACTGTCTCCTACATGTAATTAATAAATGAATGCAATTACAACCTCACCTGGTGCACGACGGTAATAAATGAAATAAAAGGAACAACAAATACATCCCACCCTCTTTCAGGGCAACAGAACAATACATTTGCGCACAGTTCAGGTGCTTCCTAATTACATTTAAAATTCATTATCCTCGCCACAGGATGTTTACTTAATTTACATCAACTTAAAATTGAAAATTATTAATCCGCGAACAATCCCGCACAGAAAAAAAAAATAGAGTTATTTATGCGGACTCGTCATCGTAATTAAGCCGTCCCTTCGCCCGCCAAGGGGCGACGGAAAAAATGATGCGCGCATTAAATGAATGATTCCATTGTAAACAAGCGCATCAATCATCAAGAAAATTACAATTAAATCATATCCTTCGCGAACGCAAATGGATTATAAATTATCCAATTTTATTATCACTGTAATTTAGAAATGATTGCTGGTATTCGGGTGGCCACGTTTCATAAAGTAATAACTTAAATTAATTTAACCTAAACATTAATGTAAAGTAAATAATGTTTTCTAGATTATATACAAATAAACCATTTCTAGTATTTTAAATTAATTAAGAAAGAAATCGAAAATAATTAAGATTAAATACCAGATGAAATGCAAACCAAAAGTTGTTAGCCAAAAAGTATATAGAGATCCCTTTAACAGGTTCCTATTGAAGTGCTTTAAAATTGAAAACAACATTATTAAAAAATAAATATGTAAGAAATATCCCAAAATCATAACAAAAAATAGAAATAAAAAATAATATATATAAAGGTATAAATTTTAATACATTATAAAGTAATCAATAGCTTATTGATTACTTTAGCAATTTGGTTATATAGTATTTTTTAATCTGGCTTTATTTAAATTTATTAAAAATAGAAAACATCATTAATTAAAACCGAATGTATAGCTTATTTTCGAATTCAATTTTCTCCATTCTGATTAAAAAATATGAAATTAAGTGGATATTATTCCGAAAATTCTAATAAGAAAAGTTTCCACGTTAAAAGTACACTCATTACCCCCGGAGAATTCCTAACACAAAAAAATTCCAATTATCACGTTGATACACTTTAGTTAATTCAATCTCGGCACCTTCGCAGCCTTTATGCGAAATTCTGCAGAAATCACCCAGTGGCCCATTGAACGGCGAGGGCTCGCTTTACGGGGGGTAATTTCTTTTTCAGAATTTCCACCTCCTCATAAATAATAAAATAAGCTGTCAAATATGTATATAGGGCTGAAAAGGTGCGCATTTATTTAGATTTATGAAAGGGTGTTGAATTCGTAATACCCAGTAATGAAGGCGGGCTTATTTTCCTAATTAAATAAATCATAGCCGTTTTACCCCTTTTCAATTTTCCACTTTTCTTGTCACTCTCGGCGCGCAGGGGTAACGCAATCAGGGCGATCTTTTCGCTTTTAATATCGACACATTCCGGTATTATATTGAATATTTGGTTTACGCTTTTCTCTTTTGATGTCCTAATTACTTTCGATTACTAATAATTGAATTAATCATCTAAACTATATAATATCAATAAATGTGGTTATATTAAAAGCGTTCGTTTCATTTTTGACTTGTTTTTATTATATTAATTTATCGTTCAATATTTAAAGCCGCATGAAATTTATTTTCAAAAAAATAATAATTATTTTAATGGATTTGGAATGTACAATATAAAGAAGAAGGTAAATATAATTTAATAATGGCACAATGAAAAAATTGTTGTCGGGAAAAATTTAATAAATACCGGTAGGAACTTTTATAAAGAGATAAGAAGGTGAGCGCGGGGCGTAGCGTTTCTTTTTCCATTTTATTCTGTTCTGATAAAATATGATTAAAGAATATACAAGAAAATAACAAGACAAGCAATTGACAGGCATCGTCGAAACCGTTTTATCCCTTTATATAACTTCCAGAATTTATATTCAAAAAGTTTTTAGAAACTTAAAAATGCTCTTTTCTCTATTTACCACCGGCAATAAATCTCCATGAATTTAGAGGGAGCGAAGGGAAACAGACGAGAGATGACTTTATAAAGAATCCTTCAGTTACTATTTATTACACGTTGTACACAGATTGCGTTCCTGGAACAGGAATATAATATGTTAGACGGCGGTTTATAAATGATGTTACGGTGCAGACATTATTATGTGATGATTTTAATAATTTGCCTACGTACCAAATTTTTTTATTAAAAAATTCTTATTAATTTGTTAATTTTTAATCTTAATTTGCATTTTATAAAAATCTATCAAATGTTTTAGTAATTATATCGTAGGTTAGAGGTCACCCATCCACACTACATATTTGCATCCAAACCATCGTTTATTCTTTAAAAGTCCAAAAAATATACAATAAGTTTTAATATATTTGTAGGGTGGGCATTCTCCAATTACTATACCATAAGTATAATTACTCCACTGATTTGAGAGTATATTATTATTAATTTACAATATTGATTAAATGGTGGTTACACAATCAATGTTAAATACCTTAGTTAAATTTCATCAAAGCAGTGTTGTACTCAAAATGAAAACATTCGACAGGTTTAATCCATTAGAAACAAATTACAGCAAAAGAATAATGTACAATTTGCGAGGGGAATTTATTGATATTTAATGAAGCCTTAAGTGTATTTTATTGATTAAAAGTTAGACATCAACTCACTCTACATATGTATATTGTCTCTATCTATTGATCGGTCATTAATTTTTAGTAAAATAAATATTAGAAATATTATATATCATATAAAATAAATATCACAAATTCCTAAAATGAAATAATAAGTAATTTATTTATAATTGATATATGTCAAAATGTTTGGCAATATAAACAAAAGCTATAGAAAAGACCAAAATAAAATTTGTTGAAAAATATATTTTTGTTCAAAATTTGCTGAAAATATTGACGATATAGACAATATTAGAGTGACTGTTTTTGGAAATGCATGTTTTCCTTTATTTATAACCTTTGAAGAGCTTTCTGTTCATTTCAGCTGTAACATGTTTTCACGTACAAGTAAACACTCAACGTGGTGATGTAGATTATAAGATTGGGCTCTTTTCTAGCATGTTCAGGAAAAACGTCGATGCAATTATTTATTTTGGTTTAAGTTACACACATTTTCATGGCGAACCTGAATGAATATTGTAGTAAACATATTAAATTTATTTGATAGTTTCTTATACAATTGCTCCCTTCAAATCAAAATTCGTAGCTCCATTTTCAACACATTTTCTCTTAAGCTAGGGTTACCCCAAGGTTCTCTTCTATCTCATATAGTATTCGATCTTTTGTTACACGATATCTACCGTCATAGCTTAAATATTGTCACCTTTATTCTGGCGATCTGTCGTTATTACCAGAGTTATTACACATGTTATCTTTAAAGCAATACATCGCATTTTTCCAAAATTGCCCACTAAATTTTCGACTAGTGTTTTATATTACATAAAATGTCATATTGATATACATAACATAAAATAGTTCCTTAAAATTGGAACAAAAATAGAAGCCATCAATGGCAAAAATATAGCCTGACAAGAATCGTCTGCGGATATTCATCGTCAGCTACAGGGAATAATGGGTTGAGTGGAAGAACACTGCACTGTGAACTCCGCCTTTAAGTCTTGCGATTTAAATTTTGAAGTTATTGTGAGTGTATTTTATTTTGTATCATTTTTTTAGTAAGACTTGTAAAGGAAATAAACTAAACTATACTTTTCTGCCTTGTAATTCTCCAGGAATCCTTCAGTTTCGGTTACGAAACTTTTCCTTTTTCTGTATTTTTTTAGTAAGACTTGTAAAGGAAATAAACTAAACTATACTTTTCTGCCTTGTAATTCTCCAGGAATCCTTCAGTTTCGGTTACGAAACTTTTCCTTTTTCTGTATAAACTCTTCTAACTTTATCATCTGATTAATAATTGGTTCCATAAAAACCCCTGCTTTTACTTTAGCTTCTGATAGATTACGAATTTTTTTGTGGAGCAACTTAATTGCCTGCGATTGCTGGTCAAATCTCTTAACAAATTGCTTCACAAGCCCCATTTTTAAATATAGCGGAGGCAACAAAATTTTACTTCGTTCGATGAATGACTCCCACTTAACATTTTGTGCACTGACAATGAACTCTAAAATCTTGGAGGCTAAACCTTAACCTGGTAATGCTGATTGTCGGCTCGGCTGTCCCACAAACAAAGATAGCAAGGGTTCTTCATATAGCCTCCTTGCAATCTTAAAATCCGCAATAACTTCCCAAATGACGCAATTTCATTTTGTATATTTTTGTAAATGACAGTTTGAAATAAAGATTATTATTAAAGATTAAAGATTAATTCTTTTCTTCGTATAGAAGTTTTTCAAGCACATTTTTGGCGCTCTCATATTTTTCTTAAGATCAGAAGATTATGCTATGGGAATTGAGGGATATCGGTTTTCACTGTGAAAGAGAACCGTTTTCAAGTTTAGAGAAGAGCCATCTATAAATAAAAACCTTTGGTTTGAGTTGTTCTCAATTTTTAACTCATCAAATAACCTACTGATATCATTACAAAAACATAACTCTTCTTTTTCGGTAAAGAAGTCCATGAACCCTACGTTTCGTTTTTGCTACTTAGTAGCACACTCGTCCTTATCAATTAATTTCCACTACTGTTGCCTTAATACCAAAATTTCAGCCTTCATCTTCGATAGTATTAGATCTCGAACCAAATCGCTTATATCCTGTTGGTTTGGAAATTACGGCTTTCCTTCTGCATCAGTCGGTATATAAATATCTGGTGACTTCGTCTTCCTAACAGGTTTTGCTTATACCTAAAATAAGTAATTGTGGAGGCTTTTACTTTTACTTGATAATTCAAAATAAAACTATTAACTTTGTTGGTATCACTTTTTATAATATAAAATATATAATATAAAAAGTTATGCCAATAAAGTTAATTGTTTTATTTTGAATTAATTTCTACCTGATAGAAATAGTAGTCGGATTCATCAATTCTTGACATTCTCCAAACGTTTGGAATTGCGAATTTTATTGACCTGAATCCAGTTCTATATTAGACTGTAAACAATGAAAAGAAAACTGTAATTAAACGCGACCGAATCGTGAAGGATTTCATTCAGTATTTCCACAGTTGTTGTACAAATAACTATTATACATCAATGATGCTTCAAAAATATACCCAGAATTATTTTGTTTTCTTGCTCTATAAAAAAACATTCTGTTTTAGCGTCGGGTTTATTGTGTCTTTTCTAAACGTTCAAGGGATTTGTGATGAAGGTTGATCCCTATTATTGATCATCCAAAGCAACGATAGCGTAAAACATAAAAATAAAGCCTAAAATTCCATACAATTGATCTTCTACTCGTAAAAGGAAATCGGTATCACTTTGACGTTGAATTTAGTTCATTTTGGGTTATTCTGAATCGGCTTATAATAAAGAAAACCTAGTCACAAAAACACTTCGAAATTAGTTTAATGCTATAATGTGCATTTGTCATTTAGACATTATTTTAGCCATTATTGGCGCATTTATTTCCTATTTAGGTGGGATGCTTTTTTGGCATTTTATTGTTAAATGTGACAAATCAACTTACAATTCTCAAGTCATACTTTCCTAGAGAACTACTTCTCCCGAAGTCCATTAATGGCCAAAATAAACATCCCTTCATCAACTGGGTATATTATTTTATAACAAATTAATTGAATTTTAAATATCGTTCAAAGTGAAAGTCAAGATAAGAGCAGCGAATTTCAGGGGTCCAACCTACAAAAAGCAATTATATTTGCAAGTACACTTCTTCTTCTGTAGGCGCCTTTCCTGGCGAAGGTTGGCGATTATTGCAGCATGTGAATTCCTATATGTTGTTGTTCTCATCAAATCATCAAACTCCACTCCTGTCAACTACGTAGTGTTATGGAGCCACGATATTCTTTTCCTTCCAATGCCTCTTCTTACTTCTATCTACCCCATGAATTATCAGACGTAGTGGTTCGAAGAGTCCGTGCCTCATTACATGGCCAAAGAAAGCTAGTTCATTGTCGGAATCTATGGTTTCTTTAGCCAACAACCTAAATATTTGAATTTTGCGATTTTCTGGATTCTAGCATGTTCCAATGTTACGTTGGTTGTTATTACCATTATATTTTTTTTCCACGTTGATATTAATACCCATAGATGTAGCTTCAGTTTTCACCTTATTTAGTAAGTTATGGAGGTCCTCTTGACTGGTCTCTATTAGTACTGTGTCGTCGGCGAAGCGAATATAATTTACTAATACACCATTAAATTTTAAACCTTCCATTGATTGATTCAGCGCTCTGCGAATGATGTACTCTGAGTAAAATTAAATAATCGCAGATTAAGTACACATCCCTGCCAAACACTTTTATATATTCGATCTATTTCTAGGTGTTGAATTATCTTTTCTGTTTGTTTTCAATAGATATTCTTTACAAGAGTTAATTCCTGTTAATCTACTCCGATTTCCCGTAGCAGTCTAATTAGTTTTATATGGTTTATAGTGTCAAACGCTTTGACAAAGTTTTTGAAGCATAAGTCCATTTTTTCGGCGAAGAAGTTCTGCCTTAGCATTTTAGTTCAAGTACACACATATATAAAATGATCTGCTACAAACTATTGCGCTATTCTTCTCTGAAACTCTCACCCTAAAACTTTATAAAATATTATATATAAAATATATTGTAATATATAAGTCGCAAAAGGAACGTTTTTAGAATGCTGACGAGATATGGATATCTGTGGAATCGCTCTCTCCGTAATTCGTCAAATTCTTTTCTAAACGCATCTACCAAGATATTCCTCATTCGCGAAAGGCTACATCCTGTCGCTGAAAATTTTGGCTAAACTGCCATTTAATTCCTAATCCCAGATTTCCTCTGAATTAAAAAAGTAATCTTTAAACGAAAATTTTCCTTCATAACATTTCATCATTTTATAATTTTAACAACCCGTAAAATTAAACGGTAATCGTTACTGGCTAATACAAAAAAAACGGAGTTGTCTCTGGCAAAGGAAGTTTATAAATTTTCAAAAAAATGCGTGGGAAAATAAAAGAAAATGTTCGACTTCAGGTTTCGGTAGGTGCAGACTAGTCGTCCGATAATTACCGAACGTTCCTCCACAGCAACTGACAATTTGCAGTAACTCTCAGTAGGTTACCTTCCTTAGCTGCCCAACACATGTACAGTCCTTGATCGGATTCGAAAAGTAGATTCAAAAGGGAACGAACTGCACAACAATATTTGTATTCCGGTTTTTGGACAGAAAACAGCTTTATAAGTCTTGGCAGCCCGGAAGGATCCGACCTGTTAACTTGTGCGGCCCTTTTTGTATCAGACGGCGTGTCGCTTATGATCCGACAAAAAAAGTCGACTTGCGTAATTTTTCGCCAATTCGTCGGGCCAAATAAAAATTCCACTCATAAACTGATTCGTTAAATAAATTCCACACTTGTTTAACACAAACTGTGCTAACTTATACTTTTGGAAATTAGTTAGTATAACTTGCAGCCTCGCTTGTTACTTTAGTCCTTCTACTACTGTATCTCTAGACTTGCTTTTTCAAACTGAATACAGGCAACGTCAACCCGGAAAATGTTTAGGAAGTTCTACACACTACACATTTTATTTCATTTATAAGGCGAAAAAAAGTAACATTTCCCGCTTTCCTTGATGAAAAAGAATTTGATCTCTAAACATTTAAACAGAATTCATGGACGCGGTAAAATAATGAAATATACTCAATTAAAGTGACCAGTAGGTTTTGCCACATTAGCAGTAATAATCCCACTAATTTGGCTAGAAACTTGGCCACTATCTGGATTCATAACAATCCCCAATACCTGTATACATTTAATTTCTATCTTCCAGGAATTTTTACACCATATATTTATTAGTTTTAGAACGTCTGACTTCGAATATAACCTAACCTAACTAATGGCTATAACATAACATCATAATGTACCTTAACGATATCGACCGAAGACTCAGGTAAATTTTATTTATCTTATTTATCTGCGCAAAATTCCACCTAATCAAATTGACCAACGTCCTCGTCATCATCAGTCGGAGCTAATTTTAAATCTTTCGCATGCCAAAATCCTCAGTATGTTTCAGCGTGTAAGACTACGGAAATAATTAATTAATAATAAAAGGTCCTATGTATTTTGGAGCTAGCTTACCATACAAATTATCTGAGGCATTCGACATTACATAATTTCATCTCCAGACTTTTTGACCGACAGTAAATTGAATAGATATTCTACGTAAATCGTTTTCTTACCTCTATTTAATGCCTTTTTCAACTTATTTCGGATATTCAGGTACAATTTACGAAGCTTTTCAGTTCTGACGACGGGATCATCGGTTTGCATTTCATCTGTATCCAACCTTTTAGTAGATGTGCCCGTTAACGAAATTTCTCTCCCAAAATTAACGAAGTACTTCATGTTTAGAGGTCCCGATACAACAGCTAGGTAATTTGTTGTAAGTACTTATCCCAGTGCCACTGGTCATTGGATTTAAACAAGACAAGCATCGTCTTTAAGACCCTATTAACCCTCTTGGTCAGATTTGCTTGCGGGTGATAGTTAGCCATTAAAGAAATTACAATGCCATATTTCTGAGCCAGGGACCTAAACTGTAGACTTCTAAATTGCACACCATGGGGCTCCAAATACCAAGATACATGATCTTCAATGCATTTACTTATGGCTGAAACAGTGGCCGTCCGTAACGGGAAAGTAAGAATGAACTTGCTAAAGGTATCATGTACTACTAGAATAAACCGAAACCCATTTTATGTTCTAAGCAGAGGACCTATGGGGTTAATAGCGATCACCTGCCACGGTCCCTAACAGCGGTGTTTTCTAATTCAAGCGGTTACCCTTGGGATTCGCCAGCTACCTTTCAGTGTTTCATTGGTAGGTTGTTATTGGTAGATCTAGAGCCCTTTTGTTTTGTGTATCTGAATGATAAATGAGTTCTTTTTTGATTAATTAATTTAATTCTAGTTTCCATTTTTATCTTGCTTATATTTGAACCAGATCTCATGATATATACATTGCATCGAGTCATACTATACGATGGTTATAAGTTGACATTACGCCTCAAAAAAGTTCTTTGATAATTTTGTGTTTGGTCAAGCCAGTTGATTGTTACATTGTTTTAAAATGAAGGTATAAAAAACGGTATATTTTTAGTACCAGTGTAAGTAAAAGATCGGAATAGGCATACAGTGTCAATTGGAAAGGCAAATCGGAGGTTTCAATAATTTAGTCCTGAAAATACAAATGTCGAAAATGAAGCACGTTAGATAGGTTACATATTCCATTGCACGGAACCATTTGCACAATACCGTTCTCAAGAAGAAACTTGAATTGTCGGAAAATGACCTTTTAGATCGATTGACGCAGTTAAAATGTAAGAAAATTGATCTACTTTGAAGCTGGATATGAAAAATGGGTCAGAGAAAGCCGGAAAAGATCGTGGCCTAATCAAGGTGATCCCCCCCTAAATGATTGCCAAGCCAAGATTTGAGTTCAAGAAGGGTTTGCTTTGTGTTTGGTGGAATTGAAGAGGAATCACATCATTATAAGCTGCTTCTATCAGACCATGCACCCAAGTCGAATCTTTGATGTTAACAATTAGCTAGATTGAAACGATCAACCAGAAGCGGCCAGAATGTATTAATTAGAAGGGTGTTATTTTTCATTAAGATAACACCTGGCGTCTGAGGGATTGGAAGAGGTGTTATATTATAATCATCATATATTCCAGATATGGCACTAAGCAATTATCAGCCTTCGAAGCAATTCAAAGTTTTTTTGTTGATGCAAAACTGGCCTCAAGAGAGGTTTTTGTTTCTAAATTGTCAAATTTAATATTTGGTTAAATGGGATAATTATATTAATTTCGTCAATAGATGCTTGTGAATGTTGATCTTGGATTATATTTATTATTATTGAATATGTTTAATATTATTAGCATTTAGAAAATCGATATATTAGTATTAATATTACATTTTAATAATTCAATTCGATAATTGATTTTGAAAGTTTGAAAGAATGAAAGAAATTTTATTACAACCAACCGTATAACATAAAGTAATGTTTCTTATGTAGTTTCAAGAATGTCAATAATGGAAATGGACGTGCAGTTTTAATGGCAGCTATTTTTAAGTCCGTATGCGTTTATGGAAAAACAAGAAAGCGCAGATGTTGTTCACTTTGGGGAGCTTGTTTTGTACAGCATGTTACATTATTGATTAGTTCCGAAGGCGTCTAAATATTTATAACTATCGGGAGAAGTTTCCGCGGAATTTAAAAACGCGGTCCAATTCGACGGGGCGTCGCGTTCGTGACCGATTTGCATGCGGGAATAATAATAAAACGCGGAGCCGAAGTGCTTATGTTTATGCGAGCATTAACAAGTTATTATTATAGGTCGGTAAAGTTTGAGATTTCATTTATCGACAAGTGAAGTGCGGTTAGTCGAGTGAGATGGTCCATAAAAAGGGCTCGCTACTTATATTATCGTTGCCCTTCAGGCTGCAGGGAAATGTCAGTAAGTTGCGAATTTATACGTTGATTTATACGTTAATTTGAGCCAGGTGAATATTTTATTTCGATACAAATGGCGGTCGTTATTGTTTCAGCCCCTCGCGCTCCCAGTCCAGGACCCGGCACAAGGTTAATTGGCTTAGTTACTGATGTTAACTCGAATTTATACCGCTTTTAACAGCGCTTGTCACTGATTATTTTCACTGATACACACTGAAATTTATCAATTTGTAATCGCGACGACGTCAACAACGTCCGTTATCTCGTTTTCGTAATTACCTTCAGCACGTGGATGTAATTGGCTGCAAAGTAGGAAGAGAGATGAAGGGAAAAGTATAATAATAGGGCCTCTATTTAGAATCATGAAGGTAATGTCCGATAAAGCACAACCCTTCCCTTTTCCGTATTGTACCTTAAGAATTCAGGGTTGGTAGCGGTTCCAACTTGTTCAATCATATCAACTTTATCAGCAATTCCCCGCCTTGTTTCTTCCAGGGACGGAATACAATATGAGTAAGCAATCATTCCCAGTCCTTTCCAATCTCTTATAAATATACAATTAACTACCTCTGTAACAGCAGATAAGCTAGTTATTCTCTACAACCTGATCAATATATTTATTATTGTCGACGTTGATTTTCAGCGACTTGGATTGATTTTCCATTAAAGAAGCTATTATATTGACATACAACTACAATACTCTAGATTATAGTAGATAAACTAAATCAGTTATACTTTAAAAATATTGTATCATTTATAGAGCATATTTACATACAGTATAAAATTAAAATTCATTTTTAACACTATGTTTTTATTACTTAGTTATGACCCTAATTGTTGAAGGAATTCGAGCTTGGATGTTAATGATTTTGATAATAACACGTTAGTTTTTATGCCGCAGTAAAAATGCTAATTTTAAGCAAAGCTGTGCCCATTACTTTTATGTTCAATGCCTAATTAGGCCTAGTTAATTTTAAAGTGGATAGGGTTTACATGTAAAATATAATTTATTAAAGTACTTTAAGAGATCAGGATGTTCAAATGAAATATTTGTTAATGCACTGTATAAATAAATATTTAAATAATTATAAGCTTGATAATATCACGTAAGCTTAGAGATTTATACTTATATTGTAAGCATATAGAAAAGTAATTTTTTTGACATTTAATGTGTAATTGATTTGATTAGATTGATTATTTTATTGAATTTCGATTTCTGATACCAAGCTCAATATCTCCCCTCCTAGAAGGCAGTAATTTGAAGATCCCTACCAATCGCGAGAAGGTCGAACTTGAACCTATAATTCGCTCACCAATTTCATAAATTGAGATTAGGACACATACATTAATTTCAAGTGAGCTGTTAAATAATAAGGAAGATAAACCTAATTCGCCAAGCCACTAAAGTTTATAAATAGAAATCGATTACCCTCGGAATAGGGTTAGCGATTAGCTGAAGTAGATCAAGATTCAAATCCTAAAGGCTGTGCTTTAATTTTTCGCCGACTAATGGCATAAAAGATAAAAGGAAATGAACTTGGTGCCTAGTTTGAAAGCAATGGATTAGAAAGCAGAATGTGAAAGATTGAATGAACAATCAAAGAAAAGAAGGCAAAGATTGAAGAGAAATTGAAAAGAATGAATGTCTCCTAATATTAAATAATCGCAAAAGAAGCTGAGAGAGTGAAGTTCTTTAAGTATTGAAGAATGGTAAAAAAAAACAGAGAGAGTGGTCACCTTTTCTTACAAATTTGAAGATGAAGAAGAGAGAATAACTATCTTCTTAAAAGTTTATTTGCTTTGTTTCTCTTCTAAAGCTAGTCCGAAATAAATATTACTAACAGAACTAATATTACATTTTGAATACTAAAGAATCACGAGTCGAATTTATTTTTTCGATTATAGAAGATAACTAGAATAACCTAATAATTGTTGTGGCTATAAAAATTATTTGCCTCAAGGCCCTCACTCTCCCAGAAGGAGGTACATTATCTTCTGGTTTTTCCAATTAAAATCGAAACATTAATAACGAAATCTTTTTTTTAGAATTGACAAATGTTTCAGTATTATGTTCATAATTTTGAAAAATTTCATAATTTTTTGTTGATGATAACTGCTTTCATATACTTCTTTGATGAATCTTAATGTATTGATAATAAAGAAAGCACCGTTTTTGCAACAAAACTTACTCTAAAGTTAATAAAAACGTTTGAACGTAAATATTAACACCAGTCGATTTTGAAAAATTGATGACGAAGAAATTATGATATTTCTAGTAAGAAGAAACAAGAGAATTCACTGCTGCAAAAACTATTCAAATATTACAAAATGGGGGGCAAAGCAAAATCTGTTTATGTTGCCAAATATCATTAATCAAAATAAATCAACACTAATTTCAAATGTTTTTCTTTAAAATAGCCCAGTATAGCTATCTATTTGACCAAATTATTATTTAACACTATTCTACCACCAGCATTTTAATCGTGTAAACTTAGTGAAGACATGACTTTCGATATTCACCAGTAACATATTCATCATCTTATAGCTCGTTATGTTTATTGTATTGAGTATAAAATTGTTATTATCAATAGTTCAAAATATAGTCATAGCAATCTCCATGAAGAATTGTATGTTTATATTCACATCAGTAGCTACAAATTTTTGCGCCATCTGAATTATATAGAATATATCCGAATATACGTCTTCAATTTTACCCTGTAATGTCTACCACCCACCTTTAGATAACGTATGGCTAAGTAATATGAATGTACTTGTTTATGATTTTAAGTGCATGGATTATACACCAGTCAACGGTGCCCTTCCTGATGTACGGTGGCATGTTTATAGCATCGATTTCCCCTGCGATTTCTTCTATTCCATTATTTTTGGGATATTAAATCAACATGTACCTAAAATATGTGCGGCATGCAAGAAGACTTCTTGTTTACCTAAATGGTTCAGTAATGATTTAGAAAGTGTAGTACTTAAAAAAATACATAAATCGTACAATTTAATATTATTTGAGATCAGTGCAACAGATTAAGTCAAGAATATTATTGTGACCATATTTAGAAGGTTACCCAAAAGCTTTAAGGGGTTAGTTAATTGTAAACGTAATTCCTATCAAATTTCTTCGACCATTGTAGATGGTGACTCAATTCCTTCTAGTGAAAAGGTAATAGTTGACTCTTGACTCAATATTTTGGTAGTGTTTAATCACTTCCAACTATCATTGGTACAGTAAATAATAGTTCAAACTCGAACACTAATATTAATGAGTATTGAAGGCTAATAACTGTCTTGGTACTGATGGGCTACCCGCATTTTTGCTTTATAACTGTGCTTTTGCACTTAGTCGTCTTTTATGTTTATGTTTATTATTTTTTAGCTTACTATCAAAAAATAAAAAAATATATATCAATATATACACAAAAATTATACGAAACGTACAAACATTTTGGATGGACGAAGCTGGGCGGAGTTCGTGCAGCAGCGACGATCTTCCACTCTAACCTTTGTTTGACCACGATGCTGAGGGTGCAAATATCCTCTTCAACATCTGGATTCTTCTATAAATGCTTTTATTTTCTATTTTGTCCCCTTTCTATGGTTGTTATATAATCTATTTCTTTCCACAAGAGCATTTCCCAAATGTTTGAAGAGTGCATTTATTACACCGATTCACAAATCGCATAAAGTTGATAATTATATAGGCGTATAACTATTTATTGGAAATGGAAAGATATTTAAAAAGTTACTTTTTCTCACTCTACAGAAATGTGTCAGTCTTAAATCTCTATGTATCAACATGGCTTTAGAACAGTAAAATTACCTTCAACCAATCTTTTAGTTCATGAGTAGAATATTGTCAGGCAGATCTATCTACACTGGCTATCAAAAGCTTTGATACTGTTGATCATAAGATTTTGCTTGATAAATTGCGTTGTTTCAGTATTGACGGTATTCTATTTGACTGGCTAAAACCATATATAACCGACAGGACTCAATATGTTATTATAATATGTTCGTGTTGGATCATGTGTCTCTCGTTCTATTGACCTCTTCTATAATATTTTTATTAATGATGTAGTGAGCTGTTTTTAAATGTGATGTGCAATTTTTATGACTGACTTCCTATCATTTGGGCAGTGGTGTAATGAAAATAAGCTGGTATTTCATTGTATTTTTTAAGTTGTATATTAAAGTTGTAAATAACTAAGATATTCAAAATGTTTGTTTATTTTCACTACAATTGTTTCGCAAATTTATTGCTTCTTCAGGTAAATGAAAGTTTACGAAGTAATTTTTAAGGTTAAAACCTTAAAACGAGTCAACTCTATTATAGACTTTGGCGTTAACACTATTACCAACTTAAACTTTTCAACTCATATTTTTAATATCATGGCCAAATCCGATCAGCTTTTGGGTTATAACCTTCTTCGCACACAGTATCTAGTCTCTATATACTATTGCAGATAAAGAAAAGATTGAATGGATTTAGAAAAAATTTGTACGATTTTTGTCATTCAAGTGTAATGTACCTTACAGTTACCAACATGCACTCTCAACCTTCAAGGTTACTAGTCTTGAATCAAGGCGCTTTAAGTCGGATGTCTTACTTGTTTACAAAATCGTTCAAAATAACATCGATTGTCCATTTAATGGGAATTCATTTACTTCTTCGCCGCACACGTCATAATATCACATTTAATATTCCCTTCCAAAGGACGGATTATGCCCTGTACTCGACCGCAACGGAAAATCAAAATTGGTGACTGTATTGGCGTTCCTATACAGTCACCAATTTTGATTTTTTTGTAGACTCGTTAAGTCGTTTGGATCGGACATTTCACAATGTGTAATTTTGTTGTTAGTATCAGTAATTTTTAACTATTTATTTTGTGTTTAGTATTTAATCATCGTTTTTACATGTTCATACATGGCTTCTGTTAATAAATTAATTATTATTATCATCATATTTACTAAAGTTGAGTTTTTCTTATTCTGTAATTTTTGTCATTTCGGTAAATACTTTGCTCACTGGACTCTTGATGAAACGAAAATAGAATATTATCTAATTCTGAAATAAGACACTTCTCCAAGGAATTGCAAAATTAAATTTAATTAATAATTTAAAGGGCCTCATTGGCCGAAACACGTGTCAGGAAACTGAATATACCAATATGAAACCAAACAAGTGTCTTATTTCAAAATGACATAATATTTTGTCATTTCGTTATCTGTGAAGTTTGGAATTACAGAAAGGTATTTTATTGCATTTTTTTCAAATACATATATACGATTAATAATTAATCAAATAAGATCTGCGAGCTGGTACCAATTATTGAAGGACGCGGCTCACTCAGCCTTATAAATTGCTTCTAGGAGTCAGGGCTGACTCAGCCTTAATGAGAACATGCGTGCCTGCATAAGGTTGAATCAGCCTGGAATGAGGACATACATGCATACATGGGGTCGACTTAGTTTGAAATGAAGACCAAGAGGAGTGGTGCCGAGGCCGACTCAGCCCTGAATGAGCAGGTTTTCGTGGTGCTAGTTAATTCTGGTGCTTGGAGAGGTGGGATTGCCATGAGAGAGATAAATGTATTCCATTATTTTTTTTCAAAAATTTTTGTTTGTCAAGTTTAGTTCGGGCACTTGCAAAAATGTAAATTTGCTACTCACTCGGTTTATACAAGCATTAAGCACTACCTTCAGCACTATAAATAAGTTTTGCTTTTTTCTCTTCTAAGTTCGGTTTACCTTTGAACTCTTCATCAGTGAAGTAAATAGTGTTTTTGAGTATGTTAACAATTGCTATTTTTGCCCTTCAAAATCTAATTCTCTTCAATTCAATTTTTGAATAACTTTTTGGGTACGTTTACTTTATGGTACATCTAAAATATGATGAAAATTAATATGAAAACTTTGATTTATTAATTCAGTTGTAATATTACAAATTTAGACTAATAGATACTCTGTAATAAACTGAAATTAACTTGAAATTACGAACTATTTTCTTATATATCGTATATATAAAACAGTTGAAGAGAAATGTAAATATTAGATTAGTCTGATCGTTCAATGGGGAAATTTAGGGATTCTTGTTTGCTTTGTAAATTTCTATTGCTTCCAATGAATTAATTTCGCTATTTGGTTTATCGAATTGCCGAATTATTATTTGTATTTCTGTGAGAATATTAGAGTACTTGAAGAGAACAATAATTTTTAAAAGTTTTTCTTCATTGCAGTTATTTAAATACTAAATGCAAATTTCGAACACAATGCGAAGTGTTGTTGTTGAGAAGGATATTTTAAACTTTTATTATATTATATGTATGATTAAATTATGTCGCCTACTGGTTTAATCTAATTTTGAATTTACAAAAATTGTATAATATACATGCTTCTACATTGAGATAAAGTTAACTAAGTTTCAGTTTATCTATAATTTCAGTTTTGCAATATTTCTGTTAAAGCTAATGTTTACTTGACTTAACTTTTCTGTTCTTCTAAAGTTCTGGGTTTGGGAATGGAAATCTTATTACTTTTTTTGCGTAAAATTCTAATATTTTCTAAGACGTAGTCAACAGATTAAATGCCTCTGGTGGATAAGTTCAGTGCGCAAGATAATAATTTACGTCATAGTTAAGTCTCTATTCTTGAAGCAGAGTTTAGTTTTTTTTGTATGTTATGCTTCTCTGTTATTTGGACTGCTTTATATTGGAAATTGTTCCCAAGTTCATAAAACTGACCATAAAAATTGAATCAAAAATGAAGTTTGTAATTTAAATTTATTAGATTAAGATAGTTGGTTAGTTCTGTGTACTCATCTTAAAGTACATAATGGTTGTCCTTGTACTTGTACTTATAACTGATCATTAAATGATCAAAAACTATCAAAAATGTTTATTTTAATGTAGTAGTCGTAATCTTTAAATAGGTAATTGTGGATGCCTCTACTTTGTGATACATTATAATTATTAATAAATGATTGTAAATACCTTTTTATATCGTTATCACACATTTTTTATCTTTTTATTGTGACTATAGTTTCGACAGATTTTCCGTCATTTTCAAACTATACTTCAAATTTTTACAAACAACGTTATAAAACATTTTACAAACAATTTAGATGGCGTTAAACAGAGTGTATATATAAGGTCAGTTTGATCATTTATTAGTAGAATTTAAGGGTTACGTTTAATTTTATAAAGAGACTCGAGTAAATCCATTTTTAAGCCCTTTTCGGCGAAATGAATTATCTTAAGTACATCTGTGTCATCAAAATTGTGATTATTTTTTAAGAAAAGTTGATTTTTCGTTCGATTTTTATTATTATAAGAACTTATATGTTCTTTTAGTCTAATTTTAAAATTCCGACCTGACTAACCAATATATACTCCTTTATAAGTTTTACAAGTTAATTTATATATTCCTGACTTATTTATTTTATGTATCGGAGTTTTATTATTATATATAACATTAAATAATTTATTTGGAGATTTTAGAGAAATGATAATGTTGTGTTTCCCGATGATGTTTTTGGTAAAATTCAATAGATTTAACTAAACATTTAAATAATTTCCATTTAGAACACAATACTAAGCTAGTGTCATTTGATGTAAGTAATATGTTCACCAACATACCTTTACTAGAATGCATAATACTTATTAAACAACATTTATAATCATGCAATGTTAATCTGGTCATAACACAAGAATTTTTAAATTTAATAGAAATTATTTTGAAATATAATTATTTTTCATTTGAAAATAAAATCTACCAACAAGAAGAAGGTTTGGCAATGGGCTCCCCATTAAGTCCCCTATTAGCTGAAATATTCATGCATGATATTACTCA
Organism: Ontholestes murinus; assembly: GCA_963969525.1. Classification (NCBI taxonomy): domain Eukaryota; kingdom Metazoa; phylum Arthropoda; class Insecta; order Coleoptera; family Staphylinidae; genus Ontholestes; species Ontholestes murinus. The sequence goes on from OZ018394.1 coordinate 34,524,911, forward strand.
AAAAATATTAAACCTCGAGTCTACCAAAAAACATTAAGTTCTGGTATGATGACATTATTTCAGCCTTTAAAGGCATTGACCGACAATTACAACAGTATCTAACTGAGATCAATAACAATTACCCTAATATTAAATTTACATTAGAACAAGAAGTTCGATAAATAAAATAAATAAGTCAGGCATATATAAATTAACTTGTAATACTTGTAAAGCAGTATATTTTGGTCAGTCAGGTCGCAATTTTTAAATTAGACTAAAAGAACTAAAAACGAAAAATCAACTTTTGCTAATCATTTACTAAACAATAATCACAATTTTGATGACACAGATGTACTTGAGATAATTCATTTCGCCGAAAAGGGCTTAAAATGGATTTACTCGAGTCTCTTGAAATTTATAAAATTAAACGTAACCCTGAAATTCTACTAATAAATTATCAAACTGACCTAATATATACCCCTCTGTTTAACGCCATCTAAATTGTTTGTAAAATTGTCTTATAAAGTTGTTTGTAAAAATTTGAAGTATAGTTTGAAAATGACAGAAAATCTGTCGAAACTATAGTCACAATAAAAAGATAAAAAGTGTGTGATATACGATATAAAAAGGTATTTATAATCATTTATTAGTAATCTTAAAACATTTTCTGATAGTGATATTAATTTTCTCAAATAAAGTGAAGGAGTTGTGGCATTGTATTGAACTTTATATCAACTTTATTATTATAATGGGAGTCTAACAATTATTGTAGTCCCGCGTGGCCGTGAAAACGTCGTTTCTTACTTCATAAAAATTAATCTATTTGTTTAAATTTGACAGAAATTGACTTTAGCAAAGAAAGAAAAAGTTTATAAATCCAAAACATTAGATACATTACATTTGGAATTTATAGAAGCTGTTTGAAGTGCTCTCCATTAACTTGTAAACATAAACAAACACGTCTTATCAGTTTCATCCACTAATCTGCATTGTCTAGAAATATTTTCTTTTAAATCCTGTAAAGAATGAACTTGTATTTTAAAATTGGTTTTCTTTAAATAAGAAACAAAAAAAAAACACATGGGAGTTAAGTCACAAGAAGACGGGTGATACAGATCGACACTTATTAATCTATCGGCAAAGAATTCTCGCAAGTGTGCTGTGGTAGCATAAGCAATATGAGGTCGTGTCGAATCTTGAAAAAATCCGCATAGAAGCTCATCATCGTGGAGTTAATTTACGAGATGTTCGAGAATATTTTTGACCATTAAAAAGAACCATTATAATCGTTAAAGATTTAGCATTAGAAAATTCTAATCCGATTTTCAGCATAAAGAAAATTGTTGAAACGCCAATAGTTTTTTAATTGATCAATTTCGTTATTCATCATAATTAAATATTGGGCTTATTTAGAACACATATTTCTAAACATATTTGCTAAACAGCAATTAGTTAGTTAGTAGAATGCTTAAAAATAAACCAATTTCGACTTATTTAACCTGAGCTTCGGATACAGAATTTATGAAAGAGCAACCTTTTCCGTACAAGAAGTCTACTTTTTTTACGATTTATCGAATATATATGCTACGTCTCAGGTTATATGTAGAAATATTGTTCCCTTATGAAAGTGAAAATATGCATTTGCTAAAAGATAAACAACTACGTGCAAACTTTAATTCCGTTCAAATTAAAATTGCATCCAAACTGTACAAAATTACTTCTCGAGCAATCTCTTTGTGTGCTCAGCGTTGAATAAGACGGGCGTAAATTTCCGTGATATTAAAAGATGATTACTGTTTATTTTAATTGCGCGGATGCTCGGCATAAATTTATGTTTTGCGGGGAAGGACACACACATTTCACTAAAATAAAGTAAAGTTTGCGTAATTTAATGTAGCTTAAGGGCTGAAAACAAATTTCGTTCGCAAGGCAGCGTAGTAAGCGAATTCAGTCAATTGTCTGAGGGCAAATTGTCTAATATTACCCTTTGACACGATTCCCTCTGACAACTTGAACCCCTTTGATACCGAAGGAACACATATACTCCTCTATAAACCTGAACGCTTTCTGCTGAAAACGTAAGAAATCCATTCAAGTATTAACTCTTCTTTTCGGATGTGTGAAATTCTAGCGTTGTTTCACTTTGTACCAATTTCCTACTTCATATAAATTTTAACGAGATTTATGCACCTCACACACAACGCGCCATCGCGTATATGAATTCCAACTTCATTAGGTATTTATTGAGAACTTTTCTGCCAGGATTTCCGAACTATTCACTCGGAATAACGTTATGCGAAGTTACGACCTTTCTGCACTTTCGGCGCTCGGTTTACATACCCGAATTCGAAACGCAATGCTGCCGAAAGGATATTTTATTTTAAAATAATATTCACATTCAAATCTAACTTTTAGTAGTATTACTCTATATTACTAGAAATTTCTTTTAAATAATCAGATCTATAATGCATATATATAGTGTAGTGCTCCTAAAATTTTCAATTTTCATGATCATAAAAAAATAACTCCTATCATTAATTAGAAATAGTTACGAATGTGTGTATTTAAACTATTGCTGAAATTTCTTGATATTTACTTAATAAATTTTAATAATTCATTTTAAAAAGATATTGGTGTAAAGATAGAGAGAAAACATCTTTATTATTAGCAGTAAGTATATATACAGTTTTTGTGAAGTGAACAGTGTACAGACTTGAGGCTTCTTCTAATCAACGGCTATCGATCCGAGGTCAGCCTGGTGTAAAGATTTTTTCGAAATAATAGGTAAAAGTTTATACAATGCAATTATTGTTTTAGATCAATGATTCGTATTTTCAATTATATAGATGGCTGTATTTAACTCATAATATTGTAATTATTTAATATAGTCTGAAAATTCCCTATTATATTAAAAATCAGAAACATTTGCGTAATATAGTATCCAATTACTCCGGATGCCGTACTGTAATACATAAAAGTGTCGCTTAAATCGACTGCGAGTAATATTATCAAAGTGAAACTTTTTCCTTGAAGATGCAAAACCTCTCGGGAAATTCGATAAATTCCTTCTTTACAATTGACATGCGAACTTCTGCATCGAGCCTAATTCGGAATAAATTGAAAAATAAAACTCTTTAAATTTAGTTTCACCACGATATTATTCTTGTAACTTCTCATATATATAGAAGTATTAATGATAAAATGTATGAATAGTTCAAAAACCAAACAAAAATATACATCATGTATTGATTTATTATATATTTTTTTAAATTGTATAATTGTATTATTTGCAGTTCTTTATAATTCAAATCCATCGTATAATTTTTTTTTGTTTTCATAAAAGAGAAGTCATTAATTCGACAGGGGGGCAATTACAAAACTGTCTGCATCAACGTAGGCTATCGTGTGTGTGCCAGGCAAATTTAGCCCCGTGACCGAGAATATCGCGTGTGCGGAGGGTAAGTGAGGTCTTATTGCGAAAGGGTATTGCTCACTCCTGACTTCCTCTCTTCCGCCACTCCCGCCATTTCCGGTAGTACCTATATTACCGAACCACTAAAAATAGACTGACGGTTACAAACACCAGAAGGGCATTAAAAAAAGAAGGGCCAACTATAAAGCGGACGCGGATTAACGTGATGTATTTCGGCTCGGTTTCAATCTACGTCAGGCAGCTAAAATTTACACACACACACGCACAAACAATAATTAGGATTTTAAACATAAATAATTGAACAAATCGCGAATCTGAATTTACTATTAGCCGTCGCTCCTATTAAAATCTGCTTTGAAACTAACCGGAATTAATGAAATTGTTATATCTACAATTTTTTTTTCCAATGGTACGTGTAATTAAAAATGTCATAAAAAGCCTTGAGACCGTTACTACAGTAATTCAGCATAAACATTATGTGGTAAAAACATAGTGACTTTTTAATTTACTGCTTAAACATTTAGTATTAAATACATTGTAATGATCACTATATTTTCTCCAGATGAGATAAGTTAGTAAGTCTTATTGCCATCATAAGCACCATATTAATAACAATAGGCCAAATTCACTCCTTATCAATTTTTCAAAGGTCTTCGAATGTATTCTATCTTATGTATCTCATGGTCTAGTGCAGCATGATATAACTAGTAATCAGCATGGGTTTGTTAGAAAACGCAGTACTATGACCAACCTAATCAACATAATACATTAGATATCATCTAAACTGGATCAACAAAATCAAGTTGATGTCATTTACACGGATATAGCGAAGGCCTTTGACTGCATGCCACATCATATTATTGTAGAATTGTTATATAAATGCAATACCAGTGATAATATTATAACTATAATTAAATCTAATTTGTATAATCGTCAACAAATTCCTTATACGGTAACAAGTGATGTACCCCAGGGGTCCAATCTGGGGCCATTATTATTCATAATTTTTATAAACTCTGTTGCTAGAAGCCTTAATTGTGATTTTCTAATGTTTGCGAATGATACTAAGACATTCTGGACTATTCATACATTGGCAGATTGTGTAGAGCTACAGTATAATTTAAATAACTTATTCAAGTGGTGCCGTAAACATTGTCTTAGTCTTAATGTTAAAAAATATAACATTATGCTATTCTATAAATCAATCCTATAATATTTGATACGCAATCAATAATGATATTATCAATAGAGTAAATGAGTCAACTGACCTTGGAGTAATATTTGATCAACGGTTGAGTTTTGTACTCAATCATCATTAAAGATGTTAGGTTACATTATACGTAGCTGTAAGCAATTTAAAAATGTCCATAGTATTATTACCTTAAATCATTCATTTGTTCTTAGTAAAATTAATTATTGTGCGCCGGTTTGGATCCCTAATTATTTAAGTTATATTCATTTATTGGAGAAGGTCCAGAAGAATTCGTGAAGTATTTCTATTACTTTAAATTGGGGGTATATCCTCCAAATACCGTTAATTACGACATTCTGATCAGTGAAACATATTCAAAACCATATTGATAATCCATTTTTTTCTGAACCTTCTTTACTCCTATGCTCCTAAATTGTAATTAGAATAGTTTTAATTTATCATATGTATCTTATTGTTAATTTTCCCTGTAACTGGATGTACTTATTTATGTTGCGCAATTAATAAATTCCTGAGATTTCGAAAGAGAGAGAGAGTCGGTGAAGAAAAAGAAGAGAAGATTGCCTGCAAAGGGAAAAAAAGAAAAAAGTTAGAAAATGAAATAACCAAAAGTAACATAGTATTTTATGAAAAATGTAACCTATTTAAAAAGCACGCAGAAAATTAGACTTTTTAGAAAGCCCAATATTATTGTCAAAAAATATTTTACGAGAGAACTCCTTGATTGTAAGGTTCATACAAATTCGGAAAATAGGTTTGGCCTTTTAACCATTTGCCATTTGCTCGGTGTCATTTTTCGTTTTCTTACGAACAAGCGAATTTTGATTCACACATTATATACTTTAATAGAGGAAAGTACGTCGTTTAATCATGAATGGCAACATTGATTATTTTGGAAAATCGCTTTCTATAATTGTATATTTTTTGCAATTTTGATGCTCTGTCTGATGCACCAACTCTGGAAAGTGGCAGAGTTAGTTAGCAGCAGAAATGAACAGAATGAAAGCCTCCAGAAGGAAAATGCAACTCCTGATAATCAAGTTCATGTTATGGCAATCTGGTTTAGCAGTTCAATTGATTTTAAATAGCATGCCGCTAGAAGATATTTGTTCAATTACAGCACCACGTGCATCTTCGTGAAACTTCCAGTCCTCCATCAGAAAACCCCTATTAGGCTTGAAGACTTACCTTTTCTACTGATCAAGAAAAACTTATGTGTTAATAAATACATGATCCCCTTTAAAGGTAGTTTTAATGTATATAATGAACAAAACGAAATGGGAAATAAAACTTTACGCCTTGTTTAATGATCTGGGTCAATTTAATTATGATTTTGCAATATTCGGTGTTCTGTCTGCTGCAAAAATTTAAGAGATTGCGAAAGATAGTCGGCGAAAAAGAGTAGAATAAATGCCTGCAAAAGGACAAGGCAAATACTAGCAATCAAAGTACGTTTTTTTAATTCTGTGTATCAACACTTATCTTTTATTGATAAAGACGGCAGAATTGTAGAAGATCGCTCGTTTTTACTGCAAGTATGCCACTTTATAGGCTTCAATAACCTTTTACTACTCCGATTTTCACTCTGTACAATACAGATGGTTTAAAATTATTTCCAAAATCCTCTAACAGACGAGGAATTGCTGCTGCTGCTGCTAGAAAACGATCATTCCGGCCTATATATTTTGAGTGGTAAGTAAGATGATCCTGCGGCTTGTGGCGATGATTCTATATACCGTATGATTTTGAAATTTCCGATGCTCTGCTTACTCCATCAATTCCGGAGAGTGGTAGAGTTAGACGGCGAAAAAGCACAGAATGAAAGCCTTCAGAAGGAAAGGGCAAATCCTCATAATCAAGTCACAAAATTAAAAATTTGAAAGGACAAGGTTTTTTTTCTATAAATATTTTACCAGAAAATTCTTTGATTATTATTGGGAGCTGCATGGTTGTAATTTACTCTGTGTTATTTTCCTATGAACAGATGAAGTTTGATGCACAGGTTTCACATTCTAATAGATGTTGTTTCATCATGTGTGTTAATTGATATGAACGGCAGAATTTTGGAAAGTTGCCAGCAAGCGATAATTCCGACCAAAATATTTTGAGTAATGAGTATGATGAACTCGGCAGTTGTGGCGATAATTTCAAGTGCCATATGAATTGCTATTTTCGTTACTCTGTCTATTGAACCTATTACGGAGAGCGAGAAAAGGAATATATTGTTTGGATGAAAAATGTGCCCTAACTGTCAATGTTCGATGGTATGAAAAGAACCAACAAAATTAGGAACTTAAAAGCCCAAGTTTATTTCTCCAAACAAAACAAAAATATGAAAGAACTCTTTAATTGACACGATGTATCAACTTCTATGAATTTAGATCACAAAGTGGTTTTAATGTGACATTCAAAGACACCTAATCCGATATTTGGTTAAGCATATATTCAATCTAAAAAATACAACTAATGCCGCAAATGGTCAGCGAGAAGGGATATGACGGCAAAACATTTATTACATTTATTTATTATTCATCTGCCTCATGAAGCCACTGTGTGGCGAAACATGTTCCAGTGTTCAAAAATAAATGTGAAACCCTCCCAACTGTGTTGTTTTTTATTTCAACTTTATAAATATGTTTTTGTATCTAGCAGTAGACTAAAAAATTTAATCAAAAATTGCGACCGTTACTATATGGAAATTCATGGTAAACAGTAAGCTAATACACTTTCTATATTATGCACTCAATGCACGTTGAACTTTAATGGAGAAACGTAAGTTGTTTCATCATGTGTGTCAATACTGATAATTCATCGACATGTACGAGTGAATTTTGGAAAATCACTTTTTACTTTTCCTATATATATTTAGAATACACTTACAATAAGCACTTTTATTTTCCACTTCTTACCCTGTGCCCTTTGTGTAGCACCAAAGTATAAATTAAAATAAATATATACAGTTGTAGAAAGAATTCGAAGAAATTATGGAATATACGGAACATTCCATCAGGGTTTGGCTGGCAGAACATTCTAAAGAATGAAGTCCACCTGCGATTCCTGTGCTCAAAATTTATTGTATTTTTTACTTTCCCTATATAGTATATATAGTTTACTTTCCCTATATAGTATATATAGGGGAAGTATTGTTTTCGTGTGTGAAAATGTCTGTGGGCGCTGTATCTCAAAAACGAATGATCCGATTGAGATGAAACTTTAAACTTAAGGTTTTATCGTTAAAAACTGGAACTGAAAAGCTTTTGGTAAACATTTGTAAACCGGAAGTGGGTGTTTACTCGTTTTTTGTTTGTTTTTTTCCCATATTTTTTTTAATATGAAAAATATTACATAACTTTTTTAAGAGAATAAAAATCTGAACAAGTTTTATTAAAACATATTTTTGATAAAGTTCTAACTTTCGAGAAAAAAAAAATAAAAATTAAAAATTTTGACAATTTTTGCCAATTGCTAATGAACTATTGGTGTTACATGAAATTTATATAACAAATAATTGTACAGAATTTAAAACTGAACAATTTATTAAGAATAGTGTTTTTGTATTAACCTCATAGTGTTTGAGAATAATATAGGGAAAATACTATGATGGCCACATCATCATTTTTGCTTATGTGTTTAAAATTGAAGGAGGTACATATACATTTAAATTTTAATCTAAAACACTGATACACAATTAAAAAACAATAGCACCTCTGCTCTAGTTTTTGAAAAAACTAAAATGGCAAAGTGATTATAATTAAAAAAAACTAAATAAAGTGGGCGAAAAATGAAATTTACCAAATGTTAAATTAAAAAATTAAAAATGGCTGAAGAACAAAAAACAATTGAAGATAAGTTAAATTTTTTTTTTTCTAAAAAAAATGCAGTTAAAAACAGTTAAATTTTAGGAAAGAAAACATTTAAATTTTATACCCAACAGTTGAAAACATTCAGATTAAGAAAACAATTGGAATACATCTGAAACATTTTTAGAATTACTTTATCGTTATAGTTTTCTCAAATAAGAAAAAATGATCCAAAAAGCATAGCTAATATTAAAGTAGAAAAAAGTGCTAATAATATAATGTTAAAATGATTCTTTCCTTAATAAAGCTTTTTAATTTTACCACGAACAAAAAAAGACAATTGAAAATTAGCTGATAAATGACAATTACTTAGAAAATGACAGTTAAAAACAGTTGAAATAAAAAAAAAACAATAGAATTACATTTTAAACAACAGTTGCAAACTTTCTAAAAATACACATTAGTCTAATGTTTAAAACAACAGAAGAAATTTAAGAAAAAAATATGAAATAAATATAATTTGCTAAGGAATAACAGTTAAAAACTGTTTTTGGACCAATTTTAACAAAACTCTTGAACCAATAGATACATATAATAAAATATATATTATATAAACCAAGAAAAAATTTCAATTATTTTTCAGTTTTGCAATTATAACTTTCGTAAAAATATTTAAATTTAAAAAAAAATCTTGCATCAATGGATTCCTACAATTAAATTTATTTAAATATAGTAAAAATCTAAAATTCTAACTTTTGAATTTTAAAATATGTTTTCAGAAATTTTCAAATAATTTTCAATTATTTTTGGTACAAATTCAAATTATTTAATCTGTCTTTTTCAGTTTATTTAACCGAATGTTCTCTTGACCTATGACAATACATTATTTTCCCGCTTAAACTCCAGCGTACTCTTGACCTACCTCAACGTATAATTTGTTTGGGCGGTCAGGAGTACGAGAGGTCATTGCATTGTTTATTGAGGTAGGTCAATAGTACGATAGAATCAGTAATAATCAAGTTTATAAGGTTAATATATTGTTGTGTTAATTATAGTTTAATGAATTGACGAAAAACTCTAAAGCTTTTGAATTTTTACAAAATTTGTATAATTTGAACTGCTAAAATTTCGCAACCTGGAAGAAAAATTTATTGAAAAATTTTCTAAGGAATTACTGGAAATTAACAGATTTTTTTCTGGCAATTAGAAGAAAATATTGTATAAGAAAAAAGAGCTAATTAAATGCAATGAATTGTGGCAATTATTGAGATTTTTTTGGAAAAATCAAAACTCTTAAATTAGTAAATTAGAAAATTGTGAAAGCAAAATTTTAAAAACTGTGAAAAAAAATCGCAACCTGAAAGGTAAACTTATTTAGAAATTTAAGAATTCCAACCAAATAAAGTGAACTCACAACAACAAACAATTTCACAATCACAACCAACACCGGGCTCATCGCACAGTAGCGTTCCCCAAACACCACAACCTACACCAATACAACCAGCTCAACATTATTCACAATAACAACCTTCTCACAAACAACAACAAGCATCCCAGATGCATACAAATACAACACAACACTCAAAAAACACCTCAATCAAACCGACCACCCAACAATTTCAAAACACATACAGCATAACCACAACGACAGAATTCACTCGTCTACAACTAGTACAGCATTGGATAAACAACACGAAAGACACGGAGGCCGTTATTTTCAAAACAAAAACGGGGTTTGTATTAAAATCGAACAACAACAATTCAGCCACGTCTGAACATAACCTCATCGTCCACCAATACGCACCGACATCGTATGCTCCGCGCGAACGCAACCCAGCCGTGCCGTCCTACTCATGCGTGATCCGCAGTCTGGAGCCCGAAATCGAAGACGCGGCAATCAGCGAACGCTTGAACGCGAGCGGCATTGAACACCGATACTGCCGCCGCATCATTTCAAAAGCCACGGGGAACAAAACGAGAATGGTGCGAATTATAACAGCGTCGCACAGCGCTTATACAAAACTGCTACAGCAACACTTCCAATATATGTGCAAGATATATCCTGTCGAGGAAAGCCTCGCCCCACAGCCCTTGCCTGCACCCTGCAACAAATGCAGTAAATTTGACCATGTCACAACGGACTGCAAGGAAAAAGTCACCTGCGCCAAATGTAGCGGCGAGCACTTTACTTCCGCTTGCACCACCCAACTACCACCTAAATGTACATCATGTGGAAAGGAAGACAACGGCGCCTTGTCCACTAAGTGCCCCAACCGCCCTATGCAGCCAATCCAGGGAATCCCCAACTTGAAAATTCACTGCACAAATAAAAAATCAGCAGACATTGATGACATTTCTATCAAACAGACTCGAGTTCACAAACCCATCACCCTTCACGACCACATTCTTGATACTTATGTAACAGCAATAAATAACCCGACTAACACCGACCGACAAACTCTCATTAAAAAGCTAAAAGAACGCTTTATAGATTCATATCAAGTCGATACGCATGCGTCATTTACAGGAAACCGAATGTTCCTAGTCATGTTCGACCTAAAATATCCCGATACCCCTGTCCCAACTGTCCCTTCCGAAGGCGTTCACTCCGCTCACTCCGTTGTCCAAAATGGCTAATCTTTCTTTCATTTATTCCAACATAAACTCGCTCAACAACAAATCCCACATCCTATTCAACTACCTCAATACTAATCCGACACACGCCTGCTTGCTTGTAGAAACTAAATCCAAGAAACCCTTCTTCTTCTTCAACTGGAACCATATCCAAATCCCTTCCACTGTCCACAATAAAAATTACAGGGGAGGCTTACTTGCAACAACTCACCCTAATTTGAAAATTATTAAAAGCAACCCCCCAAAAATTAACAATCCCCTCAACGAATGTCTGCACTTTATCTTAACATCCTAACTCTCCTATTGACGACTCCATATTCATTAAAGCATCCCTATATCCAAATACTATCATCATAGGGGACTTTAACATAAATAAAAACAAATCCCGTCACCTATCCTCTTTCATTTCCAATTCTAATTTCGTGCGTATCCATACTCCCCCCACGTTTATAATGAATCAACACCAATCCACTACACCCGATCTACTCCTTTGCACCCAAAATATCCAGTCCCTTATACATGATGTAAACCTTATTCCTGATCTCTGTTCTGACCATATATCCATAACCTTTAAAATAAAATCTATCCAGCCAGTCCCTCAGCCTTCTCCTACCCTCATATATGATTTCAAAAATTGCGACATAGACCAAGTTTCCCTAGACATTACCCAATTTATATCCTCCAATCCAGACATCAATCCTAACTCCATACAACAATTCAATAATACCCTATCCCAATCCATACAAGAAAATACCCATAAAATCAATAAATCATACTACAAGTATCCCTTGCCTAAATTCATCCTCCGATTTTTAAAACATAAACGACAACTATATAGAGACATTAGACTTACTGACACTCCAGAACTTAGACAGAAATTTAACAATCTTAACAAAGACATCAAACAACTTATTTTTCAATATAAGACAGACATCTGGCTAAATGCATGTAAAGACATAAATGACCTTAAAGGAAAGACATTCTGGACAAAAATCAATCAACTTTCAAAATATAAAAAAACTGACAAACTACAACAGATAACAGACCCGGACACCGACGAGACAGTCACTGACCCAGACATAATCACTGACAAATTTTTCGCACATTTTAATGAGACCTTTAAAAGACTACAGGACATAAATTTTGACAACAACTTTTCAAATATTGTAGACAGTTGGTTTAACGACTTTTTCACCACGACAGATTTGACAGAAACAACGGACTTATTTACCGAAGACGATTACAATTACATCCTAAAAAAAGGAAAAAACACTGCACCCGGACACGACCACATACATAGACGAATCCTTAAATCCCTACCTCCCCATGTCCATCACCACATCCTCAACAAAATTAATTATTCTTACCAACACAACTATTTTCCACCAGAATGGAAAACTGGCATAATAATATGTATCCCTAAACGAGAACATGACCCTGCCCTTATTCCTAGCTATCGCCCCATAACACTCCTACCAGTCCTAGGCAAACTCTACGAATCCCTCCTCAAAAATAAAATCCTTTCTATAATTGCAGACCGTATCCCTAAATATCAATTTGGTTTCCTTCCTAAACGCTCTACCAGCCTCCCACTTACCATCCTTACGTCCAATTTACAAACTACCCACCTTGAAGGCAAATCCTCTGCAGCACTCTTCCTTGATATCCGTAAAGCCTTCGATTCCGTATGGCACAAAGGTCTCCTATACAAATGTCACCTCCTTAATATCCCACCCCATCTTATACATATCCTAAAATCATTTTTGTTTAATAGATCCCTCAAAGTAAAAATTAACAACTCCTATTCCTCCGCATTCACACCTGAACAAGGAGTTCCACAAGGTTCCCCTCTATCCCCACTCCTTTACAACATCTTTTGTTCCGACATATATAACCCCGATCCAAAATACTTCAATATCTCCCAATATATCCTACAATTTGCTGATGATACCGCCCTTATATCCCATGCTCACACCCTATCCAAAGCCCTGCAAACCTTACAAGAGCTCATCGATACCCACGAACTTTGGAGAATCAAAATTAACCCTCGAAAGTCCCAGCTCCTTATTCCCTACCACAAAACCACTAATTACCCATATATCATTTCTATTTCACAAAACCCTATATATCCTTCCTCACACATCAAATACCTTGGATTTAGTTTCGACACAAAGCTTAAATTCAAGAAACATGCTTGCCTCATTATAAATAAAATAACAACCCGAGCAAAACTTTTCAGAAACCTAACCTACAAGCAGGCAGGTATAAACATTAAAACAGCAGCTTTAATTTATAAAATGATCTGTCGCCCCCTAATTGATTATGCATCCATCCTATTTTCCATAGTCCAGAATCCCACACTACACCATATCCAGGTCAGCGAGCGAGCCTCCCTTAGGACCCTTACCAAACTCCGACATCCCTTAAACCCACTACACAATCTCTCAAACCAACTCCTTTACGATACTACCCTGATAATCCCCATAGAAGAACGTCTTCAATCTCTTGCTGAGAATTTCTCCAAAAATCCCTTTAATTACCAAATCCTATCCCTATATTGTTTCCACAGAAACCCCACAATTCCTCCAAAATATAAAAGTCCCCATCAACAATTTTCGAACTCATTCTATCATATCATCCATTTACATACTGACTGACTGACATTCGACATAAATGACTAACCTTGGCAGAAAGACCTCTGGTCGATAGCCAATTAACAATGACAGTTACATAACGACTTTTCCACTTATTGTACGTTTAATTTAATATTTGTAGAATATATGTATGTATATGTCTGTTAATAAAGATCTTGAATATATAAAGTGAAATAAGAATTATTAAAACTTTTTGGAACTACCGACCAAACTTTAGACGAAAAAATGGCTTAAGAAAACTTTGCACTGAAGAGAAATACATTTAGTCAAAAACTGCATATTATTGAAACATTTAGAAGAAATTATTTTTTTTTATTTCAAGAGTAATTTCTGAAAAAGAAAAAGTTTTGGTAAATTTCGTAAATAAATTTATGTATCTCAAAAACGAAGGAGAAACCTGAAGTGGCGATTTTCGTTTTTTTGTCGATATTTATCTAAATTTCAAAAATATTACAAAACCAATCAAACAAAAGTTAAGAGACTGAAAAACATTATGTCATAATGTTCTTAATTTGCAAGAAAAAATTAAAAACTTGCCTACTTTTACCAATAAACTCTAGGAGTTACATGAATTTTATATAACAAATGATTGTAAAGAATCCAAGTTTGAGCAAATTGTTATGAATAGCCTTTTTGCGTAAAACTCGTAGTTTTAGAGAAAAATATAGGGAAAGTACTATGATGGCCACATCACCATTTTTATGTATGTGTCTATTAATGTATTTTGTTAACAGGTTATCGAAAGAATCATAATGAATAATAATAATAATAATTTTCGAAGCTGCATCATTCATGGAGACTGAGGGAGTGAGTTGGCGAAAAACAAGTGAATGAGTGCATCAAGCAAATCTTGAAAGATTTTGCAAATGTTCCCGTACACCATACATATTTTATGCACCAATGATTTAATTCAATATAAACGAGGAGTTGAGTCTCTTGATAATCCAAAAAAGAATATTTTTGATCTCTTGGAATGGGATTCAGAGATTTACTCGCAAAAATTCTTCTCATCCCTAGTAGCGATTTAAATTTAAATTTAGGCATTTAAGCCCTACAACATCTAGGAAATTCCGAAAAAAAAGATGTCAGATTTACACCGAATTAAAAAATTAATTATGTTTTTCTACTCCTATAATGAAATAACATAATTGTAGATTTCTTTTTGATTATACAATGTAGTACATTGTATTTTATGTATATATTATATATTCATTGTCATAGCAACCATTGTAGCACTAGGGCTACAATATATATATTGCAGCACTAGTGTTACAATATTTCTATTGGAGCACCAGTGCTACAATAGTTAAACAGGAGAGGGATATTACAATAACATAGTATTAATAATATTGAACCAGACTAAACGTTTTTTATAATTAATACATGTGAATTTCCTTAAATTCAAAAAATAAAGTTTTTCAATTACACGCACATATTATACGAACATTATAAAATTTGATTTTTGAGTTGACTTTTCTGACGTGAAATTAAACGTCAAAATAAAATTGCGAATGTGTTGAAATTTACGTAAAATAATGGTAAGTAATAATAGTGAGAGTTGTTTTTTTACAAAATTAAACCCTACGGTAAATGTTCCATCATATACATGATCTCCAAGAGTTATGAAATGTACTGTATCAATATCGCGTATATTTTTAATAAATAAAAATTTGTTCAATGTCAATTAGTAGAAATCGATATTTGAATTTTTTAATTCATATGTATAATCGTAGAGAAAGTAGCCTTCGGCTCATGCAGCAAATTTCATACTCGTGGGCAATGAGTATCATTGTATGCTCATTATACAATATACTATTTAACCACAAATAATTTTTGGCATGGATTACCACGTAGAAATGGTCGCAACCATTCTCTTTATGATGTCTGATTTAGTCTGATCAGCCATATTCCTTTATTTGGCTAAAATAATTTTGCGCCAAAATGTAAAAATACTGCTCAATCTCGCGTTAAGTTGATCAAACGTAATATTCACCTCTGTGTGTATAAATCTGAAAATTGTTTTTTAAATTACCATACCGAAAATTGTTAGTAGTATGATTACTATTTCGAATAAATGCCAATAATTTTAATTCGATTTTGATTGATTTTATCCTAAAACATATGTGTATTCAATTGAATACGCTTTGGTGTACATAATAATTTAGACTTTCCTATGCTAATTTTCAGATATTTATCTTGATTCTTCTTTTAGAGGAGCTCTAAAGACTAAGGTGTATTCTAGTACAATAGATAATTGACTCATTCTGCAGATTATAACGCTCGATAGCCTAGAAAGTTCAATACTGTATACACTTTCTTCACTGCATGATTAAACGAAATTATAATATTAGGTAATTTCAAATTAAAACACTTGCTTAGTTTCATATTGTTTCTCAAAGCAAACCATTGTCAAAGGAATTATTATACAAAAATAAATAATTAACAAGAATATATTACAATATATATATTATGGGGTTAAATACGGGAAAGTCCAGAGATAAAGAGGTTCGAACTTATTAATAGTTCGTTATGGTTGTTTAGGAGATTATAACCATTGCTAATGGCTCTCTTAATCTCCTGAACTTTAAGGTGATTTAATTTTCGGCTTTTTTCTGCAAAGTAGATTGGTTCGAGTAATTGATGCCTTGTTGTGACGTAATGCTCGGTTATTTCTGTTTCCGTGGTTGGTTTTTCTATTGCCTTCTTATGTTTCTTGAAATTTCTTCCTAGATATTTTCCTTCGCAGTTCACACATTATACTTCATAAATGCCGGATTTTTCTTATAAGTCTATTGTCTCTATTTTGTTGTTAACTAAGTGTTCTTTTTTTAAATTTCCCTCTTGACATTTATTACTTGGGCGTTGTATTTGGTAAGTTTTTCTGCAATCTTCTGACTCACGTATGGAATTTAAGTAATGGATGCGAACGTGCTGTCATCTTTGGTTCCTTCTCCATTGAACAGGAGTTTTTGAACTCCTTTTCTTCTTTTCCTTTTCAGGATCCTGCCAACCTTGTTTTTCTTGTATACTTTTTTGTGGCAATTTGGTAAATTGTATGAAGTTCTCGGTTAAAACCATTTTCCTTGAGTAGGATGTTGATCAGACTATCAATATATGCATTTAATGAGGAGCATCTGATTTGTTCAGATTGTAGTTATGTTGATGTATTTCTTTCTGTAAAATGAACTAAAAATGATTAGATGTACGTTAAATAGTTTGTGAGTGACTATACTATGGTAATTTGGAACAAGAAATGAATTTAGGTTGACGTAAAAAAAAAAAATGTCTGTCGAAGTATTAGCTAGAGAAGTAGTTGTTTCAAAAGTGATTTGTTCTTGTAGTCTTAATAAGACTCATTTGTTGTAGATTTTTCGAATATAGTTTCGTGTTTTTTCTAATTATTAGTGAATTTTCTACAACTTAAAAGACTTATATATTTTTATAATTGAATTTAGGGTTGTTAAAACTGTATCAAACTATCTGTCTGTGCCATTCCATATGCAGATAATATCATCAACATATCTGCACCATTTTTGTATGTTTCCTGTTGACGTATTGTTCCTAAATACTTGGTCTTCGAAATCATTCATAATTATTTCCGCAAAGAGTGGTGAAATAGGCGATCCCGTGGGCAGTCCTTCGTTCTATATGTAAAAGGAGTCGTTAAAACGGAATTCAATTTGGTTGAGACAAGCATTTATTAAACTGGTGATTTCTGGCGTGTTGTAACTCGATTATTGTTCTTGACACTTTTTATGCAAAATTTCCTTAAGCTCAGGAACTGGAAATGACGTGAATCGTTATATGTCACTGAATATAGCAATATGAAACTAAACGAATGTTTTAATTTGAAATTAGCTAATATTAGAAAATTTTAATCAAATTAGATCATATTTAATAAATGGTTGTTACACTTCTTTTCCCTTAAATAAAATATTGGGATTAACAATTTTTCATCAAATAAATTTAGTATATAATACAACAAATGTATTATTCCACAAGAGTTGCAAAATATAAACTGTATTATATGTGCAACTAATTAAAACTAATCCTATTTTAATGTAATAAAAATATAATCAATAATTAAATGAACCCACCTTTTAACATCCACCCTCTTCGACGTGTACAGTGTAAACGTAAATGACTAACGCAAGTGACTAACTTTGACTAATACCTATTTTTTGCAAGGCGGACTTTCGTGGCCGAGGACTATTTGTCAGCGGGCGTTTGGCAGCTGCCAAATGTAATATTTCAAGCCGCTCTATGTATTTAACGCCGAAAACGCGAACCATTAATTCGAAACTTTTTCTATAATAAGTAATAACGCCGGCATCGACGTAATTGTCTCCGACATTAACCCGGAAAATGGAATCGTAAAAGAAACACCATTACAGATATTTATCGCGCATGCATTTGATTTTATTGTTGGGCATTTCACGAGTAATCCCTGAAATAACCGTGGCTCAAACGTTTACTTAATTATAATGTTTTGTGTGTTGTGCGAGTACCGGACCGGTTTCCATTACTTTCGAGGCTGAAAGATAAAACCTTACGGTGACACACGATAACGTCGTTCGGGGTAGGGTAACAATTTATTACGTTTATAAGGTTTCTAAGGTGGGTAATTAATTATTTGCTATAGATGTTTTTTTGGGCACTTTTTTTACAGTCACCTGATACCGGGCGTAATTAATTTTATGTTTTATTGATTTTTTATCGAACGCATACATTGAATATGTAACTAATTGCTTTTTAATGTTGTATTTGTTTTGGTATTGATTGATGAAATAATAAATTTAGGAAACGTATGGTTAACATTGTTATTTCATATAATAACATCAGTTTTACAATGGATATAGAATGTATGCATTTGCCAATAAACAATTAACAAACTTTGCTACTATCGAATAATAGGTTTGTTTGTTCTCTGGTCTACATTTAATAAAGGTCATTTTATAATATTTCGTTATGAAAATACAATGTAAATGTATGATAAAAATAAAAATTTTATATTAATATTAATAAATCTTTATTGGTTCAAACTATATACAATATGTGCGTAGTATAAGTCACACGACAAAAATATATTCATAATATTTAAATATATAATATAATAATACGATTTCTGAAATAAAACAATTCGTTACACGAGTAGTTTTTGTGATTATTCGTTTTAAATTAAATTAAAATAAGACTATATTAAGGTATACTAATCAATACATTTTTGTTAGAATACTCTACTACAATAATTGGGATATTAAGTTAAATAAACTATAAGGATATGATATAAATCTATCAGAGTTTACAGATGGTGTTTTATAAAAAACGATAATTTATTTAATACTCCATTTTACAACACGTTCCTCTAATATCGAATCTCGACAATAATTGATTGACTCAGATAAATTTAAAATTAAAGTCATTGGTTTGTATTATTTTTAATTCTTGCAATTAAATTTACCTATATTTATATTTTAGTAGTTTAAATTAATACTTTCTAACAGAGAAAAATGAAATAAATGATTAAGATTAATTTACCATAACTGACTTATTTACACATACAAATTTAACCAAACAGACAATACAGCAGTGCAGCTCTAAGCTTTAGACATAAACACAAGTATGTAAATATACACGCTAAATTGATTTATGTCTTATAATTAGCGACTGTTTTCGTTCTCTATTAATACAACATACATCCATTTAATCCCCCTGTTTGTCCCGTTCTAAGTGCATATTCAATTAAGAGCCGCGAGCTGGTTTATTTGCTGAAAATTCTCGATTTTAAACCCGTAAACACGAAACTCCTTTTGTTTCTTACACACACAACCGTACGATGTATAAGCGTGCTTTACATGGGGACTAGAACTACTACGAATTGCATTTGGTAGTCTAAATACTGTGAGGATTTGAAATTAACATGGCTTTTGGACTTTAATGCAACTCAATTTTATTAACAGAAGGAAGGGTAAATATTTACTTGTGGATGGTTTGCGATAAATCAATATTGTAGATAAGAAATGCTAAGAAAAGTTTCAGGCGATGTCGATGTATAAATATTCAAAATATCAAGAACTATCATTCTAATTATAGGATGTATAGTTTATCATAAATTGATATTAATATAATATATAGGTTTTGATTTTATTTCATCAGCTGAGGAATTGATTCACTTAAGTTCGATTTTAATGATTTAAATTTTATTACTTACCCCAAATATTTAAAATTTAATTGGTAAATATTAAAAACTGTTACTCTTATGTGTACAATTTTAATTTAATCCCATTAGTAATCTCCTGTTGCACCTTCAATTCAATTTGATGGGAATTTTATATTTAATCCAAACAACGAATTTATTGTGTTAATTCAATCAATTAAATTATAATTTCCCAAGAGGAAGCTTTAATAGCTAAACATTTTAAAATACGACACACCAAGGGGTAATTATTATTATATATATTATTTTTGTTTTCATTTCGATTTTACACTCTGTGTAAGATTATCAATGCGCATAGTGATGGGAATATTTCAGCCGAACTCTCGGCGCTACCAGCGAAAAAAATACGTTTTTAGTTAAACGACCTCATATTTATTCAAACATTTTGAATACACAAAAAGTCGTCCTTGCTTCGGATTTCTGTCACATCCATTCAGACATTTAGTGCGTGAAAGCGTACTTAATTCAGGTCAAGAAAGCACAAAAAATAAGGTCCCCGAAAAGATATCAATGGAAAAAACGGATGTAAAATATGTCGGTGCGAATTAACTCTTCGCGTATTTGCACAGTGCTTTCAAATATAAGAGATACCTGTATTTTTTTTTAAATCCGTATCTATTCCACGTCCTTTATATTATTTTATGAATCTTTGAATATACCTAAAGCGATTTATTATTTAAATATTTATTAACCATAAATATTATGTTATGTAATTAATTAAAGGCTAGATTACCAGTAAACAAAAATGATCAATATAATAATTAAGTCAAGGTAAAATTACATAAATATTATCAAAACAAACTTAATTTATATCGTGTATGTATGATTTTAATTATTCTTTGTTAAAACAAAATTAAAATGAATTTTTTCTACTTATATTTCTAATTTTGTTTCAATGCTTTAGTAAAGAATATTGTACAAAATAACAATTTATAGGTCATATTATGACAGTATTTAGCACCTGATCATTATATAAGCTTAAAAAACTATAATCACAAAGAAAGAATAAACAAAGTTTACTTGTGTTTTAATGTCAATATAAATTTTTTATTAATAAACAGATATTCGAGAATAATGATATCAAATTGACATATACTAATAAGAAAAATAATGACCTCTAAAAACACTCACCAATACATACTAAGATATAATTAAAACACTAATAAAAATATCAGTATGTGTTAAAGTAGATTAATCAGTCTTGGCACAATGTAACACCTTAAAATTCGGTATAAATAACTTTGTGTTGTGAAAGGGGAGCATTTGCTGAAGTTTGGCAAGTAAATGTTTGCGTATTAAACAAGTATACCCTTTAGGCAAGTCAGCTTACTGAAAGCGTACTGGTTTTTATGTGAAATATTGAAAATCTCGCTTATTAATAAACTGTATTTAATAAAAACTGTCATCGCTTAAAAGCTAATAATTCCAGCCTTGAAGTTTGCTTTTTAATATATTTATTTGAACATATGGATAAGAAACAAAATTATAAGAACGTCGGATTTTTGAATGTTAAGTAGTAAAATATTTTTCAATATAAATCTTTATATGTATGAGTATGTATTTACAGATTTGTTATATGCAAGAACATAAATGTTAATATAAATTTCAGACAATTAATTAATTATGTATTTTAAATTTATAGGAAATTCGAATTTTACTTTAGAAAATCTTGATGATTTTATTAAAATTAAACTATAAAAATTTGTTCAATTATCTGTATTATCTTAAGTAGACTCTTTATCTTATTTCATTTCCAAATTTCTCTGAATTTCTCTGAATGAATAAATAACAAACCCCATTTATTCTTATTAATAAATATACATCTCGCCACATCTTTCTAAATTTAATTTTATACAAATCGAAACTGCGGCCATAATTTTAATAAACGCGATTCAGCCTATAATCCTAAACATGCTATTTTATACAAATAATATCCAATATCTCATACTTACAAATTTACTAACTTTTAGATATAAATTTTAATCATTTGTCTAATTAACCCTCGCTTTCAATTACGTAAAAGCTTATTGAAATAGAAGGTGTTTATTAAACATAAACCAAAACGAGTTATTGACTATTCTAGGAATGAATTTTGAAATCCCGTTATCTTTCGAAGATATAGAGCGAAAGAAGATTCGACTATAACAACATTACATTACTAAAAATTACATGTAAAGTTTCTTAATTTACAAACTGTTTAAAATGACTACTTCCAGCTAGGATGCAATAATAGAATCTTCTCCTCATTGAGTGTAGAACTCTTCAAAAACACGAAGAGCTATTTCCAGAAAGTATCCGATTTCGCCAGTCTTCCATATTTTTCAATAGAGTAGTATAAACTTATGTCATAAACATATTCAGGGATTGAGTAGGTCACCACCACCAATTCAGCTATCTTCTTATATTACTGTTAAAAACTCACGAGTAACAAAACTAAAATGCGCTGGATCACTATCATGCATATTCACTTTATTCAATTTCTTGATGCCAATGGTACATCCTCCAGAATTTGAGATATCTTTCATTATAAAAAATTGCAATACTAGTTGCCAGTAAGTCTTACCACTCCATTCATAATTCCAACCCAAACTTTTAATGAGAACTGATGTTGAAAATGTTCTTCACTTATTACTATTTTTATAATAAACAGTTTATTAAAATGAAAGTCATAAATAAAATATATTTATACCCCTCGTTCTTCACTTAGAGATTCTGGATTGATTCCTGCCCGGGTTAATTGTATTGAGGAATGTTTGTTGTTTTGTCTAATTGAGTTACAATTTTTTGGCCTACGCATAGTTATTATGAAAATTAATTATTGGATTTTCTTGAAAAATTCTCTTTATCAATAAAAATAATCAGCATCAGAGGTTATGGCATTTTAATCAATATGTGCAAAATCTATCGATAGAATGCAATATCTGAAAAGTCTGAAAAATAGCAAGCAGAAGTACCTGGACGTGTTGTAAGTGATATGGGTAAAACAAATAGTCTTTAAGATTTTTCCAAACAGTCTCATTGTTTACATTCAAAGTATTTGCAATTTTAGTAAAAGTACGTGGATCTTCGGCTACCATTCGTTTTCACTGTTTTTACAATAATTCGCCTTCCTTTTTAATATGCCTTTTTAATAAAGAAGTTGATGTTTTTCGATCAGAAATATTACGTTCATGTAATTATTCAATGTATAACCGCCTAGGTTATAATGAATTGCCTTCAGAAACTCCATGAATGAAATACATGTCATCTCAGTGATTTTCTAGCGATTCATGATAAAAAACTTTAAAAAAGGTTTAACCATTGATGACAGAATATAAAGGTCATACAGCAAAATGTTACTTAGTCTTAAAAAAATCAACAGATACTAAATGATCAATCACGAGATTAATTCAAATGAATTCGACGTTTATCCTGTATTTCTTTTTGATGTCTGCAGTTACCTGCTGTTAGTATATAAAAACCGTTCATAATAACTAAAATTTTATCAAAAAATAAAAACGCATTAACAAAAATATACTAGATAATTAATTTATTTTATTTCGACTATTTTAATAATTTTAAAAATATCAAAAATTGTTTTGTCGAAAATTTTGTACGCCGTATATCTTAGGAACAAAGCTGATTTTTAAAAATCATCAAAGGACAAAATATTCTTTTAATAGCTGAGAATTAATAAACACCCTGTATTACTGAAGCTTTTGTTTCATAATGAATTGTTTCTTCGATGCACAAAATTGGTTTTCATCTAAGAAAATCTACTTTTTGTTTTCTTTAATAATTCTAATATTGTCTTGTTTATTCTTCTTTTTATATCTTCGGTCTCCTCTTTGAAATAATAGATATTAAAAAATTAACAAAAATAAAAACCATACATAAAATTTTGGACAAAAGAACCACGGGCGGAGTTTACAATTAAATACGTTCTTCCACTCAAACCCTTTCTTGATCATGATGATGAGGGAGCTAGTCTCCTCTTATATCATAGTATAATATACAAGTTCCATCTTTCTAATATGCATCATTATCGAGTAATATTACTCGACGTATTTATTTCTAAGTAAGTGGTTCTTATAAGTTAAAATAAACCAATGTTTATCTTGAAATATTTACAATTCTGATCCAAAAATATTACTCTAACTATATACCTATAACTCTAAAAGGGCTCCAGTTTTTTTTCTGATAATATTTTTTCTTTTCTTCTATCCTAACAATGCTTAAGGCCATTATTTAGCCGCATGAAAAGTATTTAGTCTATCCTAATATAGCAAATACAAATTAATCTCATAAATATAATCACTTCTAGCCTTTTTACTCAATTAGTTTCGCTGAGTACAGCATTATCAAAAGTCGAGTAAATATTCTAAAAAAATCTGTGAAAGTGTTGATCAATTCTTTAGCTATTATTTCATAATGTTTCACCAGGAGATAATTGAAAAAGTTATTGAAGAAAAATAATATCTTTTTCTTTTTATTAACTTTTTATAAATTTTAAAATGGTTTATTTCCAAAATCCAATTTTTTCAAGAAAATTTTAAAGAGCAAATTCCTTCTTAATGTTTTGTTTACAAGAAAGCTTCATTGTTTTTATTTAGCAGGTAACATTTCCCCTTAGGTTGGCTTTAGATGAATTTTTTACTACTCAAGAAAGTTTTCAATTTATTAATAACAAGAAAATTTTAAAAAGTTTAAACATATTTCAGTAAATTTACATATTTTATTTACATCTAATCTATACATTAAAAAAAATTCAATTTAAATATTCATTGATAATGCCTTGCTATTACCAAATAATTTCAAAATATATATTTTGATATAAATATCCAGGAATATGATATATTGTAACCTATTCTTTAACAAAATTTTATTGTACTTTACCTTTTGTAGCCACTATGTGGTTTTTAAAAACCAATAATCTTATTTAATGATATAATATAATAATAATTTATATGCCTTTTCTATTTTATATTTTTTGTAGTTTATGTATTTTTTTCTGATCGACAACTTTTGTAAACATACCTTTTCTTCACAGTTTATGTACAGGGTCCATAATAAAAGTGAAGCGCATTTTCTGTGAAGAATATATTGATTGATTGTATAAATGCTTAAAATTCTTCGAACTTTTTTCCTCCAGAATCAATATATTTCAGAAATGGGCCTTTTATGCCTGGAAGACATCCTTGAACTCTTCAACGGGAATGTCCCGGAAGAACGTTGTAACATGCTTTCGTTTCAGCTCTCTCTCTTCAGCCGGAGACACAAAAAAAGTTGCACGGAATCAAGTCAAGACTGTAAGAGACTGAGGAATTTCCGGGATGTTGCTCCGATGCAGGAAATTGTTTCTCCCTGCGGTACAAACTCAAAAAAAAAAATGAGTTTCCCTTTCTTGGACGTCCTAAACCGGGATCAGCGGCGATCTCCTTTCTGCCCTTCATGAGTGTCTTGTGCTCTTTTGGACTGTGTCCTTAAAATGCAGTCACCTTAATGTCCTCTTGAAGCACCTGGAATATTCCAATTGCATTTTTTCAGATCACATTATTATTATATAATTTATTTCAATTAAGCCCAATTTTTTATGCATTTAATATTACTAAAATTAATTTGGTTTAGCAATTAAAGTTTTAAAGAATTTAAGTTTCAATTTTTTGTTTCTTATTAATTTTTATATAAGCTTTATTCTATTCTATATTAGAATACGCATGTATAAATAGCTTTCTTAAAAAAATAATTTCATAACATAAATCGCTGTAATATAAATTAACCTTATGAATAAAATGATATTTTGAAAAAATTCTGCCTACGGTAGGTCTAGTTTAAATATTTTATAGTTTACCCGGCGCATGCACCATTAAGTAAAATTAATATATATGTCAATAATAAAACATAAAAGGTAATTAATAACGCCTTAAATTGTATTTGTATTTATTGTTGTTCTATAAAGAATTATTACAAAATAGAGGGTACCTGGGTTCAAAATATATTTTTATATTAATAAAATTAGTTCCCTCTCGGATTTGCAAGCCATAAGTTTGAGAAAAACTATAAATTGTCTTAATTTAAACTTCTATTAAATTTTATATAAGTATAGAATTAAGATTTTTTTATAAGAATATATTTGCTAATCCATTTTAAAACATTACGATGCTATATATTTTCTTCAATTATCATACGAGGGACATCTCAAAAATATTGTCTATATGTATACGTCGGCAACTTTTATTTTTAGGAAATATAAAATAAAACAAGAAATTAATTATCGTATATGTATTTATTGTTTTGCAAAATATTTTCCACATTGATCAGTACACTTTTAGTTGTTTTTGAACCAATTCTCGAAGAATTTTTTCCACTTCGATTAAGATAAGATAAATAAATTTCGGGGTAAGTCTATTATGCAGTATTTAGGAAAAAGTGTTTTCAGAAGAATTATAGAAGAGCTGATACCTAAATGTGATAAATAATAAATAGGACACTGTTAGTATGAAAAATACAATTCTTCTAGTTCAATTTCATATTTTAGACATTTATTATCTTGATAAATAATTATTTAACACACTTTCAAATGCGCTAAGATTTCCTTTTTATTTGGAAATATATAATTACAAATGAATATAACAATGCTGGTGGAAAGGTTATTAAAACCAATAACACGATAAATGAGGCGATTGCATAAAATAAATCCCAATAGATTTTATTAATGTTCTTCAAAAGTTAATAAAGTCACCTTTTCCATTTAACGACAAATGAAAGATCAAACAAACTTAATTACAATATAAAATAATATTTAACATGCATACTTATTTATACAGGGTGTCCCGTTAATGTGGGGGAAATGGCTGGACCATAGATTCCTGGGTCAAAATATGATGATTTAACACAACTTACCTATATATATATATATAGTATTATATTATTAGTTATTAATAATAAATTTCATTCAAATCGAATGAATCGTTCATTTTTTTATAAACAAAAGAAACACAATTTTTTGAAACTTTGAAGACAAATTCCGGCTTAACCGTAAATTTTTGGATATAGATAAGTTGTGTTAAATCATCATATTTTAACCGCAGGAATCTATGTTCCAGCCATTTCCCCGCATTAACGGGACACCCTGTATATATAACATATATATATATATGCTAATATAAGCCGTGTTTTATTAGATTTTAATCATTTAAACAAAAGAGCGAGAGCGAAAGATCATCGCAGCTGCATGAAATCCACCTTTTCACCCAAAATGATTCTATGCTTAGAATTATACTGTTACAAATACTTAAATATTTTGTTGACAAAAGAGCTAAATTAAATTGAAATAGATGAATAGTAAAAATAGTGAAATATTTAAATAATTGCAAACAAGTGAAATAATTACTTAACCAAATTGACTCATCCAATTGTACCTGGCGCATTCACATTATATCAACCTTATCTAATATGTATAAAATATAGTTATAATATAATACCACTATTCGTGGTATAAAACATCGGAAGTATTTGATTTACTTTCTATATAATTTATAGCGTATTTAATAATTGCAAAGAGAAACAAATCCTAGAGTCGTATACATAAGACTAAGTACAACTTCTCTAAAGGTAATGTAAGAAATATTTTAAATAATATATAATAAGTAAATAGTAATAACGTTAAACTTTCTAAGGGAATAAACAATATTGTTTACGTTTTTGTAGTAGTAAATGTCAAGTATTCAACGATGTAAAATGAAAACATTTATTTATACTGAAAATACAAATGTACCCGGCGCATCCACCCTTTATTTAATAGTATTTAAAATGTACAAAATATAGTTGTTTTTTTTTTAAATAAATATGGGAATGATCCTAACAGCGAATATTGGAACGATATGTAGATTTTAAATGGGTTTTAATTCTTTTATAGGTAATGGAACAAATATTTATTTAAAATAACGCATATCAAACATTTGAAACAAGTAATAAACACAATCCATAGAAACTTGTATAGAGGTATGATTATTAAACGTATTTTTGTTAGAACTCTATTTACTTTTAAAAAAGAAATGTTATAAAATATTGAGATAAAGTTTTTCTTGGTGACATTAAAATATACGCAGAAAAATATAATGTAGGGTTAAATTTTAAGTACTAGAAAAGTTTAAAAAGTATATATGATAATTACATTCATTTGTGTACTGAATATTTTTACAAAGCTAATAATTTTAATTTTTTACTATCATCTTTATTAATTTAATAAACAAAGTAAGGTGAATTCATTAATTTTATTGATACCGAATCCGCTGTATGAACTTTTAGTATTTCTAATAGTTTATTAAAATAGAAAAATAAGTTAATTCTATAAATAGATTTATTAAACGTTAGTGTATATTTTTAGACCGAATATTCTTATGATTTACTAATTTATATAAATTTATCACTCATTTCATAAATAAGATATTACAATTTTACTTTTGGAAAATTATATGTAAGAAAATTTTACCAATACGATTAAAATATTTTCTATGCTGTTTTAAAAGGAAACTCATAAGTAACATTATTTTGTTAAAATACGCACAAGATCAGTTCGTTTTACACTGACGGCCTTTTGGCACTAGAGCCTGTGCCAATTCCAACAGCAAACATAATTCCATGTTAATGGTATTGATCCTTTGCTGCATTCAAAGTTGCTTTTCATATAATATTTGCAGTTTGATTTAGACCCACATTAATGGAAGTCATGCATAATACAAGGAGCCGGAGACATTATTGATGGCGGTGTTTGGATCAAATCCGTCTACGAATCACGAATCGATGTCTTTTGCATTATTTAACGTCCATTTACATTGAATATTAATGGAAGTGGTTACCGGTGTATATATATACAATTCAATAAATATATCGTTAGCTATACATAATTGTTATTAAGTTTTAAATTATTTTACATAATATTATGACACATATACATTGATGAACAAAAGTGTTTACTTGTTGCGTAAAACAATTTTTGAATTAAAAGTTATTTAAAGATATTTCGCATTATTAATTGAGCATTGACTTATATAGTTTACTATCTATTATGACTTACCAGATTAAATAACTACTGCATGTCTTAGCTGTTTTCAACTTTTATATGCACGAATGCCTATTGGATATAATTTAAAATTTAGAGTAAATATATCTTATTTTATTGCTTCTCTAAATTAATTATCATATACTAATAAAGGTATCGCCTTAAATTACGGAAATATTTGCTTAAATGTCCAAGTAAAGACGTTCTAGTTAAACATTAAATAAGCTAACAGTAAAATTCAATCAATACATAATTTCATTGATTTCAATTCAATGATTTTTAATTATTTAAATAAAGAAAATATTTTTTAATCACCTTTTCTCAATTATATATTTTAATTAAAATAAAGTGGACGCGACTAAGATTTAATAATTAATAATATAAATGTATATTGTTGATTAAAATTAATCATTTTAGGCATTTTAGTTGTTAATTTGGCGTAAGATGAATTTCAATAATTTGTTTATTAGCTATTATTCTAGCTGCAACATTTTCTATTCATGTTTAATGCTGAACATCGTCTTATTAATAAATTAATTGTGGCCTATAAGTTTATTTTTTGTAGGTTAACAAACTCTTTTATTATTCAATGGATGTTGTATTGTGAATAAATTATATTCATTCACCATTTAATCCTCTTAATGTAGCGAATATAAGCCTTTTCTCCATTAGCACGTAACTCCACTTAAAGATTGCTGCTAACATAATATTTAAGAACATGTACCATTAAGAAGCATAAACAGTGAACAATATAAATACTTAAATGTTATGATTTTCATCTGCGTTAAATAAAAAACCGATTGAAATTTAAGATTATATTTACTTTAAAATGATTATTTATTATTATACTCTTTCTAATAAAGTAAATTGTATTGGATTTAAATAAAAACCGATTCTTATTCTTTCTAATAAAATACATTTTTATTTTCTTTAATACGGCAATGAATAATGCTATAAATAAATCAATTAAATTAATACTAAGAAAAATCCACTATAGCATACTTTATATTTAATATTGGAATACCAACCTTATATATGTATTATTTTTATCGTCGAGTATTGATCTAGAATAAAGCGATTTTAAAAGTGCATCCCGGATATGCTTTATTTTCGTTCCTTACCTATTAAGAGGTCAGCAGTTTGAAAACAAGCATAGAAAAATAAAGTTAGCATTCCTGAAAGTGGAGTGTAGAAAGGACGGCGGATTCCACTTGCGGCATAGAATAGAAGTATAAATATTTAAACGGTGAGATCAAAGAGGTGGATAAGTATTCCTGCAGACTTTTAAAAAAAAGCGAACTTATTTTCCAGGGACGGGCGAACCGCCGCGCGATACGGCTTAATTGTATTTGAGTTTGATCCTTTGTCCTATCTGAGTTTAGGAAAGTTTGTAATTAATTGAAAAATAATGTTTTGCATTTTTATAAAACGCGCCGGGTAAAACTATAATCGTATTTCTTATCCTTTGCCGCTTCCGAAGCTTCTAGATTCTAAATTCAATTAAGTAATATACGTATGTAGTATTAAATACAATATTTAATTTCCCGCATTACTTGAAGTGTTCAAAATTGTTATATATGCACAAAAACACATACAAATATTTCTGATCTAAATGTAATAAAAAAATTGCTATTGTAACAAGAAGAGAAATTGAATCTGCATTGAAAAGTTGCGAAAACTTTACATTTCGTTTTGATGGATTTGATGGTCAATCAAACGTTTTGATTTTGGTTTCTTGTTATACTGAGGAGAAAAGGAATATTCTTCTTTAATGAGGGACAATTATAAACATTTTTTCATTAGAGTTTTCTTTTCTGTGGTGAATTCAAAGCCAGATAAATATTTGTATACATTATCTTCGGAAAACAAAATCAAATGATGGATTGATGTTTAGTGTTTTTCGCATTGGTTTAGTTTTACGTGTCTATTAGGTTTATTCTTTCGAATTTCGAAGTCAAATTGCACATTTCAAATATAGTCCTAAATTGAATCTACTTCCACATTAATTATGGTTTTCCAGTTCGAGACAAGTCTTTTTTTGATCGACTTTCTTGTTTCAATCTCCACAGTGAGATTAGAATCATGATTAGGCTTCAAGAATTTAGTTATCAAAATCAAAAATTAAAATACTATCAAATTCATATAATCTAACCTGACCTCATTATTTTCAAGTCAGACAAAAAATATAATAACAGCTACGAAAAGAAATAAATAACCTCCAATGTACAAAAGCTTTTGGACACGAATACCTCCATCAAATAGATAAATGCTCCGACCCGCGAATATCATATAGAGAAAAACTTTACATAATCAATTCACAAGAGATATTTGGTTACAAGATCATAAAAAATGAAATTATCCTTCCAGTAGCTGTTTATAATAACACATCCACAATGAAGCTGATTGTCTATCTAAATAATCTCTTACTGAAAATATTCCAATACACATCTATTATTTCAATAAATCTACAAAACAGACTTTTTAGCCAAAACTGAAAACCTAGTAACCCACAAAAACAACTTGGTTTTACTTGATTTTAAGAATCTATTTTCTTTAATATGAGTAAAAGAGATAAAAACGAACAAAAACCAATAGTTTTTTAAATCCAACCTACAAAATCACGAAGAAATATCTCTATTATATAACTTGCTTAAACACAATTGCCTTAGATTCAATAACGTTTAATATCTTTAGGAGGATTACTAACCATAGATTTAGCAATATTGCCATTAATTGGCATGTTTTAAAGAAGAACTATAAATCACTTTAAACAAAATCTTCAACGTTCTATCTGTATAAAGGTCAGTTTTTAAATACTTCCAATGATATCCACAACAACATCAGAATGGAAGTAGAGAAGGCAAATGATTTAACTCGTTACATATAAGTAAAAACCGTAAATACAACAAACTAGACTATATCATATTATAAAAACCTACTATGTATACAAAACATAGGTGAATATCACATTTATTATATTGACCCTTACAATCAGAATTTTCACATCTCGACGCAAAATTTTACCTGCCAAATGAATGTAAATTGCCGATCAGATTAAATCCTACATCATTTATTCATGGAATCCTAGATGTTGTTCTGTTTGAGAAAAGGAGCATTTTGACTCTCATTCCCAATATTTCAAAAACATCCTTAGTTGAAATACCCAGAGCTTCTATTTATTGTCTGCATCACTTATCATAAGCCAGGATAAGTGCGGTACAGGGTAATGATGAGTAAGTCGAATAATAGCGTCACCAAAAAAAAAAAAATGACCTGACCAGTAAATATCATAAGCAAGTTCCTTAATCCCTGAAAAACTCAACATCCATAATCAATTCATAACATAATATTGGTGACCCGAGAGCTTACATATTGTATTTTCCAAAATTACATAAATTAAATAAAACCATCCTTCCAGTAGCTAACGTATACTTTCTAACCAAAACTCCGGACCAGCCAACTTGTTTCACTTGGTGTTTAGTATCCCTACCCTATAATACTAGTAAAAGAGATAAAAACCAACATACAGCAAAAGTTAATATTATATCTATATATGCTGACATTAACTGCCAGAAGTTTCCTCCAAATAATTGGATAAATTAACTAATATGAAGCAAATAAAAATTGATTCCGGATATAGAAGATGGTGCCAGCTTCTTACTTAACGGTACAAGAAGGGTTTGAGTGGAAGAACATATTTTAATATGTTAATATGAACTCCGCCCGTACTTCTTTCGTCCAAAATTTTATGTATGTTCTTTTGTATTCTATTTGTTTGAAATGTATTTTTTTAAGAAAGATGTACAAAGAATAAATAAACAACAATAAACAATCTATTATATATTTCGTATATAATAATGAATATTATCTTCAGAAGAAGAAACTAGACATAGAGTTACTATAATCGCCATTAGTTGCTCTATATGTATAACACGACGTTTTGAAGAAGAGCCATTTATCACTTAAAACAATATTCGTTACGGATTACGATTTTTCTGTATAAAGATTAATTTTTAAAAACTCTCCACATCATCGAGAACAACATTAAAATGAAAGTATAGAAAGCAGATGATTCAACTACATATAAGGATTGGCCATAAGTCCAAGAAACTGTATTTAACTGGAATAAAATTCATAACTTCGATATAGACGATTTTTGCAAAAGAAAAACGAATCATGTTACGTATTGTTTTTTCTTGCCCTCATTTCTATGTATATGCTGTGTGTTTATCTGTTCCCGGAAGCGCCCACCCAACTCCGATCTTTTTTTGAAAAATATTTCTTGAATAAAAAATAAATGAAAACTAATTTTACGTTGAACATTTCGGTGTAAAGTCGTATGTTTTTAACATGTGTTTTGATACTTTTTAGCCACGCTGCTTAGTTAATAGTTATAATAATAGTCACCAAAGCAGTCACATACGCACGTCAAGTTGTCAAAGTAGGTTCTAAATTGCTGTAATTAACCAAATCTCTATATCGAGATTGTGATGACGGTCCGTTATTAAACAGATTTCATTCGCATCAATTCTTTTTTCCGACGAAAGTACTTTTATGCAAGGAATTCATACCCAGTTCCCGCTAGAATAATAGGTGATCAGATTGTACTACCAGTATTCTGATTCTAAGATTACTATCGAATCTAGAAGGAGAAACATATCTTACGTTTCGTCAAGACGACTCATACCAGCGATACCAACTTTATTTCCATATTCGTTATATCCGGATTTACCTGATGAACAAATATAGTATCAACAGGATGGAGTTCCACCCCATTATTCTGTGATCGTTCGTAGATATTTAGACGAAGAGTGTTCCAGTGGATAGATTGGAAGAGGAGGTCACATTGAATAACCAGCGAGATCTCTGGATCATAGTCCCCTTAACTTTTTTATGTTTATGTTTATGTTTATTAATTCTTTGTACATCTTTCTTTTTATTGGGTTATCTCAAGAGTAAGATCTATGTGAAAAAAACGAACGACATTGACGGCCTTAAGCAATGTATTAGGCATGAAATACGACAAGTCACACTAGAAATGTTAAAAAAAGAAAAAAATGGAGCCCATTTTGAACATTTGTTGCATAAAATAATATTTCAAGTTATAAATTTGGTTTTCTTTTTATCACGTGGGCTTTGATAATTTCCAAGAAATAAATAGTGTGTTGTATTCTTTACGAAGAGATATTTCAAACGAGGTATCACTTGTCATACATTTCCATTTGAAAAAAATGTTGGAGGTGGGTGGACACTTTCGGGAACAGATAAACAAATAGCATACACATAGAAATGATGGCAAAAAAACAATACACAACGTTTCGGGAATTTTTGCAAAAATAGCCTATATCGAAGTTGTGAATTTTATTCCAGTTGAAGTTTTCACACTGTATACAGAAATTTCACTTCTATGTATATCAAAGAAAGATTACTTGAGATTAATTCTCATGGCCAAGAGAGGTCAAACTGAACATAATTTGTTGATCAAATCTTCCTGGATAATTAAGGATTTTACTATCCTATTGGAGAGATGGATAATTTTGGCTCTAAATCGCAAGATGTCAAAACATCCTTTTTAGAATACCCAAAATATCTGTTATGAAAGGTTATGAGAAAGTCGAGTTTTTCTGAACGTCCTAAATTTGTCTTGTACCGTCATTGATAAATATTTTCGACAACTTTCAAATTTAATACCATTACCACGTTCTTGTTGACATTCTATTTGACTATTATTATTCTGTCCGTGCTGGTCATTTCTTTGGGTTATCCGTGGTCTCTTTTTGATTTAGCTGTCCAAGATATGATTAGATACATTTATTTTGCATGTGTTGTAACAAATTGTATTTGCTGAAGTAGCTGTGAAATTGTAAACCGAAAATCGGTGCAGAAATACGTTACAATGGTCGATACCCAGCAGCCCTAAAAGTGCACTAGGTCGTCAAAATTTGGTAGATAATGACGTCATAACAGAGTCGTCTTCCTCCACACAAGGCGTAAGGTTTTATTCGACATTTCGTTTATTTATTCTTGATGTACTGCTTAGCATGAGAACTGTCTTTCAAGGGAATCGTCTTTTCATCAACTCTTAACACATTACTCAATAATTCTCCGGTATGATACATATATGGCAACAGAGTTGACATACCCACGGATAATAATAACTATCAAACGGTACGTGTCAAAGTTTCATAGCATTTTTAACATTAGTTTAGAAATTACAATCGTTTTAGTGACCCCAGTTTCATAATTTTCAAGAGTAATGAATTTCGTGTCTCGATTAAACACTGTTGTTGATGTGGAAAAATACTATTGGAACCAAACAGTCGCTTGATAAGGATTATGCCACTTTGCACAAATGTGGTCGTATAAGCCACGATGATCCTGAACGCTCTAGTCGCCCTAAATAAATTGTTCCGGAAAACAACAAAAATTTCCACAAAATAGTTTACAAAAAGCGTAAATGAAAGTTACGTAAGATATCTGATACTTTGACAATATAAGAAGGTGGTATATTTACAATTTTACATAAAATTGCCTTCGAAGAGGGTGCCGCGTTTGCTCACACCGGACCAAAAACATCAACGTGTTAATGATTCAGTGTTGTTTCAAAAAATATCGTCAGCTGGATGGACAGTAACAGTGAAAGTCGTCCAAAGCGACAAAAAAAAGCGCATGAAATTTTGTTTATCGACTATCTTGAAATAAGCAAAACTATCAATACTGATTATTGCATGGCATTATTGGATTGATTCAGTGTAGAAATCAAGAAAAAACGCTTTCACATGAAAAAGAAAAAAGTGCTCTTTTACCAGGACAATTAATTACGATTTGAATTGCTTTCCTAGCCACCGTACTCTCTAGATTTTGCCCCAAGCGACTACTGACATTTTGCAGACATGAACAATTCTCCAAGAAAATTGGCTCAAAGGAAATGTGTTAGTAGACAGGCTTATTTTGAGAGCAATAACAATTTATTTCATATGAAGGGAATCGAAAAGTTAGAGGAGCGTTGGAGTGAATCACTCTTGAAGAAGAGTTGATTAATAAAGTAGAATTTCTAAAAAAAATATTTTTCTTAGTTAGACCGAAGACTTATTGAGTGATGAGTTAAATCTGTCTCAAGCCACAGAAAAAGAGCCCCCACATAGGGTGTTGAATTAGACTCTGATTTTCCAAAATCTATTGTTGACCGCTGAAAGACTTGAAGTGCAAATAAAATGCACGTACTGTCGTAATTGGAAAACCTCTTCAGTTTGAAATTAAGAATACTACTAAATTAGGTTGCCAGTAACAACGTATCCTTGAATAGTAGCAACTCTCCATTATTAAAAGTAGGTTCATCAATTGTGGTAGCACTGATTTTAGCCCCTTTTTGAGCAGAGCATAATAAATTTAACTATACCTTCAAAGACTTTTGTGATAAAAATTGTCAATACCAATACCTGGGGCTTTACATTTTGTGGCTTTTCTTTGTACCATTAAACTTGAGGGAATAAATAAGTTAAATCGTTCATCTTTTGGACGTCTTTACTTAGTTGGTTCATTTTTGAATATTACATTATTTATTAGGATTTGCTTTCCATTTCTGGAGGCACTAATTCCCTTTTTTATGCCAAAATCAATAAGAATATTGAAGACGGAATCGTTTTCTAGAAGCACCAATTCATTTTCAGTTAGAGGTTTTTGCAACGATCCTAAGCATTAGTGTTGTACAGGTTGAAAATTAGGGAAACTCGAGGTAAACAATTAAATATGACGATTTTCCAAAATTCTGTCATTCTGTCATCGATGTTGATAAATATTCAGAGTGGAAATACATACAGGTTGCAAGAGCATACTTCTCCATTAGAATCCTTAGTGTTGTGTTATATGCAGGTTCCTCCTACGCGTGTATGGAACTATGATTTTTTTATTCGGGTTGATACTTAGCCCTTTCCAAACACACCAGTTATTGATGCTATTTAGTGCTTTTTGCATTAGGATTGTAAGAATGCCTTCATGCTTTACAAAATTATTACGGGAATGTCATCTGCGTGGCCTTGGGTTATGAAGCCCTTTCCATGCAGTTCATCCAGGAATCCGTCCACCACTATTGGCCTTAGTGTGGGGGAAAAACTCCCCCTGAGGACACCGCTTTGTTATAGTAATATATACTGCTTTGGATCCTGCTAGAGAAGCCGTTACTAGTTGGCTTTGAAGCATTGCCTC
Organism: Ontholestes murinus; assembly: GCA_963969525.1. NCBI lineage: Eukaryota > Metazoa > Arthropoda > Insecta > Coleoptera > Staphylinidae > Ontholestes > Ontholestes murinus. The sequence goes on from OZ018394.1 coordinate 34,562,086, forward strand.
CACCCATCTTATCGTGGAAAAATATAATCCTTAATTTATAGCCGCTCGTTTTATTGCAGAGAATGAAGTTTTGTCCAAGGCCCCTTCTATGTCTGCAAATATTTCTAGTGATATTGCCTTATATAGGATATCTCGTTCTGTTTCTTTGACGAGGTGGCGTAGAGTATCATCGGTGGATGTGCCAGCTTGAAATGCAAATTGCTTGTCAATTAGGTTAGGTTGATGGATCGATATGATTTAGGTTCATCTAGAGGCCTATTGCCCATTTTAGGTATAAATACCACTTTTGCCTTCCTCCACAACCGGGGTATATACCCTAGTGCATAGCTTGCTTTGTATATCTCCCTGAGTCCTGGAGCAATTTTATCCAAGCCTCGCTGCAGTAGCTAGAAGTAGCTCTAAACTTTCCTGCTGATACTTGGTGTGACTGCCGTCAGTTCGTTTTAAGATGCCGACCGCATTGGTATGATGCTTTGTTAGGACCTTCCGGAGTTTATCTGTTGGGGTCAGATTGTCGATCTCCTCGCAGTAGGCCTTCCAGGCCTTTCGCTTAGACTCTCTGAGTTTCTTATTGAATTCAGTCAGGGTCTGTCTGCAGGCTCACCAGTTGACTGTTTTCTTGGGTCTGTTGAAGGATTTCCGACGTCCTGAGTCGATCCAATTACCTAATACTTAAGCAAATTAATACTTCGATTGATAATTTCACCCGGCGCATGCACCATAGTATTATAGTGTTTGAAAACTTAATTTTAAAGTTAATTAATTATATACATAAGATAAAAACAGTGAAATTTATTTATGAATCTTACTTACTACTATTATAATTATTGTTATTATATAGCAGCAGTATTATTCCGTATCTTACTTTAAATATAATTTAAATAATGATCAAATAATAAATTATTTTATAATGTAATAACTATGCAGTGTGGAAAAGCCAAATGGAATAAATTCATTATTTCGGTCAGTGTTCATATTTATAGAAAATCCCAAAACACGTCAAATTAAAATTATAAATTGACATTTTCAACGTGAAAATCTCCCTACCTTCAATCACTTTTTGTGACAGTTACAACCCCTAATGTTTTAAATGGGAAGTGTAGGCTTGTGATATATTTTTTTGAAAGGTCTCTTTATTCTCTATTCAAAAATGCTACTGTTTGCAATATAATTGCAAAAATTAACATTAAAAAAATAAAATCGTCTGACTACTGAAATTTATTCCAAAACACTCAATAATTTTCGTAATTAAAAAAAAAAACAAACAAAAATGAATGTCAATGTAGTAGATGTTCCAAATTCTCACTGCGAACGTCTCGACAACATATTAATCTTAAATAAAAATTTCTTCTCACTTTATTTAATATATCAAGGATTTAATTACAAGCGTAATGCGTTTTTTAAGTCATCTAACTCACATGGTATAGCTTTGTATACAATACTCTTCATATATCCCTATAAAAAGAAATCCAGTGGTCTAAGATCATGTGATGTTGCTGGCCATTCTATCGATCCTCGCCACTCTATGCAGCGATTTAGAAATGTACCTATTTAAATATTTTATTGTAAATTTTAAATAGAGAAGGGACCTATCAAACGATATATCACAAGACTATACGTCCCATTTAAAGTATGGGGGATTGTAACTGTCACCTGAAGGGGTTGAATGTAGGGATAACATTTTTTTCGTTGAATAATGTCAATTTATAATTTAAATTTAACATGTGATGGTATTTTCTATAAATATGTACAGTAACCGAAATTATGGAATTATTTGGCTTTTTAACACTGTATATTCTGTATAAAAAATAAATTTGAAGTTTTTTTTTACATAAATCATAACAAGATTTAAATTATAGGATAATCGCCTATATTCTCTTTGGCTACATTCATTCTATTTAATTTGTGTATTTGTATTGCACAAATTTTTATTATTAATGCACTTCTAATTCAATTTTTTTTTCGAATTTTCAGGTAAGCCGCATAAATGGAAGTTCTAACAGATATGGAAAATTTACTGTAAGTATGTATATAAGTATACCTGTAAGAGTATAAAAACACCACAATAAAAGTAAAACGATTGAGACTGTCCATTTTATAAAGGGATGTCCGCCAAAGGCGTAAATAAGTGAAAATAAACGAAAAGTCAAAATAATAAAGTAAAACCAAATGGGACAATCAAACTCGGCGAGTGGAGTTTCCAAAAAGGAAGGCGAACTAAAGTCCGGCCCGGGGAAGAGAATCCACTATAATCCCTTTCTGCCGTTTAACAAATCCGATCACACTTCCGGTAACTCGCAGCATTGCTTCCGGTCGACGCCATTCACGATATCCTAAAACTCAATCACTCCGCTACACTAACACATTCTAAGGATGTCTCGAATACCTACCCTCCTATCATCCGAAATTCCGAAGAATTTCAATTCGCCGCCCCGCCTCTAACGCTCTCGCTAATTTTATTTGAATGGCCAAAATCCGATTCGTTTAACTAATTACGCAATTGGGTTACGGCGCTGATGGATGGAATTATTAAATTTCCCTTTCGTTTCCGCTACTAATTCGAATAGTGCTCACCTTTGACAGTTCCTCCCTAAATTAATTTAATTATTTAGATTCATTAATTTATTTATTTGCACAAATTAGTGTTCTATGTCATTGGAAATGTCTAATTAAATAATCTATATTTCACTCTTTACGCTATAATTTGTAGGTTTTTTAGAAAATAATTTAAACTTATTGGTATTTTTATACCAATTAATTTCAATTGATCTTTACTTAAAATTAAAAAAATGAATTTAATGTTTTAAAAAATATTGCCCAAATTTTCGTTTTAATTAAAAAAGAGGAAATGGGACTCAAGAATACAAAATAAGTTTGGAGTGTAATTCAATAATCAAGTTTTTTAAACTAGTAAAATGACATGTATCGTTCGGTATTAGAGCTAAAAATTATCGACGATTTGAATAAAAGTTAAACAATAAAATATAATACTTTTTCCTTGTACTTTTTAAAAACCAACTTTCTGAAAATAATAAATAATTCGCTCTTTAATTTTATAACTACCGATGATTATTAATGATTTTTTATACATAGGTTTTATATAATTATTTTTCTACATTAATAATAAATTATTAATTATTATTGAATGCGACACATTATAAAAGTTCTTTACGAAGTAATTTTTATATAACATACAGTTCTTATAACTTTTCATATTGAGGTTGTTTTTAAAGTTAGAAAAGTGTGTTTCCTTTGAATTTTCATTAAATTTACCGCATTATTTAATAATTAACTCAGAAATCCTATAAATTATTTCATGCAACATAGGAGATGTTAGGCATTAAATATATTAAGACAATTAAAATTAAAAAATCCTTGTCTGTAGTAGTTTACACTTCATAATACTCTATTTAATAATTCCAGTAAAATTGTAACTTTGTAAGTATGACCCAAAGTTTCGTAGCAAAATATTTAAAAATTATAGATGTTTTATAATGATAGGATGTGTAATTTTATTAATATTGTAAATTTTTCTAAAAAGTTTGAAATTATTTTTTCTTATTGAATAGATTAAATCAATAACAATATCATACCATATTAATAATTTCTATGTGATTTGAATAATCGTATTATAATTTTTACATTTAATTACACGATAAGAAACAAAACTCTTTATTTAAATCCCGCTCCGACCTTAAAATAGCTAAGGATTCAGCAACACTGGCATTTAATTACCCTTTCATCGCCGCTCTTATTATTTCAACAGCGGTCATTTGTGTAAATGATCTTGTAAAAGTGATGGCGATGGACGCATCCGGGTGCGGAACGAAAGAGGGCGACTTAATTAACATACAACTTCCGTTCGGAATGACACTTCTTCCGGAAAACACATCGAACAACAACAGCCCTTGGTTCCGTCCGAGCCTTTTATTCCGACACACAGCGGCAACACAATGCGACTACGCCTAATTAAACAACGGATTTACATGATTTACACAATTAGTCGTGCAGAAAACGCAATAAATGTTAAAATGCAAATTAACAAATGTTTTGCGGGCGCTGTTATTACGAGGTTTTTGCCCAAGATAAAAGGGAATAAAATGTGAGGGGGCAAAAAAAGAGGAGCGGGTCGCTATCGTCCTCGGCGAAGGCCCAAAGTTCATATAGGAACGTACCCGGAATTCGATAATGGAAATATAGTGCCGGACTATGAGGGTTTAAATATGATTCGAAACAGGAATCAGTTTTATGCGTTTGACCATGCCGGTGATAATTCAATTGAAATTTAATAACTCTGTCAGGAGTCGGGGCCCTAAATGAATTGCGTAATTAGTTCAACGACTTTAATTTCGCTCAGCTAAATGAAATTATACAAATGAATTATATTCTTGAAATGGACGTTATAAAAACTCAATTATTAATTTATTTGACGTAATATGCATAATTGATGATTAAGTATGTTTCTGTTAATTATATTTAATTAAATAACAGTGCAAAACATGAGAACCTATATAATAATATAAAATATTTCGAAACTGTCAAATATCTTAGATATGAATCATCAGAATTCTTTAGGCTTTAGGACAAGAGGGAGCACATTTATACTTGTTTACGAATTTTAGAGCTCACTCGCGCAGAAACAGTTTTTTACCCTTTAATAATATTGTCAAAAATCATTGGGTGAATAGAAGAGCAACATTTCAATGATAATTGGATATGACGACAGGAAAAGAAGTAGCAGTTTTAAAAATTAACTATGAACAATAATCGAGATAAATTATGCGAAAAACATTTAATGGATCTAGTAGTTAAACAATGTTATAAATAATAACTAATATTTTAATGACATATAATGTAAATAGCAACACAAATAACCGGTAGTAATGTTATGATCACACTTCGCACAAACTTTGAACTTCACTTCTCATAAGTGCAAAAAATGAAGAGAATATATGTTAAAGCCAAAAAAATGGACTGATAATAGGAAAGCATTTCTCTTAATCCAATTATCATGCACCAAAACAGGTATGTATAGTGCAGAGAGAGGATAAAAAATGGGGAATTATTACAGTTGGAAAAATTTGATCAGCTATTGGCCAAATATAATCTTGACCAACATAGTAAAAATTGGTGGCACCGCTACTGTTCTACTACTTGGCTATAGTTAATTTATATATAGTTTTTAAACAATTAAAAGATAGAGCTTAAAGATATCAAAGGGCACTTCCCGACTCTTTCTTTTCAAAATTTCTACTAAATCATACCAATCGTAGAAGACGTGCGTTATGCGCACCAAAAAAGAAATTCGCACTTCCTTCTACTGCACTTTCTGAAAAGTTCCACTTTGTTTTGGTCAAATGTTGTTGTTATATACGTCCCACCCCGTAAAAGAGGACTTGTGAAAATATATATTTTTTTAAATATTGAATAATGATTTATATAAAATAATTAAAATAAATGTTTATTTCTATTTCTTATAATAAAAAATTTCTGTGCATCTAGAGGGTTTCTGTTTTCTTTAAAATCCTGCTCCCCAAAGAGTTAATAATGGGTTGTTGCCCCACATTGGATATACACTTTTACAATTTTCATGGCATTAATTCTAGCAGGTGGTGGATAATATCTTGAGCTGTTGTATTAAAATCAACCTGCAATTTGAGCTTGCAGCGTCTGCGGAGGATGATGTAATTTTAGTCTTTGATTATGGCAAGATATTGATAGTATCCTCCGAAAATTTGTCCAAAGGCATTGCTGGAAGGATGGATCTTTTAACTGCGAAAGAAACGATAACCTTATCTACGTATCGCTGGGTATTGACTCGGATGAATACAAAACGAGACCTAGTTCCAATAATTAGAGCATCCCATACTCATACAGCCATCGTGCATCTTCAAACAGAATCGAGATTCATCTCTAAACACCACCTTATGTCACTGAATGTATAGTCACAACCTCCACTATTCAAAACGTTCATGTCGATGTTAAGTCGTTAGTATTAACATAAGGTGGGAACGATAGAATTGTAAGCGTAAAGAAGTTCAGATTCTGTGGTTGACCGTTGGAAGGATTATACGATGACATTTGTTGTCTAACCGTAGATCTGGTAATGGACAATCAATCCCTTAAACCTCATTTATTTTTCTTTGTCTCCCGGTTCATCTCTTGCAAAGATCCTGGCTCTATTTGGTCCATGTCTGATAATAGCAATGGCGGTGAATTAATTTCAGATAAAGCGATTAGCAATTTTTTTTAATCTTCACTTAAATAAGGTTGTCGGAAAAGTCGTGACGCATTATTGCAACAGATGGTGCTAGCACATTTTTTGAACTGCTATAGTTTTTTTTTTGTTGTGGCTGGGAGGTGGAAAATCTTTTATAGACGGAGTGTGGGACTCCCCCGTTATAAAACGGGTATACCCACTAAAAACCACCTCCCCGAGTCGCCCTGACACCCCGCGGAACCGCCGTCTGGCATGACTGGCGTATGTATGATGAGTGTGTGTGTGTGTGTGCCACCCCGCGAAACCGCTGTCTGGCATTACATCACGGGGTGTCAGTGTCGTTGTGTGTGTGTGAGAGATGTGCCTGTGTGTGCAATGAACGGATCGGGTACGTGGGGTCGCTACTCCCAAATGGCTGTGCACGTCAACCACCCCTGCGGAAGAACTGCTATAGTAAATCGCATCTATTTTTTGGTTATGTCATTCGAAAGCTGAAGGTTGTAGCTTCATTACAAAAAAAATTAAATGTTTTTTTGAGTTTTGTATATTCTACATAAAGATGGAAGACAAAACTGTGCATTTTCGCCATATTTTATTCTATTACTTCCGTAAAGGGAAGAACGCGCGACAAGCCTGTGAAAAGTTGTGTAATGTTTACGGGGACGATGCTCTACAAGAGCGTCAATGCCAGCATTGGTTTTCTAAATTCCGTGCTGGTGATTTTAATGTCAACGATGCTTCTCGGTCAGGGAGGCCAGCCGAGGTTGATGATGACCAAATAAAGGGTCAGTCAGTGCGATAATGGATTAGGACACTCAAGTTAAAAAACCAACTGAAAAGTTGCGTAATATTTACGGGGACGATGCTCTACAAGAGCGTCAATGCCAGCGGTGGTTCTCTAAATTCCCTGCTGGTGATTTTAATGTCAACGATGCTCCTCGGTCATGGAGGCCAACCGAGATTGATAATGACCAAATAAAGGCACTGATCGAGTCAAACTCACGTTACACGACTCGGGAGATTGCAGAAACATTAAACATCCAGTCAAGCGTTCACGATCACCTACAGAAACACATACATAAGCAAACTCGATATTTAGGTTCCTCATGAACTTAAGGAAATTCATTTGACAGCGCGTATAAACGTCTGCGATATACTCATTAAATGTGAGGAACACGATCCTTTTTTAAAGCGAATGGCAACTAATGATGAAAAGTGGATTGTTTACAACAATGTGGTGCGCAAACGGTCTTGGTTCGGACGTGGTGAATCGTCAAAAACAACAGCGAAGGCAGACATACATCAGAGGAAGGTTATGCTCCCAGTGTGGTGGGATTTTAAAGGTGTCGTATATTTAGAGCTCCTACCAAGCAACCAAACAATCAATCCGTATATGTACTGTCGGCAATTAGATAGTTTGAAGGAATCAGTCATCCAGAAACGTCCAGAGCTCGTTAATTGTAAAGGAGTTGTGTTCCATCACGACAACGCGAGACCACATACGAGCATGATTACTCGTCAAAAATTGATGGACCTTGGATGGGATGTTTTGCCACATCCAGCATATTCGCCTGACCTTGCGCCATCAGATTTACACCTTTTCCCCCCTCTTCAAAACTCTTTGCGTGGTTTAACATTTATTTCAGATGATGCTGTAAATCAGCACCTTATTCAGTTTTTCACGGATAAAGGCCGATCCTTCTATGAATGAGGAATCATGAAACTCCCTGAAAGATGGCAAAAGGTTATCAAACAAAACGGGCAATAAATCATTGATTAATCTTTTACTTTAAATAAATAAATTACATTTGAATAACATACGTCATTTTCATATTAATGCATTCCAGGCATAATCACACACACAAAACTAATGATAAAAAGCGAAAATAGCAAAGAACAAGACACAATTTGGCCAAATATATATCAGATCAAACTGTTAGAAATAAATGAATGACCTTTCAAATAAGTCATTACTACTTGATTCATATGAATGAAACATTAGTCAATTGCTCACTTTAAAAAAACGTTTGTACCAAGTTTAAACTATTTCTACTCCTTCTCCTTCAGTCGTCCTGTTTTCTTAACATTTGTAACAGAACCATTGGTCTCAAATTTCCGAATCAACTTCCGAGTTAAGGATTCGATTGGAGCGGCGATACGTCCGAGTATCACACGCAATTCACGATCCGTTCCGTAGGACTTTCACTCTTTTTCTAATAATTTTTCAAGAGATAATGTTGATACGTTGTTTAGTTGTCTGCTCCATGTGGTTTCTTTTTAAATCATAGATTATTTTGACCCTGACAGCTTTTTCCCGCTCGAAATCTTGACAGAAAGTCAGTATCATACCTCCGCGTTATGAAATGAGTCGCTTTACGCTTGAGCAACACTGTCAAATATTGTAAACTTATTTCCAAAGTGAGTGCTGTGTAGCCCAAACAGTGCGTTTGTTGAAAAGAAGTTTTGGACGAAATGAATCACCCACCGCGCCTGCTGTACGCAAGTTTGTGCAAAAAGTTCGTGAGACTGGCATGCTAGTAGACAACACTCATGATCCTCGTTCTCGTACGGTGCGCACAGACGAGAATGTGGCTGCTGTAGCCGATAGTGTGAGACTCAATCCACGTACATCAACTCGCCGTCGATCTCAATAGTTTAACATTTCACGCACTAGGTTGAGGAGAATTCTGCAAAAAGATCTCGAATTATTCGCTTAAAAAGTCTAATTGACTCAGAAATTGAAGGCCCACGACCATCTGCTTCGTTATCGCTTCGGAGTTTGGGCCTTGAATTCTTGAATTGGGTAACGATTCTGGGCGAAAAATCATCTTTTCTGACGAGGATCATTTTCATTTTGGAGGCTAAGTTAACAAATAAAATTGCCGCATCTGTGGCTCGGAAAACCCGCATGCTATTGTTGAGAAACCAATGCATTCACAGAGAGTGACAGTTTGGTGCAGATTGTGGAGTGGTGTCATCATAGGACCACTTATCTTCGAAAATAAGGCTGGAAACAACGATTCGGTCAACGGTGAGCGTTACAGAGCCATGTTATCTGACTTATTTTTAACTGAAACTGAAGACATTGATTTGGACGACCTCTGGTTCATGCAGGATGACGTGCCATGCCACACAGTCCATGCTATAATCGACCCTTTGCGCACCAAATTCCCAAATCGTGTTATCAGCCGTCTCGGCGATGTCAATTGGTCGCCTTGGAGCTGTGATTTAGCCCCTGTGAGGGACCGATATTATGCCAACAATCCAGAAACGATTTAACTACTTCAGGCTAATATTATCCAAGTAATCCGTGAGCTACACCCCAAAACCATCAACAAGGTCATGGAAAAATGGAGTGACAGAATGCGCTTCTGTAAAGCAAGCTGAGGCAGCTACTTGAATGAAATTGTGTTCCATAATTAATGGGAATGTTTGCAACAAAGAAAAAAAAAATTTTTTTTTCATGTTTTGCATTTAAAAAAAAAAACTTTTATCTGGCCTACCCGACACAGTGCTCACCACACATAAGTTATCAGGGTGCTAATGGGAAAGATAGCAAAAAACAAAAATTCAAATTCGTCCTTTTTTCTCGGACACCACTTATAATGAACACTTCGTTTTCAAAATATACAAATAGCTTATAAAATAAATACAATGAAGAAAAAGATATTTAACTTTTAATGTTAGGTTTTTTCTTAAGGTACTCAAACATTCTAACAGAAATCAAATTGACTATGTTAACTGCCATAATTAGTGCAAAGCTGATACTGATAGCATATACACAAAGGTAAAATGAGCTTATGAGCTAAGTAATAGCCGAAAGAATACCCACGATGGATCTTTACTAGAAAAAATTAAATTGGTAGAGGGGAAAACCATTTCGAATATTTGAACTCCGCCATGAGTTTTGTTAGTAGTATTTATTTTAGATTAATTTTAGAAGCAAAGCAAATCAATAAATAAACTGTAGATTTTGGTTACGCAGAAATCTAAATTGGATGGATTCATACTCAACAATCACAAAAATTCCAAGCATTATAATTAGGAATGTTTCTAAATGCCAATTCAACTTTTAGGCTATTATAAAAGTTATGTTTACTCCAAATCAAGCAAATATTTCTGAACTACCGAAAAATGGAAATCTAAATAAGCCAACTTACACTATATAGTATAAATAGGATGGATCACTTCCCCATTTTTAACAGTATTTAAATGAGTATATCTTATCTAACTGTACTTGACTTTTTTTCGTGTTTATTATAAAAATTTGATTTAGGTCAATAGGTCAATATTCGATAGCGTTACAAAAAAACAGCAATGAAATTTTCAGTGTTTTATTTAATTTAACTAGGTTCATTCCATAACTTGAATGAATGATAATTAATAATCATCTTTACTTACAGAAAAAAGAAAATAACATCAACTTTCAGTCCTTTGGAAGATATTTCCTACTGAATCATACAAAATATTGGTTTTTACCATCGAATCTATAAATTTTTTCATGCAAAATTAATATACATATTTAAAATTGATATATACATAATTACACAATGTCTATAAATATATAAATCTTAAGAAGTAGTTTTAAACTCAGATCTACAGGCAATTCTCGGTGGAGAACTGAGCTAATACTTTTAATAATAATAATAATAATTATTATTATTATTATTATTATTAGGTGTAGAATGTGTAATGTTCCAGCAGAGACAATCGACCATATAATCGGCGGATGCACACACCTAGAAAACAGCGCATACCTGTGTAGACATAACCAAGTCTGTAAAATTATCAAGAACCCACCACCTCATTAAAAATATGAACCAGAGGCAGTTCTTGAATCTACTGAAGTCTTATATTGGGACAGGCCAACTGATAGGACTGTCGACTACAACCGCCCAGATATTATATTAAATAATAAAGAAACATTTCATGCTTGATTATTGATGTTGCAATACCTCTGACGCCCAGTACCAGCAAAACAGAGGCTGAAAAAATAACCAAGTATGAAAATTTGGCGATAGAAATAAAGAACATCTGGCAACTAAACACAGTAGTAACTATTCCAATTGTAATATCCTCTAACGGTTTAGTCTCACAGAAATTACAACAAAATTTGGAGCGCTGTGAACTTCCGAAGAAACTTCTGACCCCATCCAATCCAAAAGCAGTAATATTACAAACATGTCATATAGTGCGAAAATTCTTAAATAATAGCTCAGGCTGAACTGCCTTACTATTATTCAGATAAAACTAGCTATAAGCTAAGATAAACAAAACAAACAAATAATAATAATAATAATTGTTGTTCATACACTGCACGATAAACAAATAAAAATGTTAAAGGATTATTTTTACAACAAACACACTGCTCTACATTTAGCAATTGGAAAAGCAGATAGGGAATATACACCGCTTAACTTATCATCACAAGTGGCACAGACACAACAGCACAGAATGGAGCAATGGTCACAAAAAACTCTTCATTGCAAACATCTGTACATAGTCAATAATGAGGGTATAAACAGAAAGGATGCATACAATTGGCTTCACAAAGAACAATTGTATTCAGAGACAGAGGGTTTCATACTTGTCATACAGGATCAAGTAATTGCCACGAACTACCAATAATACATAATTCAAAACCTACTGTTTATAGATGACTCCTGTAGAAAATGCCACCTACACCAAGAAACAATTGACCATATCGTTGGCGGCTGTAAGATGCTGGCCTGAACCGACTACACAAATAGACACAATATAGTAGCTAAAATAATCCACCAAGCTACAGTGTTTGGTCTTACAAAGGACCAAACACCATACTATAGCTATAAACCAAGTGCAGTGCTAGAAAACAACAACTACAAACTCTACTACGATGTAACTATACAAAGAGACAAAACCATAACATGCAATAGACCCGACACACAGTGGTTCAGAACGCGAAAAACGCGTTCGAAATTGTTTACTCTTTACTATTAACAGATTTTACATTAAAAGTTGAGTAAGTTAATATTTTTGGGTATGCTGAATCTGAAATTATGCATTAAAAACCCGTATTTGTCAAAACTTTCCAAAAATACAACCCTTAAATGCGAAAAATTGATATCACTTAATACAAGTACGAAGAATATTTTTTATACAAATTATAAAGTTTAGTTTGCAAATTCGAAGTATTTGTTTGTCAAAAGCACCCCTTAATGCATCGACTTTTACATGTTTAGTGGTATGTACTGGGTTAATAAAAAAAAACAACCTTCAAAACATTTTCAAATTATATTGTAGAAATTTTTGTCCAAAATACAAAATTATGTCTTTTTGCATGTAGAATAGCGTGTTAACTTGGATATAATTTGCAACCATGTTTTAAAACTGTTGCTCCAATAAGCATATATTGCTGCTTCGTAAAACCACCCGAGATAATAAATAACTGAGCCTCTTTAGGTGTAATGGCATTTTGTTCTTGTTCGGGACTCCTCCATTTTTTCATTATTCTTTTGCCTCTACTTGGTGTAGTTGAAGTACATTCAATTATCGAATCGGCAGTACTAATATCTCCACTTTCTCGTACTTTAATTGCACAAGTTTTCCACGGAAGTAATTTTTCTGAGCTCCTGGGTTTTACGCCTGTTTATAACAGCAGAACTTTGAGCAAAACTCTTTTAAGGATGACCTCGAATAACCGAAGTTGATGGTCGATCGCAGTAAACGGATTAAGGAAAAATAATTTCTTCTTCTCGCCAAACATTTTGCTTTTTCATAAAAACACTAGATATTTTATTTGACGATTTCCAATATTTAAAATATCTTGGAAAAAACATTTGTTCAAGCCAATACAAAATATTTTTACTTGATTTATCATCTTCGGCAAGTCCGTATGTGTCAAGTATAAACAGATAAATTGCTTGTTTCTTACTTTCAGTCGATTTATCATCATTTATCATAGAGACTTCGTCTAAATCTAATAGACATATTTTCTTCGCGGCCATTATGTTAAAAATTTTCTAAAGAACTACTGCAACAGAAACACAACCTCTTACATCGTCACAAATTTCGAAAATGCGCCCAGAATAATCTGCATACAGGTTCGACTCAAAGTTGCGTTTCAACTGATCGGGTTTTTTTTTTTTTTTTTTTTTTTTTTTTTTGATGCAAGGAGAGGAAATCCATCATGGGACGCCCTTTTAGTAGGGCAGTGTCGGACTCCTACCGACTAAAACCTCTCCTCCGGGGATCCATCTGGGAGGGACTGGTTCAATGCCATTGGATTTTCCCAGTCAAGGACATAAGCGAGGAAATCGCTAGATGAAATTAGTCTATATTACCGATCGTCCTGCGTAACGCTCTCCTCGAAGGGGAGCAGCGTCACCGAGCGGTTCACGGTGGCTCATTGGGAATTCTGGTCTAATTGAGTACCAATTAGAACATTTCGGGGCCTTCGATGTTTTGCATCGAAATCGTATTTTGGAAAAGTGATCCCAGAGGGGGGATCATTGTCAAGCTTATCGTAGAAGGCTACTGCAGTCTCTCGGATAAACTCCATCACACTCGGTGTGGATGTTTCTCGATGGATTTGAGTGTTCCGCATGTAAGGCGGAGCATTGAGAACTCTTCGTAATGCAACGTTCTGATGACGTTGAAGTCTCGCGATCTGAGTGGGCCTGCAGTAGCCCCATACGGGTGCAGCGTAAGTCAGCTGTGGCCTGATGACCATTTTGTAGAATTTAACCCTGGACTTATGGGCTAACTTGGATTTTTTGTTTATCAAAGGCCACAGCTTTGACAGGGTCGCTTTTGCCTTTTGAAGGACGTGTGAGATTGTTTTTGACCATCTTAGGTGTTGGTCGAAGATTAGACCGAGGTATTTAACCTCGTCTCGGATTGGAATTAATGAGTCCCCAAAGGAGAATTCTGGGGAGTCAATAACTCGATGTTTATTTTTGCTGAAGTGTACAGAGACACTTTTATCAGCGTTTATCGCAAGCCGCCACTTGTCGGCCCATTCCTCGTAGGAGTCTAGGGCTTTCTGGAGAGTGGTCTCCAAGTGGGCGGTAGAGCGCCCTCTGTACAGAAGGGCAGTGTCGTCAGCATACTGAGCGATCATGACCGGAGCCAGATTCGGTATGTCGCTAGTATAGATATTATACAGGGCCGGAGAGAGGGCAGAGCCCTGAGGAACACCTGCTAATATCGGACGCTGAGTGGAAAACTTGGAATTTACCTTAGTACAGAACTTCCTGTTACGAAGGAAGTCGTACAATATCCTTATTAGGTATTCCGGGTAATCGAGCCCTATCATTTTATAGATAAGGCCGTCATGCCAGACTCTGTCAAACGCCTTTGAGACGTCAAGGAATACTGCAGCAGTGTCTCTTTTGATGGCAAAGCCCTCAGAGATGTATTCGGTCACCCTCAGAAGCTGATGAGTGGTAGACAGGCCAGCTCTGAAGCCGACCTGTGAATCTGGAATAATTTTGTGGTCTTCAGTGAAGACCGAAAGACGAGCTAGCAGGACCTTTTCGAGGAGTTTGCCTAGGGCACTAAGCAAACTGATTGGGCGATAATTTTGGGGAAAGGTTGGTGATTTTCCCACCTTGAGAATGCTGACCACAGAGGCCAGCTTCCATGCTGATGGAAATACACCCAATCGCATCGAGGCATTAATGATGTCGAGAAGAGCAGTTCTACCCTTTTGGCCGAGATTTTTCACCATTAAGGTGGAAATTCCGTCAAATCCGGGGGCTTTCCGATTTTTGGGCCGTTTTATCAGACCATCGAGTTCTTCCGGGGTGGCTGGTTCACAGTTCCACGCCCGGTCTGAGTTAAAAATGTAGGATCGGACGGATCTTTTGACTTCGTCGAAGAAGTCATCGTCGTCGCCAGGGTTTAGCGTGAATTGCCGCTCCAGGGAGTCGGCGAAAGCTTCTGCTTTGTCAGAATCGGAAAAGGCGAGTCCTCTCTCGCCGTGTAACGCGTGGCTACAAGGTTTACCTCTCTTGAGTCTTTTGAAAAACCCCCACATAGAATGTGGGTACTCATTGAACGATTCGAGTCGCTTTTCCCAGCGCTCATTACGCAGGTCGCGTAATTTGTCTCTCACCCGGCGAGCGAGTTGATTGGCTTCCGTACGGAAGGATGGATCTCGGGTATTTTGCCATCTGCGGCGAGCGAGCTTTCTGTCCCGGATGAGAGCCTTGAGCTCGGGGGGAATATAGAGAGGATCAACCTGTGAGGATGTCCTGCTAGATGTAGACTCTTCGTGAGCCTTGAGGATGACCGAGGAGAGCCTAGAGACGGCTGCGTCGAGGTCAAGTGTCGAGTTGATGACAGGAAGGGGAGAGATAGAATTTTCCACCTTCGTCTTGTAATTAGGCCAATTTGTTGATTTAATCTCTCGAGTCGGGCTAGGTGCTCCGACAGCTATGTCTAAAAAGACAGGATTATGGTCGGAGCTGAGTTCATCTGAAGACCAGATGTCGTGGTCCCAATCGACATTCGAGAGAACGGCTATGTCAAGCACATCAGGCAGGACGTTAGAGTCTCTGTGGAAAAAAGTAGGACTTACTGGGCCGACGGCCCTGATATTCAAGTTCGAGTTGTTGATGAACTGTCTGAGGATTCTACCATTACGGTTAGTAAGTCTGCTGTTCCATTCAGGACTTTTGGAGTTTAAATCGCCCGCCAAGATGGTTGGCATGTTGTCGTTAAAGACAAGATTTAGGTCATCATGTGTTATTATATGAGATGGCGAATGGTATGCCGAAACGATTTTTAAGTGTCCGTGTTCTGTATTCAGAACAATTGCAGTAGCATTTAGACTCGATAAATTATCGAGCGGGAGCTGTGAGTGGTCTAGCCCCCTCTTAATGAAGATGGCGGTACCGCCATGACTTGGGTCGATGTCATTGACCTGTAGGTAAGTGGTATAACCTAGGACTCTGGGCCTCAGGCGCAGGCCGAGACGAGTTTCGTTCACCAGCATGATATGAATATCATTCTCCTGAACGAAAAGTTCGAGCTCGTCAATACGTTCTCGAAGCCCATTCGCATTCCAGAAAGCAATACGAAGGAAGTCTAAGTGGCGTCGGCGTCGGTATGCACCGTTGCCAGGAGCTTTCTGAGGAGCTCTTTTTGCTCGTCGGGAGTTCGGGCAGCGGGCTGTGAGCCCGGAAGAGCCGGAAAGTCTTCAGGTGAAGAAGTGAATTGGGCGTATGATACGCCATCACGTCTTTGGGCGTTGGAAGCCCTTGAGGTCCTCTGAGAGGCCTGAGAGGGCTTGTTGCGCCTGGAGTTTGCGAACATGGGGCAGCCACGATAGCTGGCCGGGTGTTCGCCGTCGCAATTACCACATCGAGGAGTGGTTTCTGGAGTGATAGTGCACTCGGACGTGTGGTGATTTCCTGCGCATTTGACGCAGACGAACTTAGCCCTGCAGTAACGTTGGGCATGACCAACTTTCTGGCATCGATGACATTGATTAATGCCTTTAGATTTAAGTTTCGGTTCGACTTTCACCGTAATCCCGTTGATGCGGATAATGTGGAATATCCTTTTACCCGCATCGGATTTCTGTACGTTAACGTACATCATTTTTAGGGTATTGCCGTTACGGCCTGTCATGCGGTGAATTTCAATCACCGGAATACTGTCTGCGATAAGAATATCGCGAAGCTCGTCAGTTGTCATGTCGAGGGGGATGTTACGCATGACGACTTTGAGGGTTTTTTCCTCTTCGGTGGGAAAACTGTGATATTCGATATTCTGATTGTCGAAGAACGCTGTCACCTTCCGGAAATCGGTCGGTGTAGCGGTCTGGATACGGATACCCAGAGGAATAAGTTGTGCTCTAACGACACTAACTCCTATCGAGGTGAGGTGACTGGCAATGGCGGACCAGTTGGACTGGGACCGCATGACGATGTGAGGCGGGCGTTTTACGGCGGGTGCCTGAGGGGTAGCTTGCTGCGAAGGAGCAGCAGGAGACGAGTTGCTGGCTGTAGGCGCAGCGGATGGAGTATTTCCCGATGTAGATGGGGAAATATTCGCAGACGAGCTAGGTTTTGGGGGAACCGTCGCGGATTTACCGGCGGGAACCGATGAGGGGGGGCTTTTTGCGGCGGGATTTGCGCCGGTGGCTTTCTTTGCCGGTAATTTACCGGCAGATGAGGCCGGCTTTTTGCCGGCGTGACTTTGCTCGTTGTTCGAGCTGCTAGGGGGGGCCGGGCGCTTAGACGCCTGGGAACGCTCCTTTTTCTGGGCGTATTTGGGTGTCATCCACCCATCGGAGTTGTCCGAGGTTTGAGAAGCACTGGGCTTCGACTCAGTCGGTGTGGTTGCGACGGAAGCACTGGGCTTCGACGCGGTCGAGTTCGGTAGAATTGCGACGGAAGCACTGGGCTTCGACGCGGTCATATCGGGTTGTTGTCGGGCGGATAGCTCTTTGAAAGCTCTAAGTTCTGCCATTAGACGGCTAACGTCGTTTTGGAGCGATAGGACGTGCTCCTTATATAGCTCGACCTGACGGTCTCGCTTGTCTAGCTCCGCTTGATAGTGTGCGGGGTCAATCGGACTTTTTAAGTCCGAATAGACGTCTATAGTGGGGTCGCCCACGTCCATCTCCATGATGGACGTGGTATATTAACGATTTAACTAATAAAAGTTTGGAAAAGCTCGGTCACACGAATGTGCAAGAGAGAGATAGCTTGGACGGACGGATGCAGGAATGCGTCTGTACGCGGCAGCAGTTCGCTCTCGAATGGAATGTATAATCCTGAATGAATAACTGATCGGGTACCGTGCGGGATTTTCTTTTATATGTTTTGAATAGGCAAATATTGGCAGCTAATTTTTTTGAATTTACAAAGCCATATAGCTAATTTAAGCATAAATGAAGTAATTTCCGTGTGGGGTTGTGTAGAACTAAACGTAATCCTTCACTTAAGGCAAATTTTTGTAATCCGGTTACCGGTTACAAGCAATAAACTTTCTTGTACTAGGTACACTTCATCCAATAATAAGTAATGTTACTTAGTAATACACTTAGCAATCTATAACAGTATTATAATTACATTAATAAATAACCGCATTTGCTTGTGGTACAGTCTTCTTAATTACACCCTAATTTCTTTACGCTGCAACGTCTCAATTTTACTGAACTTTGAAAGCAAATATAGAAAAACTTATACAAATAAGATGCATATAATTAATATTGTCAATTAGAACAACTGTTTAAGATTAAATTAGTGCAATTTTAACTTTGTACGAAGAAGTTGAAAAATTTATTTTCGATCACGTTTTTCGCGTTCTGAACCACTGTGCGACATCACTTTTCAAGATAAAACGAATAAGATAAGATACTTAATAGACATTGATATACCAACAGACAATAATATAACGAAAAAGTATGTAGAAAAAAAAAAGAGAAATATACACCGTTAGCGATTGAGGTCGAGTGAATATGGAAGCAGAAAAGCACGCGTATATTACCATTCATCATCTCAACAACCAATATCACACACAAGTCATTTAAACAACACCTAACAACGCTTGGACTTGAACCATACATCCACACTAAAATAGAGAAAGCGATTATTCTGAAGACCTCCAACATAACCAGAAAATTCCTACGATAGAACACTTGTTAGACAGAAATAATGATAATAATAATAACAATAATAATAATAACTTTACTGCTCAACGGAAGATCCAAAATAGGAATAGAAATAAATTTTCTAATACCCAGTTACCACACTTAATACAAAAAAATAAATATAACTTATAATATATTATATAATTCTAATAAAGAAATACAGTAATAAATAACAAATAAATTAACAACCTTAAAATGCAATATAATTGGAAAAAAAAGATTCAGAATTAGAACCATAAATTAAGTGTTATCATTCATAAATATATCGTTACAATACTTTAAGAAACGTGTTTGTAACTTTTGAAAAATTAAAGAAATATTACTGTACTAAGGATACCATAAATAGAAGCATAATCCAGTTTGCCTCGAAATTTTTAATAAGTCTATGTTTTTGAAATGTTTGGACGTACGTATTATAAAACCTAATATCCTCACGGCGGATGGAGAAAATAAGTCGACAAGCATAGACAACTCCAAGATCTTTCATTTCGTGTTTTTTTTTTGTGAGAGGAATGCGTTCTTGTCACTGTAAGTGACCACTGACTTCTTAACATTCAAGGTTAGCTTCTTTATATCACACCGGTGCCCTATTATATTTAGATTATATTGAATAATCATCATTATCATTAATACAATTATAAATCTTAATATCATCTGCTTATTCTAAAACTGGGCAAGAAATCGCAGTGATAATCAATAAATCATTAATATATATATATATAAGAAATATGAGCGGTCCTAAGTTTGAACGTTAAGGAACACTGGAGCGGGATATAAACTTTTACAATTTGAAGCCATTATAAAAAACATAGTCCGTTCTGTGGGTTAGACATGAAAATAATTCAGAAGTGGTTTCCTTGACACCAAATGAACTAAGTTTATTAATCAATATGTTGTGATCGAGAATGTCAAACGCTTTTGAAAAATCTTTATACACCACATTAGACTGGCCACGTTCATCCAAACACTCACTTGATTCTTGTGTAAATACTTGCAAGTTAGTTACTGTAGAGCGACCCGACGGAAAACCATATTGTTGAGTACCTATATATTTATGAACGTGACTGTACATTATGGTATACACGACCTGCTCGAACACCTTGGTAAAATTAGGCAAAGGTCTGTGGAATTACTCTTGAGGTCACGCTCAATATTCTTTATGAATCAATCAATCAATCAAAATTTTGCGTAATAGATTTGAGATGACGCCCTTTTCTATTTTTTGTGATAGTGCAACTTAAACAAATTTTTTGTCTTAACTTATTATCAAACCAAGTTGGGAATTGATTCGATTTTTAATAGATGTGTTGCGGGATGTACTTATACAGACGGTTATTAACTACGGTGTAGAATTCGAATAAAAATATTTTTGAAGCGATCATGCACTTTTAACATAGATTGTCACTTTAGCAAAGATAGTTGTCACAAGAGATTCATTAGCTTGCTCAATATTTAAAATAGGAAGAACTTGACGTAATAACGATTTATCTTTTACAATATCGTATTTTGTTTCAAAAACCGGTTCCGGTATTTCGTAAAATATAATGTTATGCCCGGTTCTATCTCTATGTGTGACTTCTTGAATTATTTTCTCCTTGTCTAATAATTAACACTGTTGAATGCTACAAGTGCAGCTTTTAGCTCTTTGTGTTTATCTTAAAATCAAGTGGTATACATTGCTTAGGCAAGGCATCAATAAATTTGCAGGATTAATTATTATTATCAGCTTAAGAAAATCATTGATTGTAGTATGTTTTGTTTTTTTATAAATTTCGAAATATTTGGTAACAGCTTGTGTAATAATATATTTATATAAGTATACGTTGTTAAGTTGCATATAGTTTAGTTTTTTGATTGCAAATTCATCAATTTTTGAAAATGAAAATCAATTACTCAGCATCTTCCACTTTAGCATTGTTGCTTTCCTGACAAGTAATTTTAGTATTCTGATATAAACAATAAACATTTAAAAAAGCAAATAATGTAAACATTAAAGATCGTTTAATAAAAGTGCCATTCTAAACTCATTAGTGCAGTTTTTTGATTGAAAATTCATTAATTTCTGAAAATAAAAATCAATTAGTTAACATTTTCCACTTTAGCATTGTCGCTTTCCTGACAATAAACATTCAAATAAAGTGAATAATGTAAACATTAATGGTCGTTGAAAAAAAATTGCCATTCTAAACTCATTAACGTATGCCTAGGGAGGCGTTATTCGGTTTTTGAACTTGAATAATCTGCTGCTGTGCGGTGACATTTAAAAATGATGTGGGTGGCAAAGGCCCCCGCGTTATTAAGTTGGGAATACAGTTTAATTAAAATATTACGTAAATGAAGGTCCATTATTTCAAGTTTTATGGGAATTTTAAACGCTATTAGCATATATAAATTTACGACAATTTTCACGGCCGCGAAAATGGCCGTTTTAATGTTTCACTGGTGGACAGACCATATATTTATAATTTGCATTTTTTATACTAAAAACCAGTTAAAATATACATTCATACATTTATCTTGAAATGTAAGATAATTAGTTTTATAGAAATTCATATTAGCAATGTTACCAATAAAATAGTTAATGTGTTTTTTTCTTTTCTATTCTTAATATCACAAACTCTGATAATAATTTGTTAATATGGCTTAGTACATACTGATAGAAACAGCATGGTAGATCTTAAAATTAAGTACAGAATTTAGACCTTCCTAGACATGCATTAAATTTTATCTTTATAAAAACATTAAATCAATGTTTTAGTTAATTTAGCTGTAAAACTAAAATAATCGATTTATATCGTAATTTAATTTTTTTAAATATAATGAAATTTCAGAGTTCTGTAATTGTAGTCCGTTTTTTAGTCTTTTTTGCACTACGTAGCAAGGATCTAAATAATAATAGAGTAATAACAATTCAATATTTTTATATAATTACTGTCAATTTTAACTAAATCATGTATAATGATGCATCATATTCTATAGGTCTCACGTTAAAGATGTCGAATCAATGTTTGATCTATGAATTTATAACATCAAAATCATTATATTTATAATGATTAATATATTAATAAAATATGGTTGGTATTTTATCTCAAATATCATGCAATAATATTTATTTCGGTTTATGAATATTTTTTAATATTGACTATTCCACTCCTATTGCATGTAGCCAATGAAAATGAGGCATGTGATATTTTTTAGCCAATCACGTCAATTTATAAGTGAATAAACACCAAGTTGCTATTTATTCACCTGAATAACCTGAAGTTAGCTATTTCCCGACAAATGAATTGAATTAGCCTTGATAAAAAAGCGAAAAACGTTGTTTCTACGTATGTCAGTTGCAAGTAGGTTATAAAATCAAAAGGTTTGGTAACACTTCATCATCCATAATAAATGCGACGGTGACAAGTTCTGCACCAAAAAATCAAACTTAAACGAGATCGTGTGTTTGGAAACGATTTGAAGAAATCTGCGCCGATAAAAACTACCAGTTGTTAGCAAAACTTTAATGGAAACTCTTGCCGCGATTATGATGACTGGGCGTATAATATAAAGAAGGTAAATGCAAATGATTATAAGGGAGGTGTTATTTAATCAATGTCGAATCTTTCGACCAAAATACTGCAGGAGATATATCATAAAAATTTTAATATAAACATTGAACCATTCACCGATATTCGTTTCAAGTCGTGGAATAGTCTTTCCAAATACCATTCGTGATGACAATTAAATCGGAATAAATTTTGTTTTTAGCGCATTCAAGTTTGTTGCTTAATCGCGATTTTTATTCGAGCAACTGATAGAAAAAATCACTCGCCTGGCGGCTCGTGATTTTTTCGTGACAGTTGCTCTCATTAAAATCGCTAAGCAACAAACTTTCATGCAAAGACAAAATTTATTCGAGTAAATTGCCATCACTTATGGTATTACTTGTGATAAAATAATTAACGTAGTTACATTGTATTTCATTTATATACGTATCATAATATTAATTTACATATTAAAATTTCAAATATTTGGTATAACTGCATACTCATGTGGCTAACAAATGTACGTGCAACATTAGCGATTTAGTTTAATTATTTATTTCACTAATTATTTCAAAAGAGATAATAATAAACGTAAAGTATATATTAAATGATTTCATAATTTTACATATGAACAAAAATTAAATATTTAATTTTGGTAATTACATACTTAATATCTGTAAATAATTGCTCGGTCGGTATTAAACGTGGTTTAAAATTTTTACGCAAACTCAAATTTATCCACCAGCTATAGAAATAAATGCCCAGAAAAAGTTTAGCAAATGGATTAATCCTCGAGGGTGAAAAATGTACATTCGGCGAATAGAAATTTTTGAGAATAATCCCCTGTAATAACGAAGCGGAGGATATTTTTTCGTCGGCCGTTGCTTTAAACCGAACGCGTTCATGTGTGTGTGTGTATGTGTGTACAGCGACCTTTTGACCAGTCACTTTTTAAAGCAATACAGAACCTAAATCCAAGTTAAAAATACCCAGGGCGACTCTAGGTATAAATCCAATACTTGAGCCAAAGTGATGTAGATCCCTTGGGTTAGGAGTAAAGCCTGGATACAACGGCGATATTGAACACGTTTAACGTGCTTTGAGAAAAATTACAAAATAATAAAACCTCTAAAGGAAGTCCCAGGCCCTTTAACTCATCGCACAATGGGGCGTTCGTCTTGTGCGAGATAACCAAATAAGAAAACTTTGATTAAATATGAAGAGTCCACAATCAGTGCGGAAACTATAAATGTTTAAGGTTCTCCTCGCGTTTCGCCGTAATTGATTAGATATAATTTCTCATTGAGAGGGCGGAAGCTTCCGAGGGTAATATCTAATCCGCAGCGGTCATATTTCAATAGGAATTACTCGTGTTACTATTGCGAGCTTAACAGTATCAATTGTAGATGTACTGCATTGCGGATTTGATATAATTAACAGAAACTAACAACGTTCGTACATGAGCGTTTGTATTTATTTGTTTAATGTTTTAAAAAACCTTTAAAAAAGACAAAAATTCTAATTGTACAATATAATATTAATATTATAATAATTATTTCTTTACATTCAATATATTTAATTTATACAACATGCAATTTGAATAATATTTTTTATTTTAAATTCATTTATTTAGATCTTCTTTCTTAAAAATTACATATAAAAGCAAATTAATTAACATAAAAATACATGAAACTTTTGACTAATGAAGCATATTTAAATATGTCCTTTATGTGAAATACTTCTTATAGCAAGATGTTGCAAAGGGAAATATCCTCTTTCATATCCGAAATATTTTATATTTCACTTAATTCGGGTTATGTTATGTTTCTTCTTTTAAGTAGGAATATTTACTAATTACGAATTTAGCATATAACTACGACTATAATTAACTCTGCTGGTATTATTTCTATAGGCCATAGACAAAAAGAATTTATTTTGTACCCCTTCAAGCTTAGCTATTTGTTTATTATACATTGATAAAAAATGCAGCAGGCATAGTTTATTTGAGAACGCACGAATGAAATAAATAACAGTTTTTGCGTATTATTGGAAAAACTTTTCTCGAATCGATCAATAAATCCCAATGTTTGCAACGATTTACAATGTATAGTATAAATATACTTAGAAAATTTGAGGCTACGATCCATTATAACAAATACATCTTTAATATAATCAACTGATAACAGATTTTTTCCGTCGATATTGTAGTTGACCATTTTCCAAATGATGTGGAAAAACAATAATTGTAATTGAAATACAATTTATTCTTACGGCACCATCTGTAGATATTATCCAAATCGTCTCGTAAATATCTGTTATCGATTGTATCTGTAACTGAACGAAAAATCTTCAGATCATCGAAAAATAAGAGAAATTACAAATGTTTAATATATAGGTTCAATCGTTTATAAACAACAAAAATAAAATTGGCCCACAATGTGAACCTTGAGGAACCCCTGAAATTACATAAATTGCGATCTAGACACTACAAGTTCAGCTGGTTATATTGTTTCCAAAAGCCATACGCTGCAATTTATTTACCAAAATTGATTGAGATACCTGATAAAAGGCCTTGGAGCATTGGAAAGTCGATGTACACAGCATCCACTTGGGAAATACTTTTAAAGGTTTTCAAAATGTAAGATTGATACTTAAGTTAATTCGTTGATTTTACGTTGCAAAGAACTATGTTGTCTATTGCAAATAATATTTTTGCAATGAAAGATCAACTGCATTGAAATAATCATTATGGTTTGAGGACGAATGGGCTAAATTAAAGTCCCCAAATATTATACTTAATATTAACTTGCAATTTTGACATAAATTACACACTTGATCGAAGGATAAACAATAATCGACATACGCTGATGCATTTCATCAAGGTGGCATCTAAGTTGTTGAAACAATGAAATTATCACACACATTCATATATAATATTTCAACGTTGGATTTAATGTTTCCAACAGTGTTGTAGAGGTGAGATCGAACCGCAATCATTACGCCTCCCTCCACGTTACTTACAGCTAGTGCTGCTAGATCGATCGCATCCATGTTTCCATAATTATTAGTATGGCATAATTAGTTAATTTGGTATTTAATTTCAGATCTTCAGAATCTTAGAACGAAATCCACCCACATTCTGGAAGTATATTTTTAGTTTTTTTAGTTAGGATTTAATTTTGAGATTACAATCGACGGATGACCATTGAAGTAGTTAATGGTACAGTTGTTTTCTACATTTTCTTTACTTCTCGCTAGCTCATCCTTTAATGATTTGAAGTGTTCGGGCTATAATCATATTACTAGAAAAACATATGTTCCCGATATCCACTACTCTTGCAGATTAATTCTATAATCTCGATCTTAAAACATTAATTTAATTGGTTTTGCTTTGACGATAGTATACCAATTTGAATAGCGTTCCTTGGATAAAATCTAGGCAGCGTTGAACCTATGATGGCTTTAATTGCAGATAAATTGTTATTGATTTTTATATCTCTAAATCCTAGATTCTAGAAGAGTATAATCCATAACATTTAAAAGAAGCTGCTATAGCTCTTCTATCTCCCCCACTTAATATAGTGGGGTAGATAGAAGATGATCCTCTTTTAATGCTAGTAGCTAATAAGCTTCTTACAAAATATTGGGGTTCTCGGTGGTTAAAATATCTAGTTTTCATAATCGATCTTTTATGCCATTGTGGAGCAAGTTTCGTTTTCAGAACACTTTTTATAGTGTCATTAATTTGCAAAGATGAACTTTTGTGTCGATTTTTTACTGATGATTCTGGACTGGACGAACAAGTAAAACAAACCCAGTAGTCGCCTTCTCGTTTTGTTTAATTTTTTAATGTTAATTTTTGCATTAAAATTGGAAAAAAGCATTTTTCAATATAGAATGAAGAGACCTTATATCACAAGCCTATACTTCCCATTAAAAAAATGGGCTTGTAACTGTCGCCCGAAAGGGGTTGAAGGTAGGGACCACATTTTTACGAAGAAAAATGTCAATTTATAATTTAAATTTGACGTGTTTGGGGATTTTTTATAAATACTTACACTAACCGAAATAATGAATTTATTCCATTTTGCTTTTCCACACTGTATGAAAACATCGAATTGTTGTTTCCTTATCAATAAAAAACAAGGACCGATTACAATCTAATATAAATCCCATCAGCGTAACTCCGTGGAATTTGAAGTAACAAAATATGTTAACTTAATATACCATAAAGTTGTACGACATGTCACCTATATATATATATATAGAGTGGAAACTTTAACTGGAATAATATTTGATATAGGCGATTTTTGCAAAAAATCCCGAGACACGTTAAGTATTATTTTTTCTTGCCTTCATTTCTATATATATATATATATATATGCAATTTGCTTATCTGTTCCCGGACCTCCGAACTTTTTTTTCAAATGAAAAGGTATGTCAAGTGATACGTCGTTTGAAAGTCCTCTTCGCAAGGAATACAACCTACTATTTATTTCTTGAATATTTTTAAAGCCCACGTGATAAAAAATGAAAACTAAATTTATAACTTAAATATTATATAATGCAACAACTGTTCAAAATGAGCACCGTTTCCTTCTTAGCAAAGTGCTTAATACATTGCTTAAGATCGTCAGTGTCGCAAGATTGAGATTAACCTACCCAAAAGTTTCTAAAATTATGAAATTTCATATCGAGAAAATAGTATAATTAAAAAACTCACTAATTTAGTTTTTTGATTATACAATTTTCTCAGTATAAAATTTTCTAATTTAAACTAGTTGAGTAAATAAAATCAAAACTGGTAAGAAAAATATAGTTACCTTTTCGTTTTTGGGATAAAGATTAAGACTCAATTTATTGAAGTTATAAAACTAGTCATTCTCATATATAAACTTTACTATAACTGATATAGAGCACAGTGGCTTCTTCAGAGAGAAAATATATTATTTAAATAGTTTATTAATATATTGTAGAATTGGCTGGTTTGAGTGACCAGAAAGAAATCAGACTATTAATGATAAATATGTAGATTATAAAATACAAGTACTAAAAATCCAAACTATAAATCGGTAAATAACAAAGATATCTGAAACTGGGTGTGTGAATAGTGAGCCTTTAAGTTTCAAGAATTAAGAAATACTAGATTATCTTTTACTTTAAAACAACCACCACACCGCAATTAAGAAATACTAGATTATCTTTTACTTTAAAACAACCACCACACCGCAATTAAGAAATACTGGATTATCTTTTTCTATAAATATATTGTAGTCGATTTTACCACAGACACAAAGTTTATTAATAAAAGAATAGCTAATTATGCATAGATCAAAGTCAATCTGGTTCTGGACCTAAATAAAATTGGCACCGTCTGGTCAAGTTGAATAATTCATGCTTCTACGTGAAAAGAATCCTGGATTTCTCCAGTAATTTGGCTTCAAGTGGGAAAGCAATTTATATCATAAAACATTATATTGGCCAATACCTATGGGTGAAGCAAATGAATAGTTTTATGAGCGTTGTATCAAGATGTGATTAAAATTGATTTTGTGGGTAATAATAGTAAGTTTGTGCAGAAATTTAAAAACCGATATATATATATATATATATATATATATATATATAGAATTTCTAGGATTTGATCTTGTTGCAATATTGGCAATGAATGCACACTTCATACTTTTAACAAAGGAAATTTACACATCAAGTTTTTATGTATTAAAAGAAATATAGAATTTCTATACATTTCTGTAAAATGATGAAATACAGTTAAATAATGAGATGATTTAGCCACTACATACATTTAGTAATGAAAATTAGATATCTGTACAAATAAATGAGCTAAAAATTCGTAGGTAAATAATTAATAATTAGAAAAAATACGAAAACATTTGAAAATGATAATCTGATGACTGATAAAGAAAACATTAAACTGGAATTATTTAATGTAAGACCTTTCGAAATGAACCATTCAGACATTTTTCCTAAGAACCTTTAATTTTTAGCTAGGGCTGTAATAATATTTAATGAAAAAGACTTAAAACTAGTATCACCTGCATATAAATATACTAATCCCAGGTCTATTTGGCACGTTAAGTGATTAAATATCAGGAACACCAAAGGGCCTAGACTTGACCCTTGAGGTACCCCCGTCATTTACCAATGTTTACCATTTAAAAGTTTATTATCGATATTTGATGTCGATGTAAGAAATATGAGGATACAAGCCGACAGCTCTTTGAATCAAAGTTATAATAATATAGCTTCCGCAGGAGGAGCTCGTGAGGAACAAGAGCCTTGCTAAGATCAACAATAGTCGAAGCTGTATTTTTTTGTTTTCGAAATTATCCAATACCCCTTCAATAAAGTCTGCAACTGGACCCCCCTGCGGAAACCATACTGTCTTTCTAAAAACAGATGATTACTTTAAAAAAAAACAAATTATTGAGTACTCGATACTTTTTCAAGAATTTTTGATAAAATTGGGAATAGACGGATTGACTTATAATTTTCAGCTTTAGATTTCTCACCACTTTTAATTATCGGGACAACATATGCTTCTTTTTGACTATTTGGGAATATGCCCTTCTTGATACATTTATTTATTAGCTTTGTTAAGGAGATATAATTATGTCTATGCAATTTTTAATTAGTCTAGTTGTCATGCCATGGATATCTCTTGTTTGACTTTTATGGTCTTCTAACCATATCCCGTACCTCACCACAAATTACTTCCTTAAATACAAAATAGTCTGTATTGCATCTAAGTTCAGATATTACAATAATTGGATCTGTTGTTTGATTAGGTAAATTATTTCGTAACATCGAAAAAAAAAACTTGATGACTTGTACTCCCCTACACTTAACACATGTCAAAAAAGTGTTCTTTGTTCTCAAGTTTTATTTTATAAAATGAGTAAGAATATGATTATTTATTTAATTTTGGTGCTTTTTTTAGATGGAATTACGGGTTTTTATGTGTCAGTCAATGGCAAAGAATTATGCGTTTCGTCCTGTCAGGCAATGTGTCAGTCAGGTGTCTCACTCTCACAAACATTATCTCTAATAAATTCAGCGGCCAATCAAGCAGACATTTGGCGTCAGCCGGTCGACAGTCTAAACAACACTTTCAACACTACAACTACACAAGTTAGAACTAATTGTGCTGTATGTCCAAACCAACCGCATTATTGTATATATTGTTTTAATAAGAACCATCGCTAATTTTTATTTATTTAATTTTTTCGGCCCTACAGCTATTTGAAGGAAGGAAGGAAGGTGGCCAAGTTGTAGTGACGTACAGAAGGGCCGTATCAGGCAATCCTAGTAACAATTTACACGGAACATGTACTGACAGCGCTAATAGAAAGTTTAAAGAAGGTACTCACTGTCAGTCATTGGTGACTGACGTGGCCAAATTGGAATACTTCAGTGTTAGACATCGATGACTGACAAAGCGGTCAACGTGTTAAACAATTTGCTTCAAATTCATTTTACCAGTGCTATGTGTAAGCACACTACGTTAAATTTATTGGTATTTTCTATTAGGAATGCTTCAAATGAAAGTATTTTACTTTGGTTACAATGAATATTAATGAAAAATATGCTAAAATTGATACTTTTGCCACTGGCACTATGGCTTTTCTTTTGTTGCGCTATTACTGCTAAAAATATAACGGTTTATTTCGATTCCTTCCGGCCAGTTGTTGGGATTGGTTACAATATCCTTATCTTTGAATTGTACACCTATTTTATAGGCACGATCCTTGTAGTGAATAATGAACTGCTCACATTCAAAGTTGATGTGTTGATGTGGATATGTATAGTAGTTCGTTGGATGGGTTATGGAAAGGATTATTGGGGTGCTTTATTTTAGTAGCGGTTTGGAGTTCGGATCTTTCGGCTAATTGTATATCATGTAGGATGGAGGGACGGCATTGAAAAGGATTGAGCCATAATCTAATAGGGGCCGGCATAATAATTTATAAATACTATCGTCGGTCTTTGTCGAAATGCCTAGGTTCTTGTACGTTAGTGCTCTGAAATGCTGGACCCTAGTTTTGACTTTGTCTTTAAGTGATTGGACATGGGATTTGAAGGAAAGTTTTGAATCAAATACAACCCCCAGATATTTACATGTGGAATATGGAGATATTTCGGTCTGGTGGATTTTGATTTTAGCAGATGTTGGAGCAATTTTGTGGAAAGGGGTTAACGAACTATTTCCGAGTGTAATGTAAATTATGGCGTGCGCGATGGCAGCTTTATCTAATATGGAAGCATAGGGAGCAAGCAAGAGTATATAAGGGTTGAACAGTTAACTTTCGGATACAGAATAATTGTGAGGCAATAGAGTATATGAACTTTTGAGAATAAGATGACGAGTTGCAGGTAGAAGAGTAATGAAAATCTTGCGTAGGTAAAGGGAATACAAATGAAGAATTGAGTAAAATGCATGGAAATATATGGATATCGATAGATGTAGTGATTGATTGATTAGAATGTGAAATGTATATAGCGGTTTGAGTGAAAGATAAAGGAATAGAAGAGGAAATTTATGAAAGGTAGAAAAGCATTGAAAAGATATTGTAGCAAGTTTTTTGATTGCATTTCTACCTTTTCTACATGTTTAAGCGGTAGTAGGTTCAATAATACTAAGTAACAGGTAGCTTAGTAGAGAGGGAAAATGTTACCCTGATCAGAGAGCTAGAGTGGATCGGTGAAAGGAAGTAGAAAAAGCTGGATTGAAGATTTTTAATCCTAGCAGTATTTTCTCATTTATTTAGTGGCCAATTTGTTCTTTCTAAATTTTAATAGCCTTATATAATTTAACATTTACAGATCATAATGGACTAATTGCACAAGTGAGTGCTTTATAAGTGTTAGATATTACATGTGTATTAATAGGCATTAAGAAATGTAAATAAATATGAGTGTTTTTGATGCAGAAACAATGTGCCTATGCTTGTCATGTTTATATAAGTCTTATGTCAAACATATAAAGTATAAAGTATTATAAGTTCATTTATATTTTTATGCGATATTTATTGGAAAAAATGATAAATAATAAAAAATTGCGTATACTTTATACGATACAATTTTGGTTTGTAAAGTACTTCATGAGCTTTTATTCTTTGAGAGCAAATGTTTTTTTTCCGTAAACCAAAAATATGCTACATTTTACTACTAAGTACTATTTTTCATAAGGCCATTGCTTTGTGTATTACTGGTTTTTATCAAAGCAGCTGCGATAATTTTTTTTTAATATGAAAAACAGGTAGTTTAATTATTTCTGTTATCTTTGTTCAGCATACTTGTTAAAATAATTGTGTATTGTTGTAACTAATCGAAAACCAGGACTATGAATAAAAAATGCAACCAGTACACGATGCCAATTATTAAAACCCTTTTAAAAGTTATGAATAGAATTTCGCAAGCACAAAGGATAAACCGATCGATGTATAATCGAGATTGTTTTGAATAAATATCGGGTAAAAACTATTTTAGCGTCACCGCGTATAAATAAAACACTAATTAAACTCCCTTTAAATACTACAGCCTAAGGCAATTAAAAAAAGAACAGTTTGCAATATACAAGGATTTTAATTAATTTTATTTCTGCGGATGAATCAAGTAATGAAACTATATCATCTGTGATTTTTGTATTATCGACATCGTCACCAAAAGTTTTTGATGAAGGTTTAATAATATCAGAATAAATACAAAACCTTTTTCATAATTTTTGATAGTTTGCAACTCTCCTATAGATGAGATGACTCAAAATTAACTACCAGAAAATAGAAATATAAAGTAAAGCTTTGATAATATATTCTGATTAGGATTTATTTAAAATACCCTGAGTAATTATAAATAATCTAAAACAATTGATAGTCAAAATTATAAATTTTTATTTGTTTGTATCTTTTAAAATTTTGTAAGTAGTTTTTATAATACGTGTCAGCAGATTGTTTAAAGTAGTAAAACTATATAGTTTCTGAAAAATACTATAATTATTTATATTTTATCCTTAATGATTTCAAAGTCTAATTTTAATTAAGGGAAACTATGTTGTAGAAATACAAAATTTTCAATAAAGTTATTGAAAATATTATATTGATACTGAATTGAAGAGTTCACTATTCACATAGTAAATATTTTAATTCAGTGTACTTGTGGATTACCACGTAGTAGCCATTCTAAAAATATAATGTATTTTTTGTAATTTAAAAATATACAATTATTTTAATTAAAGCAATTAAAGCAAATATTTCATAAAATGTAGAGCCAATCTGTAAATAAATTAACAAGAACCGCAGCTTTAATAGTTTTTATTGTAATTATCTGTAATATACACTTTCACTTAATATCTACACAGAATCTACTAGTAAAAGGCACACAGTCTATTAACGTCACTATTGCTAAATGGAAATTAATGAATAAAATCCTTCTTATAGCAAAAACCTTAATTTATTTTCGCCGCAATTAAGGGGAAACCGTACGTGTACTTAATTCAGGATGGAAAGCCCTGATTAAATATTTTATTTTTGTTTGTCTTTTTTTTCTGCCGCGCGGCTGCCGTGAAAGAGTGAAGCACTAATGACGGTAATTCCTTTTTCTGCCAATTTCGCGCTCAGCGAAAAAGTAATTAAATTATAACTTTTTTCGAATTTAATTATCATTCCTTAGTGCTTAATTAGTGCTTCATCGATGCGAAAACAAAAACACAGCGGGGTGGGGAAAACGTGCGCGGAAAATATCCGCAGATTCGCGGAGATTCAATTACTAATAAAATATTTATGCGCGCCAATTTCATATTTAAATCAGTTCGAAGAAATTAGGTCGGACTTATTACTGCCGCCGAGGGGAAGACGTTTTCCTAACTGGCCGTATCGCAATTACTTAATTGGCGAACGGATTTATTGTTGCTTTTCGCGTTGGGTTAAAATTTTAATGCGGTCAAATGAATGATGATCACTTAAAGTTTGTTAATAATTTATCTCGGCCGTAAATCTAGCACCTGCGACCTGCTTCTTAAAGGTTTAAATATTAATTATTTTTAAAAATTATAATAATTAATAATGTTTAGCTTAATTTCTATTCAATATTAAATAATTTGAAAATAACAGACAAAATTATAATAAATTACTCGGTAGTAACATTCTTGTACACCGACGAGAGACATATTAAAAAATTAAATCAAATATCTCACGTTGTTTATGTATAAAAAAAGCTTTATATGTTTAATTCCTTTGTCGATTATGAAAGAGACTTTAATATTTTGTAATCATCTTTAATAATAGCATTATTACTTTCTTATAGATGTTCACTAAATGTAACTTCATACTTGAATACTGAAGTAAATTTGTAATCAGAAGAAACGTGGAATAAAAAAAATTGAAATAATCACAATTCCTTGTTTTACGTTAAATTTTCCATTTAATAACACTGTTACTTTTTTAAATTCCGCACCTAATTGGGATCAATTTGGAACGTGATATTGGAAAAATCTGCGCTGTAAATTTATCTCGAATTTCCTTCACCCTCGCCGGATCCGTTCGCCTGCAGACAGGTTAAAGCTGGCAGAATCGTATATTTATCCATAATGACGTCAGGGGTTGTGCATTTTAATTGGCACTTACTAATTATCTTTCTAATGAACTCAATTTTTTGCAACTACCAGCATGACGCTTTTTTCTCCGAGACACTCATTTGCGAGACGGATGGACCGGATTAAAGTAATTTTGTATGCGGACAGCTGAAGAATTGCGTGTGTTAACTTCATAAATGTCTAATTGAGTCGAGTTAGGGTTAATGAGATAATGAGATTTACAGTTGGACATTTGAAAATAATTTGATATATAGTTATTTCATTATTTTAGTAGTATGGTTGCGATTGTGTGAATGATGAACACATTATTATAAAAATAATCTCGTATTTTTGATTGCATTGAGTAATAACAATTCTATTATTATAATATAATAATTATATTTCTTCACCTGAAGAAGCTACAGTGTACAGGGGATATCATCTGTAGTCAATCATTTTTGCTCCTTATGCACATCATTCATTTTTTATATTCCATAAATTTCTATTAGCTAGTTTATAGGTAACTGTTTCTCAATTATGCTTAAAGGTATATTCTCTTCATCGTTATAATCATAACTAGACTCAGATATATTTTTCCAACATTTCCTTTACTTTGCACTAGAATTAGTTGCTTAAGGGTTCAGAAATGCTTGTTGTAATCCTTAATATATTTTGATCCATAGAGTGATGTTGAACGGCATAAACATAACAAGATATATCCATTTTTGCTACACTGAAACATGATTTTTTTGGTCACATGTTCAAATAATTACCTTACTATTTGTATACATCAGTAAATTACATTAGTTACTAATAAATTGTTTGATATACCTGAGAGATAAAGTACTTATAGAGCAATTCTAGAAATATTCTTTTCGACATACAAGTGCATTTTATACAGCTAAAATTAGCGGATATTTAGTTATTCTTAACTAACGTTAATTTTTCGCTTTTCCTTTTACCAGTAGTAGTATTTTGTATACCATAGCAATAGAACAATCTAAAAAAGTGATTAGTTGCTTTTTAAGCTTCATACCCGTACAACATTTTTCATGTGATGCAACAGAGTTTTGCTTGGGTAATGATTTTATAATAATGGCCCGTTTCGTCTGAATTGTATATTTGTCCCACATTTATATATAGTTTGTTCTAAAAATATTTTACTAATTATGATGATGTCAAAATTTTTTCACCAGATATCGAAGGCAGTCGAATTCTACACGACGACTTAAATCTTTTAGGCGGCCATTACTGGCTACCAAATTTTAGGCCTCTTTTAACCCAACTTTTAATTAACTCACACTGTTAATATCGTTTTACCAAAAATTTATAGAGACGATTTATTGCTTTATCAATTTGTAAAGTAGTTTCAATTTCTAAGATTCTGTATGTGTTAGACAAATTTTTTGCTTTGAATTGCCTATTTTTACAGATTGTGACTCTAGGTTCTAAAAGTGCCTAAAACTAAAAAGTCTAGCATTTTTTAGTAGTTAAAAAATATACTGCATTTGTTTCCGCCAATATAAAATTAATATTATAGTTATACACATGTTTATATAACTGTACGCTGCAGATAATCTAAAACAGATATTTTAAATTGATTTTCAAGAAGTACAACAGTTTTAACATTAGTAGTAGAATTTAAATAGCTACATTGTTTGTATTATTTCCAACCTTCAATTATTTTGACCACGTTTAGTTTATTATCAGTATACAGATTAAACTGTGGGAGAAACAGTTAATATATAAAAAAAATACAATTAATTTTAGTAAATAGTCGATAGTTACGTTTACTTAGTGATATATCGATACATGAGGAAACATAATTGGTTAATAACATATATAATTCTTAAAGGATTATCATTTACAATGCAGTAACAATCTATAGAAGTTTTTAAAAAGAAAACTTTAAGATGATTTATAATATCTAAATTATATATATAACATAGGTAATACTATTAATATTTTTAAATTTTTATCAAAACTTAAAGTACTTATATTGATTCAACGTGTTTAAAATGCCCCTTTATTCACTAATAAAAATTTACATTGCACACATGATGTTTTCATTATAAATAGTTATTACAAACTGACGTAAGATATAAATACAAAAGTCAAAAATAAAATGTTAGCCGACTTAGTTATTATGTTAAAAAATGAAAGTAAATAAATGGAAATTTTGGGTTAGTTCAATGGTTATATTTTAGGAAAATGTATATTGGAAATAATTTCAATTAATGGTTTTTCTAGTCGACTAATATCAAAATTCAATAAATAATTTTTATGTTTTTTTTTTATCTTAACTGCTCCTAGCACATTCAATTTGTTGTTAGTTGAGTGTTTTACTAAGTTTTTAATGTAAACATTAACCTATTACACAACAACACAAATAAAATTTATGTTATGCAATACGTTTAATCAAATAAGCGAAAAATCTGGAATTTATTCAATAAAATGTTCCAATTGCGATAAAATTTACATTGGACAAACTCAACAAAATTTATTAACCCCTTTTAAAGAACACACATACCTAACAAAATATCATAACATGGAAAAATCAGCAGTCGCACATCACACTATGTCCACGGGACATATATTTTCAGTAGATAATACAAACATTTTATTATATTAATTTTTTGTAGATTTTATTTTTTGTAGCTTGAATTAATTGTCTTCGTTTAAGATGAATATAAACTATGCCAGAAAACATTGCCAATTGTTTCATACAGATTTCTTTATAGACTAGTGAAAAGGAACTCTTCATTTTCTGTTATTTTCAACCAATACATAAATATACGTCTATTAAACCCTAAAGTAAAGCACTTGTAATGTTTTAGTCTAGTTTTTATAATAAATTACCAAGTATTAATTCGCAATCATATGATGTACATATATTTTTTTCATATATGAGTTTAAAAATATTTAAAAGTTTAATTTGAATTAACTGCAGACATTATCCTAATCCCAACATATAAATCTCCGAGTTTTTCTATATCCTTATTCATTCCTTAAATCCTGATTTTTAGCATAAAATTACCAAAAGCGCCAGGACCTTTCATATAAATTTTAATTTGATTTTGAACCAACATAGATACTAAATTATAAAATGCATATTTTAAACAGTAGTAATATTTTACAATTGTTTCCTTTAAAGTCATGTACTAAAATCCATATAAGCAAAATATACTGTTATTGAAGAATGGCTTAAATGACAAATTCCTAATCCTATTGGAAAATTTGTCCTAAGTTACGTGAAGATTTATTTTATACATTTAGAAAACAAATATTAACACTTTCTTCAGAATTGTGAATGTAAAATGTTAATGTTAACTTACTTTATAAATAACTCATAATTATATAGTGAAGTTAATCATAATGCTACGTGATTTTCATAAATGAGAAATTGCTTTCAAATTCTGTTGAAGTTTTAAACATGTTCTTCGCTGAATCTGTCTACTTATTAATTTTTTTATTTAAATTTTAAAGCAGTTATAACATTTTATAACTTTTACTTTCAAGGCCACATTTTGGAACTAATTTACAAAAAATCAAGTTTACTGTTGTTGCATTACGAAAGTGGCCAATTTTTGCGATTACTAAAACAGTTGAAAATTGATTATTAAAATATAAATATAGTTTATTTAAATATAAAGCAGAACCATAGAAAGTTTTTTTATAACATAATTTTAAGGATGCTCTGAAAAGATTATTCTGATTAAATATATAATATAATATACACTCGCGAAATAACGTTTATCTATCCCAATTAACGTTAATATCTTCAAAGATTATTTATGATTTATAATTTAACATAATCATAACCAACCATTTTAAAATGTATTAATATTAATTGAAACATCACTAATGTGTAATTTTAATTTTCACTATAAAAAGGCTACTCTGAGGTCCATTCAAGGATATAAAAAAAATATGTGTGTGTATGTAAACGTTCAAAATTTCAAAATCCGCTAGGTAATTTAAGCTTAAATTTTAATTTTAAAGTTTAATTTTTCTTAGATTGGCTAAAATCATTTGAAGTAGTTTTATCCACCAAAAAAATATTTATATAAAGATATTTTATCAAACTTAGTTTGATAATGATTACTGTGTAATTCGAAACTAGTCACAAAGTGTTGTATAAAAATAAAAAGTAGTATAAAAAAGTTATACGTTTTTCTGTTATTTATTAAAAATGTACTACGAAGTGAACGCCTCCAAAATTCAAGATAAGATATTTTATGTTTTTCTGAATTTCTGTTAAGAATCAAATTTTCCATTTTTTACATTCCTCGTACCAATAATAAAGTCGTACCGTTTGATTTTTTATAAATTAGTTCCTATATAGCACGTACATTATCAATGAAATATTGGGCTTAATTAACAGAGTTAATTTATATAATACAGACTCTTTATAAATTAAATCATTGACTTAATGATATTTTTTTAATAATATAATACAAAACCTTTATTTCGCATATTCCTCTAGTACAATACATGACTTGAAACTATACAATGCTATTTCGGACATCTTCATAATTTTCCTTCCTCTATGCCGTCCAAGCCTCGTCAGGATTTTTACCCTGGCTCTGTCTTCTCTCTTTCACCCTCACGCTTCTACTTCCACCCACAAAATCCTCTTCTACTCTCTTGCATTTCTCTGCCAGACGTATTCACGTATCCTTCACCTATCCATATCTCTCTCTCTCTTTTCCGTTCCTCATCTAGCCTTTGCCAAGGTCATCCCCACCTCTCTTCTGAAACGGTTATCCTCCAGGTACCTTAGTCTCCTTCCATATGATATCTTCTGATAAACCCACCCACTCATACATTATTTTCCTTTTTGCTCTCTATCTACTACGGTGTCCATGCTTTATATCCAAGCCTCCTTTACTAATCTCATCTAATTCCCACAATTTCATTACGTATCATTTCTGCTATTTGTTTTCTGAAGTAGGCGTTTCAGGCGTCGTTTTCTTCATCCCTGCTCTATCATACCTCCTGATCGGAGGTATAAGGGGTATGTCACATTTACCACAAAATATATCCAGCATCAAAACCATACTCCTCCTAATCATCGTAATAATATTATTTGAGTTAAATTACGAAATTGTTTACATTTTATTTTTTAAGCCCTAAATTTTGCAAATCAGTCAAATCAAATTTAGAAAACATAGAAACTGGAAGATCCACTGTTACAAAGTCTCAGCTACTTATATGAGAACAAACTTGAAAAACATAAGTCACTGCCTAAAATCACTGGTA
Organism: Ontholestes murinus; assembly: GCA_963969525.1. Taxonomy (NCBI): domain Eukaryota; kingdom Metazoa; phylum Arthropoda; class Insecta; order Coleoptera; family Staphylinidae; genus Ontholestes; species Ontholestes murinus. The sequence goes on from OZ018394.1 coordinate 34,601,334, forward strand.
ATTTTCAAATTTAGCAGTCTTTGGCAATACAATAGATGAGAAAATAATGCAGTTTTTTGCCTTTCTATACTTGTGGTTTAGGCATCAATAATCAAGGAGAGTTGTCGACAGTGGTTACTGAAAAATTATATTTATTTATTTATACATCTTTCTTCAGAAATTATATATACAACAAATCAATTAAAAAAAATAATTAATAAAAGAAAGATTCGCATGTAACTAAAACTATAATTACAAATTAAAGCAAAAGTTGTGTGGATGCTCCACCTCACTTGGGAGATACTCAAGAAGAGATTCTCCTCGGTGGTTGGTGCCGCTGCTACCCCATACTATGTGGTGGGCATTGGCGTCGCATCCTATTATCAAATCTAGTTTACCGTCCTCACAGTGTTTGATGAGTGCCGCCATCTCCATTGAGGGAGGATTGGCCACGCTGTCATACTAAAGGTATGCAGATGCCAGAATCAGTGTCCTGTCCTCAGCACTCTACACACTAACCACTTCGAGGTTTGGTGTACTCAGTTGTGGTAGGAACCCGCACTGCACATTCTTAGGTATATAGATACGTTCTTGGCTTTGTGGAGGTGAAGTAATTTATCGTTCCCTTTAGAGTGCCCATACCGGTAACCTTTTTGCTTGTTAGCCAGGGTTCCTGTATGAGGTCTAGGTTATCCTCGTGATTGTGTAGATGTTGCAGTGACTGAGGTTTATTTGTCTATTGAATTTGCCTGTAATGGTTAGTACAATGTCATGGTTGTATGGTTAGTACTTACTTGCTAATAAGCAACTTATGTATTTCCCGGTCCGTCTTGGCCTGGCTTCGAAACTGGGGTTCTGCTTATTGGGAGCCATTCTGGGTGACTGCTATGGTCTCCATGGGAGGGTCCTCAAAAGCCTTTGAAGTAATCTCCTCCTCTTCTGGCTGCTTTAAGTTAAGGGTCACTATCCCCAGCTCATACCATAGCTGGCATTTGCCTTGGGGGTGCGTACCCTTTAGCAGCTTGATTTTCTCTAGCGGAATCTCAAAAACGATTAGGATGCCGTATTTCTTAGTTTCGTGGTGAAACACACACCTGGACCTCTCTGTTCTGGACACCCAGACAGATCAAGGCTTCATCCTTGTTCTGTACATTGGGCAGCTAGGCTGAAGCCTTCACTGCTGTGACTCTTCCCGTCAATTTAGTATCATTAATAAAGTATGCAAATTTTAATAAATTACTATGAGAAAAAAATAGAACGGCAAATACAAATAACCTAACTTACACAAAGATGTTCCCGGATCATCACAATAGTTAACGGCTAAAATTTCCCATACACTCTGCCTAGTGGGTTTATTTCTGGGATTTAAATGTGCGCACACAATATGATCATAAAATTACAGTAATATAAGCTTCCAAAAATCTAAATATCGCCATTAATCAATATAGGCGTTTTACGATAAATAAATGTCTATGAATACATTAGGATTAATCAAAACATAAAATAGAAAATTTAGATATTTGTAATATGATTACAGGCCTTAAAAAGACCTGGTCTTTCAAAATTACAAAATACTAACTAGAATCAAAGGAAGGCGAACTAGTCTAGGAAACATATATATGTCGCATAATAACTATCACTTATACAAACAAATCAAATGTAAATAATTTCGAAAGCTTACTTTGAAAATCAATGGATACATTCCTACATATCCTTGGAAAAAGCCCACACAATCATCACTGAACGTTTGAGCACATTGGTGGGGGTCTCTACGGTCACTACACGCACTACACCATCTGCACCGGGATGCGTTGCTTGGACACGGGCAAGGCGCCATCGAAGAGGCGGAAGATTATCCTTCCAGAGAAGAACTAGGTCACCAACCTGGTTCTCACGTGTACCAGATTGTTTCCACTTGAAGCGCTGCTGCAATTCGGACAGGTACTCAATTGACCACCTCTTCCAAAAGTGTTGCACGAGCTATTGAATCCTCTAGGAACCTGGAGAGCCTCGCCTAGGGAATATCCAGCATGTTCGGATCAGAAGGTCCCGTTAATAGTCAGTGAGCCGGTGTACGGTGAGCTAGATCGCTAGACAAAGGAGACAAGGGACGGGATTTTAGGACTTCCTCTACTTATGTCAAACATGTCAAAACTCTTCGTATGTTAGAAAACCGTTATCAATAACGCGTTTAAGGTGATGTTTAACTGACTTCCCAAAGTCAAAATGGAGCAAACGAGGTGGTATAAAGTGCTAATGAATTCCAATATCGCTCGAAGCATTGATTATATAATTTTAGCTAGCATAGCTAGAAATTTTTGCTTTAGTCAGAATAAATGTGGAGCGGTCACACTAACAAATCGTCGCCATGACCCTATAAATGACTCAGTGGATAAGTCGCAGACTAGTTTCAAATACATAGCTTTGGTTAAGCAACATACATATATGCACAGATACTCAATTTAGCACCGCGACCTTTTCGATCTTTATGAGGAAAGGTCCCGCGTAATCGAGACCGCAGGATTGAAAGGGCGTAGAAGGTGTAATTCGGTTGGATGGCAACCCATTATATGCACAGGTTTAGCAGGATCAATCATTAAACATTTAACGCAATCATCAAAATCAAAATAATATCTTCAAGGAATATTGAATATACAAAATATTGAAAAGCCAATAATGGAAATTAGAAGATAGAATGAAAGTGATTGGTTGTGATTTATTTATTTATTTTGGAAATGATGATAGGCGTTGTGGATGACATAGAAGAACAAAAAAATATATGTGATGTGTGTTACTATGAAACAACTGTTTATAACATAGTTATTACATACAATTTAAAAATTTAAAAATGTTACATTAGGCTAGAGGTGGTAGTAAAGTTTTTAAAGGCATGCAAATTTAAGATGTTATTGATTTTGTTTATTTGATGTGTAAGAATATTCATTTTCTAATTTCGTTATAAATAATAAAATAAAATTAACAAACCATTATATGACACCTTTATTTTATTTCATTCAATAAATCATAATTTTTATTGGTTACTTTATAATCGGCATCCTTAACAATAAAATATATAGCTACACTGGATTTCATTATATGTAATTTAATTAATTTTGATGAATTTTTGAGATTGAAAACATTAATATTGCTGAGTTAGTTGTCATTAAAAGCCATCATGCTCTATATAAAAAATGGAAATCGCAAAGCCTATAGTGGTTATCAATAATATCAAATATACATTAATATTAATTTTAAGGAAATTTAAAGCATAATTTAATAAACATTATATCATATTTTTTAAGAATTTAAAATTTTTAGATTATTTAGACTAACTGATTAATTATAATTTTTAAATTTTAAACCAATATTTTCATACATAAATTTGTTTTTATTTTAAAAAATTCATTGTATGCATTGTCCCATTTCCAGGTATCTCGTTTCACATCCGTATCTGGAACATTTCAGCTGCGCGAAAGTGTAGTACGTATATCGGAGATAGTTGGAAACAAGGGGCTATTACATATCGGCAATCTAAGTTGTAAGGGCAGCTATCGTGGCACGTAGTTACGTGTTTAAATGGACTATGCAAGAGCTGGAAAGATTTCGCGGGGAAGAAAAATATGGGATAGGTCTATTATTCCGACAAGTGAGATCGCGGGAATATCGCGTGAAATATATCTCACCTCGTACATCACGCCGGTTTATGAGATATGTAAATATGAAGAAATATCGTTGGATATGAAATCTCAGTTCAAACTTAACACACTGAAAAACGTCCCCCGGACCTTTATACGTATATATCCAGCAAATGATAAATGCAATCATAGCGTCCGAGATTTATATAAATTTTATGTTCAATTTAAATTCTGTGTCTGTCATTAACACTTTTTAATATAATAAAATTCTCATAGAATTAATACTATTAAGTTAAAATTAATGTTTATAATATGTTAAACATACAGGTAAAAAGAGTTTAACATTGTTGTTTACAACCTCATTATAGACGTTTAAAATAAAATTATTGGTTCAATGTTAAAGTCGCACGTACTTTAAGTTGGCTAAGTTCGAGTCTCCTCGCCAACAATCGATTTTCGTGACTCACAGAAATTCGCACTTTCAAAACGAAGTGACACAATTCGTTAATATAATATATTATTTTTTAAGTGTGTATGGTTGTAGAGTTGTATTTTTGACTGTGTCCCTACGTTTTGAAAGTGTACATTTCTGTGTGTCAGAAAAATTGTACGATAACGAGTATAATCGTCAAACTCACTTAATGGGTTAATATGTTACTGTAAGCAATGCTACATTTGCCTACATTATTGCTTAAAATATTTGATAGCTATTAAAAGCTACATAAAGACTTAATTAATTAAAATGTATAATATTTGATGATAATACATTAGAATTCAACATATAATATATTAATAATATTTATTCCTGGCGCACCCACCATTTATTTCACTAAAAATACAATTCTATATATATAACTGGTATTTTTTTAAATATTGTTTTAAATTTAGAAAATTAAATTTTAGGTTTTTTATGATATAAGTAAGTTTTTTATAATAAAAAAATCCAATAAATTAATCAGTATTGGATTTTCTCTAAAAAGAAAGTAAATTAAGTATTTTTGTTTTCGAAATTTTTCATTATGAAACATATTTCAAATTAAAATCCTCAAATATTATTTAGATCTATGTAATAGTTTAGGTTCACGTGTAGTATCATGATGAAATATTTAACGTTTTAATTCTATTTCGCTTTTCTAAAATGGAACACTAAATTCGTGCGACTTTTCACACTGGCTCAACCCTTTTTCTCTCTAAATATCTGACCTGCATTTAAATTCTACAGAAATATTTTCACAAAGGATTTTTCGTGTTTGGATTTCCGCCGAGATTTTCCCACTATACATCCTTCTGCCATGCAAAAAAATAACGGAAGGCCCGTGTTTTATTTCTGGGTTATACTTGCCAGCAAAAAAAAATCGTTTATCCGGTACATTCATTAAAATTATTTGGGTTGCTACTTTTATAATTGTTATTATTTAAATTAAAACATAAGATTGAAAATATAACATCACCATAATTTTAGTAAGAATTTAAATACTTTTATAATGTACTAAAAATATTTAGTTAATATTTATTCGAATATATATGTTTAGTAAAATAAAGGTACATAATTTAAAGATAAATGAAGCCACAAAATAACAACAAAATATCCAATATATTTATTATTTTACAAAAAACAATTGTACAGTAAAATATTATATGGTCGTAAAATATATCATTTTGCACAAAATTTATATTCATAAAAACCAAAAATAGAAACACAATAATCTAAAAACAATATAGATACCTATGTTAATTTATAAATAAAACTGTGACAATTCCAAAATTATTCGGAATAATATCCACAAGAATTAATATTTAATCTTTATCGAAGGTATTTTTGTACTGAGTTCAATTGTTACATATTCCTGGAAACACACAATATTTAATACTTCTATTATTGATGTTTCGAACGTTAGACATTATATATTTAAATCGATAACTTAGTATTGTAAATTTTTTAAATAATAATTATTGCTACAATAAATAAATTACTCGTGTGTATTCCAATAATATAAAATATAAAAAAAGATTTATGAATAGGCGGCGCTTATTAAACGCCCGGTATTTTATTTACTTCCACATATCTGCGAATGAATTATTACCAGCACCCTCTGTTCACTGATGGGAATCGCAGAAAACGCCCCCCATTCCGCGAATTTATGAAATACGCCATCATTCCCATTACTGGCGGAACCAGTTAAGTGGTGAAACGGCGCCCGATGGTCAATTGATGGTAAACCGTGGCCGCAATCAAAAGATAGACGGAGGCGGCCGGTCGTATCGTTCTCATTTGATATTAAATTGAATGCATTCAAGTATTTATAAAGCTTAAAACCGGCGCACAGGACGGTCCACGGTTATAAATATAAATGACACGGCTCGCCCCCCTGGAGGGTTTCTATGGTCCATCATTTGCAAAACAAATTAAAGAGTTAACATGATGCAGCACTTTACGGATTAAGAGTGTCCGAGATATTCATCCGGCGCTTCCCTTTCATAAAGACCGGAATGCATAATCCCCGTATTAGGGGATTTGCAAAAGTCTCCTCCGTGTGCATGTCGCGCGTATCAATCGATAACTGTGACACGGCAATTGAATTATGGTTTTAAAACTGGAGTTCCCAGGTGGTTTCCAACAAACACCGTCGACCTCAATATCTGGTGTTTTTCTTTAATTTGCGGCCTCAGCTCGTGAAAAACAAACATGCCCTATTTCGAAAAACATCCCCACGTTGTCGTAATATGATAGGATATTCTTTTACGCAATTATGTTCATATATATTATATAAGGTACATATAATCAAATATTATATAGTATAAATTCCTAATAACGTCACAATACAATATTCATTTGAATTTTATTAATTCATAAATTGCAAACTAAAGTGTTTTTCAATAGGAACTTCTAAATTTTGAGAGTTGATAGCGGTCATATTGTTAAAACTACATCTGGCTGTGAGCGACACCTCCTCTGGTTGCCTGCTCTTTGCTCTCCCATTCGTGGCATTATTTTTTACCTTCTTCATTTCTCATTTAGGGGGTAGCCCTTTCATCAGTTTTTCCCATTCCTCCTTCAACATCCGTGTTATTTCTAATCCCACTAGGTCTTTCCCTTTCGTCTGCTCTTATCTCTTCCCCGTGCCCCAGAAGTTTTGCCTTAGATTCTCGCCACATTCCTAACACCTGAAATCTCCTCACGTTCTTAGCCTCCTACACTTTTCCCTTTCTACCTAAAAATTCTTTTGTGTTACTTCAATTAACTCTCCTTTGCTACGCACCATCTCCACACTTTTTCTTCTATAACTAGCTTCTGATACCCTACTCTCGTCGTGCAGTTGTCCCATTCCATCTTTGCATTTTTTCTCCTATCTGCTTTTGCATTTCTCTTTCTCTCTATCTCTTTTTTTTTGGATCGTCATCAATTTAGATTATATCTCCCGTTTTCCTAATCTGCCTTTTATTCACATCACCCTAATCTTATCTTCCCTCCCTCCCATATTCACTGCCGTTATCTTCAATACTTCTCTTTTATCTCTACATTCACTTCTACCACCTTTTTTTAGGACTTTCCCTATCTCCCCATTGTCCAAGAAATCATTCCCTCTTATCACAATATTATCCCTTCTCTTCCGTCTCTTCTTTTTCTGTATCTTCTCTCTAACCCCTTTATTATTTCTCTTAAAAGCTCTCTCTCCTCTCTCCACATCTTTTGTATCTCCCTTAATTCTCCTCTCCGCATCTCCTTTGCCTTCTCCAGACCGCCCTCTCTTTTATAATCTCTATAATCATTTTTTAGACTAATTCGCTACACCTCCCCTTCCCCTCCTTCCATTTACTTGCTCGTCTTCTTATCTCATTTCCTTCCTGCTTCCTCTTGGAAGGACTCGCTCGCCTATGGATACCTTAGTCGCGGCGGTCACTGCTTTCTCATCGCCTTCCAAACGTCGCTCTTCTCCCTTGTTGCTCTTCCTTTTTTTGCCACTCCTCCACTTATTTTCTATTCTTTTGTTTACTTCTATTCACCATTGACTGTAAATTATTCAGATTTTTATTTTGCTAAATCACCCTAGACGGTTATAGCGTTGAACAATACGTACGAATGATAAAATTATTTTATGTGGGCAACATTTCGCGCGCTTAATGTTTCCACAGTGTGCTGTATAAATTTGTCGAAATGCAAGATCTGACAAAAATATCGCCTCATCCTATTGCAGATCACAACTTGGTGATGAATGGCTACGTCAACAAATAAAATTGTCAATTGTTGATACTAATCCATGTGGGATCCAAAAGCGTTCAATTCATCTCAAAAATTTACTCTTTGTTGTGGATTTTGGGCTGATGGCATTTTCGGTCCGTATATCTTTGAGAACGACATTGGCCAGGCTATCACCCTAAATGGCGAGCGCTATAGTTCGAAGATTACCTACCTTTTTGATGATATGGACATTACCAACATGTGGTTTCAACAGGAAGGTCATTATCAAGTTCCTGAAGGTGATAATTAATAAAAGCTACATCTGCGAGTTTTAGATCATCAGCTAATATAAGTGTGAACCTCATTAGCAGGAAGCCATCTCCTCGTGATCCGATAAGCCCATGTGAGTTAGAAAAACAACTTACAATGCCGGAATGATATATTGTATATAATTCATCTGGATGTAGGAAATGTACTTACATGAAAAAGAAACCAACTGGAGCTTTAGCCCATCGTGTTGCCTACAAAATTAATGTGAAATGTCTAGAAATCGTCTGCACGGAAAATCACCTAAAGTGTTCTTATGGTAAACATAATTAGTTAATTAAATTGGTGCTGCAATAAGGTATAAATAACGCACAGCCATGTAAAATAAATGTGCCCTATCACAAAGAACTTCTAAGAATAACTATTTTTTGAATCGAAGTTCCAAAATAAGAGTTTAATATACAATAGTAAATATTTTGAAGAATAAAGAGGTAAAGTAATTCACCGAAGAGACAATACATCAATCAGAATAACGCCATAATATGCAGCAAATAATAATTATGTTGTGTAATCATAGGAAATTCTGATTCGAAAGAAACATCCTCATTTCTATTACAAAACACCAAAAATTAGTACTTTGTAATCAGCTTACCGTACTTCTTTTATTGGCTTTTTCTTCGAAATCAAAATGAATTGCTCTTTTCATAATGTATGGCGTTATGTTTAAAATATGAGCAAATTCTCCTAGTTGAAGATTTAATAGTGAATAAAAGAAGAGAAGCAACGACACGCTTAGATATATAGTTTCAATTTTTTGAGAAAAACTTCTTATTAAAGTTAACGATTCCTAATAGGGATGTTATTGTTGTCATAGCTTGAACTTTGTCGTGGTTATAACTTTTGGTAGTATCCTTTGAATTAGGACTAAATATCGTAAGAATTTTATATAGTCGAGCAGCCGAGTGCTGCATGTGACTCATCGATCTATATTGGAGGAATCAGACATACGTTCTGTCTTTCGTTTCATTCTACAGTCCTCATAGGATGGTGATAGAACGAGATGGATATTAATTGCTCTACGGTTCTTAGTGCGAAAACGCATAAGTCACAGTTAGCTATCGATGGCCCCGCTATATAACATTTTTCGAATATATATTTTCAGAGAAATAAATGACTTTTATTGAAATCAACTTACTGTTCAAGATTATCCTTTCATTGGTATTTTCTTGAAAATCAAAATAAAGTTATGTTTAAAGTTTTTGTAAATTCATCTAATATAAGATTTTGTTGTAAATGAAAGAGAAGAGTTGCGGAAACATACTTAGATATAAAGTTTGAACTGTTTTTAACTACCCAGGTTTTAAAACAAAATAGCTGATAAAACCATGAAGTAGAGTTTAAATTTGAATCACAAGAGATAAAATTTCTATAACAATAATTGATTCTTAATAAGGATATAATTGGTTTTCTAGCTGGAACTTTGTTGCATCATTATCTGCTGGTAGTATTCCTTAAAATTATATATCTAATATAAAATTATTGAATGTCTGACAAATCCAGGCTAGATATATTCAATTAAGTTCAAATAGTGACATGGCAAAATAGAAATCACTGTACCTTTATTCCTGTCAAATGAATTCTACTACTTTAGCACCACTTATTAAAACAGTTTTAAAGTACCTCGTCCTAAAAAACTCTAGCCATTTTTGCCTACTCAGATTTTTAGCACCACAACTGAAAGATCCGATGGTGGTTTCGCGCATAAAAGTTTAGTGGTCTCTCATCATAATACACCCAGTTTTGGTGTTTCCACCATTGCTGCATCATACAATCCGTAGACATATAACTTTCTTAGCTATAACCAGCAGGCTGTAATGCATTCCTATACCTACTCTTCGCACCTACACTGGATTCATTTTTGCAGATTGCAAATAAAAGGATTTAATCAAATATAATTAATACGGGTAACACACTATTCAAAACTAATTTCATTATCTATTAGAATTCAATGTAGCTAATTCTAGCGTTTCCTCTCTCCCAATTGGGAAGGATAACATGATCAAGGTTACTTGAAGGTCATTACAACTTGGAGGTCATTTGAAAGCCAAGGTCACTTAAAGGCCATTCATTTGAATGTCAAGATGATATGAAGGTCAAGGTAAAGCACTTCCTCTGACCTTAAAGTAGCCGACTCTAGAACCTCCTCACAACGCTCAAGGTCAGAGTTCCCCTACTAAAATTTTAAGAAATCTACGACTTTTTTGTAATAAACTCACTGTAATAAGTCAAGATTAGCATTTTATTGACAATCAAATTGAGTTATTAGTTTTACCATGTATGAGTTGCCTAAATTATTAAGTTATGTTTAAAATATCAGTGAATGCTTGTAATAGATGAATATGTAGTGAATGTAAGAAAAGGGTTGCGAAGACACGTTTAGATGTATTGTTTAAACTGTTTTTATCTGCACAGGTGTTAAACTTAGATAGGTGATAATACAATAAAGTGGAGTTTAAAATTAAAGCACTAGAGGTAAACTTCATATTAAAATCAACGATTCCTTATAAGGATATTAATCATTTCCTAGTTGGAACTAGTATGTTTTTAACTTCTGGTTATATCCTTTAAATTAAGACTATATTTCCTAAAAACATAATCTAAAATTTGTTCGAAATATATTTTCGAAAATTGACGACCATTTTAGTTTTCTTGAATTCTATTTAAAAAAATTTGTTGATATTCTCCAAAAGATAAAAAAGAAACACAACCAGTATAGTACAACCAGCAGCAAAACTGCAATCTTTTAAAAGTCGGAAGAATTCCACTAAAACGGTTTTGTAAAAAAACTAGGAAAAGTCATTCAATTGTGAAGATGTGCATACAACGAAGCATTAGAGATTAGGTTATAAGAAGAAAAGTATAGGAAATTATAGGTAAGATGTTTTTGCAAACCTCTTAGTCAATTAAAAGAATCTCTTCAGTGGAGTAAGAAAACTTTCAAATATCAGTGAATAGCATTTTAGGTCGGAGGATTTTTACTAAAACCGCTTTGCAGATGACTAGAAAAACTTAGAAAAAACTTATGGTGGTGTGCATGCAGATTAGATTATAATTGGTAAGAAAATAATATAATATTATAAATGAGATATTATTACAAACCTCTCGGAAAATTAAACGAATTGTCAGAGGCGAAACAAATTGTTTATTTATCAGTGAGTAAACAAACACCAAAAACTTAAAATAAAGTAAGAGTAATCAAATTTTAAAGAATAAATGTTACCATAACATTAATGTCGTGATAACGTTTTGCGGTAAGAATTTATGTTTGTTTGACATTAACATTAATTTCCTACTTCTAGTTCCAAACAACTGTACTTCGTTCTAATTGATGTTCTCAAAATTTATTCCACGAAATTAACGAAATTATTTTGTTTATTGTGTTATGTATTACTTATTTTATACAAAATATTACTTATTTTGTAATTGGTAAATACTTCTACAATAATTAAATAAAATTGCATATTTTTGCACCTTAGCAAGAATTTTTATTTGATATGACTATAATATTACTCGTTTTATCCATATGTAAAGTTAAATTTCTTGTCTATGATATATCCTAAAACCTCGATATCATACTTACCGAAGAAAATATATTTTAAAATATTAACGACTTTTCTAGTTTTCTAGAAAACTGGTTCAATGGTTTTTGTTCATATTTTTAGGATAACATTACAAAAATCTTGGGTAATCACCAAAAAAAAAAACTATATATTATAAATATTATTAAGAAAAAATATGTTATAAGCATTAGTTCATGACTTTTGATTTCACAGAATAATTCTTCTTATTAAAATTCTTTCATAAAATTTACAATTGAAATGGCAAATTTAAACAGCAAATGAAGATCAAGGGAACAACTGAACACGAAGAAATTAAAAAATTCCCTCTTGCGACTGGATAGGTCATTCCTGCACAATAATATAAACTCAGATATGAAAAGTAACTATATTATACAAAACATTGACTCCAAAAATCATAGAATGCAGTAAGGTGTCCAAAATTACTAAGCACAAATTAAAACGAAAGTGCATTACAAACAATATTATCAACACATTAGCTTATAAATAAGCTACAAAGGGATCATTTAAAATCTGCACAGAATATAGAAGTAAAAAGTCAGTTTAAAAACCTCAGAAATCAGGTACAGATGGATATACGACGGGCCAAAATAGTTTATTTTAAACAAAAAGTAACCGCCAGTGCCGTAAATATGAAAACTTTATACGAAACCATTATAGATGCCGCTGGGTCAAGATCATCTAATAATTCTTCAATCAATAGAATTAGTCATAATAACAAAATAACATCTAATCTAATGATTATTTCACTTGCGGCCACAATCAATAATCAAAGTGGATGTAACAATTTAAATAGAGTTTCTAATACCAATTAATTGTTTCTACAACAAACCTCCGCATTTTAAGTCAAACTTATCATCTTAAATGTAAAAGCAAAACTCGTATGGAATGGATGAAGTAAGCTCATATCTCCTAATAATATAAATTAACTAACTATAATAATCAATGCTGCAATATGTGAAGGAAATGGCCATCGTTATTTAGAAAAGCTATACTAGGTTAAACCAGTGTAAAGATGATATTTGGTAATTACATGCCGATTTCCTTAATATCTGAATCGGGAAAATCTTCGAGCATGTCATTAAAGAAAACCCCACCAGATTTTTTAATAGGAACAACATCAGTATGATTTTACAAAGGGGAAGTCAACTGAAGATGCATTAAATATGCCACTTAAGAACGTCTACAAGAGCCGGAAATCCTTATGTGTATTCTTAGATCTGTAAAAAGTTTTCGACATGCAAACCTTCTAGAAAAATTAAATAAAATAGGCGTAAGAGGAATAGCAAAAAACTTACTAAAATCCTATCGTGACAACAGAAGACAATGCGTTGAACTTTATGGATACAGAAGTACTAAGAAGCTAGTGCGGTGTGGGGTTCCCCAATGGATTTAGGTCCTATTTTGTTCTTGGTGTATGTCAATGATATAATTTATATTAAATCAGAAGGAACCTTGGTAGCGTTTCCAGATGATACGTCAATATTTGAGTTGGGAGGAGCTGAAGTAGACTGGCGAAAAATATTTGAGTATCTGGACTCTAATCTATTGCTAGTAAACATCTCCAAAACCAAACTTTTCATCTTGCACGCTAACAATCTTCCAACATTTCATATTCTACAAACATAAACTACATAGGAGTAATGTTGGACCAACCCTTAAGTTGGGACAAGCACGTCGAATATGTATTATAAAAAATAAGATATACAATGTGTCGTATAAACGAAATTTCAAAATATCTTAATCATGAACAATTAAAATAAAATGCCTAGATCTAATGGAAAGCCATATATATTACGGAGAGACAGTTACCTACTCTATCTGAAATCGATCCAAAGGAAAATTCTTAAATGTATGCTACAAAGACCAAAAGAATATCCATCTCACTATTGTTCCAAGAGGCTAAAGTATGGAATACTAATCAACTTTACTTCTATAAAGTAGGGACAAAATTCTTTAAAGGCGAAACATACTTAGATGAACATGACCATATGTACAACACGACAAATGGAGTGGTTTCTAGGATGAGATTATGCATAGATCAACGTTCCATCAATTACACTACCAAAAATTTTCAACATTATTCCTAAAAATATAAAATACACAAAGAATGAAAACAGATTCAAGATTATACTGAAAAAATATATTAGTCAAAATCATTATGTTAGGGCTCGAGTATTTTTAGAAAGTGTACATAAATAATTTGTATGTAATATAGTTTAATACATAGCTATGTTTATTATGGTAAATTTTGCTGTCATTTCTTGAATGTATTTTATTATAATTTATGTAGTGAAAACATAGTCTTATATCCGAGTAAAAGTTTATCAAATAATTTTATAGGGCTATGATATGTTACTAATGCGGTATCATAGGAGTATCTAAATACATAAGGTGAAACATTTTTTTAATAGGAACAAGTAATGCACTTGTTATGTTAAAAATATACATTTCTCTTTTTACAAATTGTAACAATTAAATAATTATATTTAAGATAATAATACCTATAACAACAAATAAAAATAAACTAAATACCACAAATTCATTATTTGTGTCAAATTATTTTAAGATATTAAGATTTTCTTAGTATTGTATTCTGTATTAAAATAGTATATAAGTAAACTACTAATTAACAGTTGTTACTTCCTTAAGCTTATGATATTATCAGCAACATAAAACCTTATCTGTAATATAAATAAAATAAATAACTGGAAACCTATGAAAAATGGGTCATTTATTGAACAAATAGCATACGGCGGGCTGGCGCCGAGGAAAACCTTTTCTTGTAATGTCTTTATATCTCTGTAATTACATTTGTGCCCGCAGTGTGTATTAGGTTTTTATAGAGATGTTGAGTGGAGGCACTTTTTTCCTCTCACCCGGAGCCGAAGAACTTTCATCTTAGTTAGGTGAAAATAGCTCGAGACACAACTTCATATTTCTTTTCCGCCGCGCCCAGGAAAAAAAATAATTTAATTCCTATCGAAAATGAACTCCTCCCTGCGTGCCTAGCCCGTATTTATTCCACTCTATATTTAGTATTGTAATCTGCAGCACGGACATGTTTATGATTGCATTCGAAAATTATTCCATCATCCTTTCATAAAGCACATCTTGCTTCTTATATAATAAAGTAATAATATACAGGGTTATTCACGCTATACGGCACGGAATATTGTGGCCAAAATACGTGACTTTCAAAAAGTTTCACTTTGGGGATATATGGGGGTCTATTAGGGCTACTTTTTAAAATTACTTTCATAATATACAGGGTGTCCCAAAAACCCTAAAAGTATCAAAGTTGTGTTTTTTTAAATGAAACACCCTGTATTTTATTGCATTTTTGGATCCTTCGATCAAAATAAGTATGGGTTTTAATAAGGTTTTTATTACCTAAACCTTAAGGTTTTTGAAATAATTTGAATTTTGTAAAAATTTAATCTAATTTTCATGTTTCAAATACTTAAAAAGTAATTAAGTTATGCATACCAAATTTACACTGAAATGTAACAATAGATCATATTTTATTTTCCAAGTATAATAAATTTGACATCTTATACCGGGTGTAAAGAAATTGGAATTAAACAAATGAGAACTTTAAATGGCTATAACTTCATTTATTTAAATGGAACGCTATATTTATTAATTTATCAGCAAATGCACGTTTTAATTACCTATCGAATGGTATTTATATCTTAAATGTTAAGTCTTCTGGTTTTTACAGAAAACGCCAAAATATTGTTTATTGCACCGTTTTAGTACTTTTTAAGTAAAAATTTTAATGTATCTAGTTTTCCACCGTATTTAAAAACGTAAGATAATTAATTTAGTCTGTTACTTTAGTTTAAAAAGCCTGTCTTTTGTTATAGTTGTGTTATTTTGCGTTTTTGTGTTAGATCGTTAGTAATCGTTATTGTTTGAACATCGTTGTTGTATTTAATAGTAAAAAATGAAGATATAAACAGATTTTCTTATACTGGGGTTTTTATAACTGACACTTCCAATTTCTTTAAATTGGTTTCATAGTCTCTCAAAAATGGCTGGCTTAGGGTGATTTCGTTCGGGAAACCTTTAAGTATAAACTCGACAAGCCCATAAACAATTTTGATGACATTCTCCAAGCATAAAGATAATGCCAATATCCCCTTCTTTTGAGTAAATCTTATTTTTTTCAAAAAAATACAACAGCGATGTTCAAACAATAACGATTACTAAATATCTAACACAAAAATGCAAAATAAGACAACTATAACAAAAGACAGGCTTTTTAAACTAAAGTGGCATACTAAATTAATTATCTGACATTTTTAAATACCATAGAAAACTAGATACATTAAAATTTTTACTTAAAAAGTACTAAAACGGTGCAATAAACAATATTTTGGCGTTTTCTGTAAAAACGAGAAGACTTAACATTTAAGATATAAATATCATTCGATAGGTAATTAAAACGTGCATTTGCTGATAAATTAATAAATATAGCGTTCCATTTAAATAAATGAAGTTATAGCCATTTAAAGTTCTCATTTGTTTAATTCCAATTTTTTTACACCCGGTATAAGATGTCAAATTTATTATACTTGGAAAATAAAATATGATCTATTGTTACACTTCAGTGTAAATTTGGTATGCATAACTTAATTATTTTTTAAGTATTTGAAACATGAAAATTAGGTTACATATTTACAAAATTCAAATTAATTCAAAAACCTTAAGGTTTATGAAATAAAAACCTTATTAAAACACATACTTATTTTTAAAGACGGATCCAAAAATGCAATAAAATACAGGGTGTTTCATTAGAAAAAACACAACTTTGATACTTTTAGGGTTTTCGGGACACCCTGTATATTATGAAAATAATTTTAAAAAGTAGCCCTAATAGACCCCCATATATCCGCAAAATGAAACTTTTTGAAAGTCACGTATTTTGGCCACAATATTCTGTGCCGTATAGCGTGAATAACCCTGTATAACTCAGGCCAAAGAATCGTAAATGTTGATTTTATTGCAAGGAAAAACGATTTATTTTCATTCAATCGTGTA
Organism: Ontholestes murinus; assembly: GCA_963969525.1. Lineage (NCBI taxonomy): Eukaryota > Metazoa > Arthropoda > Insecta > Coleoptera > Staphylinidae > Ontholestes > Ontholestes murinus. Next base: position 34,618,079 of record OZ018394.1, read on the forward strand.
CGCAAAAAATATGATAATCATATATAATCGATGGAAAATAAATTACAATATATATATTTCTAATACATAAGTTCTTAAAACATAAATGTAATTGATACTTAATACTTATACCGTCTTTCTGCGGTTATTATAAATTGGGTGATCTTATAGAATAGTATCTTTCTAAAAGCTCCGCGGGTATAGCAGAGTCTTTACATTTCCCTAGAAGAGTATTCTCAACCTTTTAGTAATGTACTTAAATTATCATGCAAAATATTATAAAATTCTACAGCTTAAACAATAAAACTCTTAATATGTTTAACCTAAACGCTGTTAGATGTTAAGCTAGTATCGTACTTATGTAATTTTCATAATTAAATTGTAAATGTATATTACAAATTTATAAAGTTGTCATTTAATGTATATCAAATTGATTTTTTTCATTTTTCAATTTAGAACATTAATGATTTAGAGACGTTAAAAATTGTTTTTATTTAAGAGGAAAATATATAACGCGCTAAACAGAAATATTACCCAAATGATCTAGGCACCACACGAATTATATTGTCACTTTATTTGATATATGCATGTTATAATGTGGGTTTCTTGATTATTATTTGGTCGTTAGAATCCGAATTTCTATTATCAAATAGTAAAATCAATCAATTAATTCCCAATATAATACAACCCTAATTTAATATACTATGATACCTGTTCATATATTTACACTAAACCTCTTTAGCAATCTACCCTAATTATAGCCACGTTGTGTTGATAATGTAAAATGAATATAGGAAGATATACCGAGAAAATCGGTTAGGGTAATTGAATGGAGCAAAAGTATTTAGTCAGTCGACGTCCTCTAATGGGCTTAAATATTCAATGACATGCCTGAAATGAGTTATTAGTTAATATAACGTGAGGTATATTAAATTAACTTGTGTCAGAGTTATAAAATTGTATTTGTGTCTACCTAAGCATTAATTCGTCGAATTCAATGGAAAGCGGCAAATTCCCCGAGGGCCTGAAGCAGTCTTTGTCTTTCTGAAAGCTCGGAACTGAAATCTAAGTAGTTGCTCGAAGAAGGCGTTATCTCGGTAATTTCATAATGCACTAAAATAACTTTTATATTTCCGTTTTATAACTAGTTAAGCCATTTAAAACATGTAAAGTTATATCAGTTAGATGTATCTCGAAACCCTACTACACAGCCCTGATAGTGATGTGGAACATCATAATAATATTATAAAAATGAGGCGAAAGATTAATAATGGAAGTTAGCTTTTTACGCCTTTGGGGGTTAAGAGGTTCATTAAATGTGTTATATGGCATGGATGTTTATTACACGAAACAGCACACTGGGGATAATTCATTATTTTGAAAAATAATTGCGCTATTAACAAAGAATAATTCTCAATTGTTAGAGACAAATATGGCATTCTAATATATTAAATTTTTACGTACGCCGTAATGAAATTCTGTCCGATTCAATTCGCGGACAGAACATACTGCGGCTTTGATAAAAAAAAGATAAAATTTCGTGTACATCGGCGTTGGCGAAATTATGGCCGGCAATCAAATAACGATATGACAGAGTTTGTAATCCTGGTTTCGGCCATAAATCAATCGGAATTGTCCTGTAATAATTCAGGAAGTGAGTCCTGCGCCAGCTTTTGTATGGTCCTGATGCATGAATCAGCTACATCCTGTGAGTCAGTATCTGTGTGCATGTATGTGTGTGTGTGTGCGTATAAGGGGAGATACATCTGATATGGAAATATGAGCACTGGACTAAATATGACACACTGATTGCGCGTCCCCCTGGTGTTTAAAAAATATTATATTTATATGTTTCGTGGTTAATTTAGGTAGATAATTTTTTATCTCGTACGTGGGATTTACAAAACAAAACAAAACAAAACCTGGAAAGCTGCACAGGTTTCAAGGGTATAAGCAGAATCCATCTGTTTTTACCTTTAATGGATGCTCATCATATTTTTTAAACTCTCTAATCGTTCTTTTGTAGTGCATAAAAATATATTTCAAAATATTTTAATTATTATTGAAATTTGCCACTGTGTGCTAAACATATGTCACAGTTTCGACATTAAACCTGTGAAATGTTTAAACCAACTGTTATATTCTAAATTATTTTCTGATTTTTAGTATTCTTTATTGTTATATTTTTAGTTTCAATATATTTAGAATCTTTAAAAACTAGTTTAAAATAACTAAAATTAAAGAAACATTAGTCTAAAATATAATTCAAGATATTTGATAAAAATATTAAAAAAATAAAATGTTTTATGAACTCTATTTTAAATTTGCTTTGTAAAAACGTAAATAAAGTTATAAACTGAAGACTTGTTATGAAAACCTTTTAAGTGCCTAACCTATAACTTTGAGGAAAATGATTTTTTTTTCGCAAGTGACGTACATTTGTGGACCAAATAGTCTGCAAAATTTTGTACAATTAGTGACGCAGTATATAATTTCTGCCTGTGGTAACACATTTTTGGTTTCGAATTGTATAAAAAAACGTGTTAAGTGCCAATAATATTTCATGAAAACTCAGTTATATTCCAAAATAGTTTCAGAGGCGCTATGGCACATACTACGAGTATACTACTTTTATTGAAAAATACATAAGTATATATACATTTTTATACATAATAGCATAATAACTAATAACATAATACTAGCAAATACCAAAATTTAGCAGCCTAGGCTAATAAGTTTCTATAGAATTCTCAATTCTCCTCCTTCATGAATGGGATTATTGCATGAATGTTTTCTTTCTTCTCGGCCTTGATACGAGTTGCACAGTCAAGCTGTGGTAAATTCATGTTTTTAATCTTTTGTGAATTGATGTTTTTCTTGAAAACATTAACAGATTTCCAAGGCTCCATCTCGTTCAAAGTTTGTTTAATTTTTAATGATCCAGGATGTGCTGTGGAAATCTGAATCCACGCAGCTTTTTAAATCTGTAGCTTGATGGTATTCAGTGTTAAATCAGAAGCAGCAACTTTAAAATCTTTGAAATCCTCAGGCTGTATTAAAGCTACACTAAATGAATTGTTTGGGGTTGCAGATGTCATTAGGAGGACTTAATCTAGAGGGACTTCGCATTTTTTAATCGTTTTCGTTTTTCAGTTTGGGCGAAATCTCGATCGCAACTTAAAAATGAATGACCAGAGATCAAGAACTTCTGGTTAACTTCTTGAACACATCCTTTTGTTACCACGAATATACATAAAAATAGCATTATTTTATTTTTGTTCTATCCAGCACAGTTATAACTCCATATGTTTAATTTTTCCTTTCTTGTTATTCCACTTGTAACTACTTTCCAAATGCATGACGCAATTTCGTTACCTCTTCTCCCAGACATTCCCTCATCCCATAAATGCATTTGCCCTTTATTGGTATCAGCAACGTGGACGCCAAAATTATAGCATAAATTAGTTCCATACAATTGGAACAAAAATAGAAGCCATCAATGGCAAAAATATAGCCTGAATGACAAGAATCGTCTGCGGATATTCATGGTCAGCTACATGGAATAATGGGTTGAGTGGAAAAACACTGCACTGTGAACTCCGCCTTCAAGTCTTGCGATTTAAATTATGAAGTTATTGTGAGTTTATTTTATTTTGTATCATTTTTTTAGTAAGACTTGTAAAGGAAATAAACCGAACTAAACTAAACTATAGCAAGAAAGTTGGCGTAAATAATAGATTTGGCTGTATGTAAGGGCCATTGTTGTCCATAGTCCCCATAACTTAGGGGAAGCTGGAATTGGGCATGATCTTCCTTCATTACTTTCATCGCCTTCTTTGCTTTCCTATGATGTGGTTCAAGTTTCTTCTTTGCATCTTTGTCGTTGGGATTGGATTTATGTTGCATGTTCAAAAGATCACACGTTTGGCACATATTAGTGCGTGGATGGTGAAATTTTAAATTTTGTTTTTTTTATTAAAAGTGGTACAGTAGAAACGGTATAGGTTATATCAGAATTCTTTGAAAGCGAGATACAATCGATTAATCTTTAATAATAATAATAATAATAATAAACGTCTTTATTAAAAAAAAATGGGCGAAGTTTAGCCATTAAGGCTACTCTACCACTTAACCCATAAAACATAACAATTTCACAAAAAAGAACAAAAAAAAATAACTATCCTAAACTAAACAATTTGCAAATAATAATAAAATAAAAACTATTTAATTTCACAAGATAAGGTAGATCTAGCTAGCCAGATTTGCACGTAGCTGTTTTTTAAAAGATTATACCGGTAGTAACGTATATAATTTGTTAAATCTTGGCTCAAATATTCTTTGCTACTCTTCATCCTTCCATAGTGACTTTTCTCTCTGGGAAACCGAGAAATATGTGCTACCACTAAATTTTCATATTGGATTGAGTATTTCTTATGTTGAGTTTTGTTGTCTCTTCTTTCGACATAAGTAACTTGGCCCGCTTTTTTTGCTTTTACGAGAGTTTCAACACTAAATAGTCGCTTGCCTTCTGCTTGCATCTGGATTCTCGTAACTACCATGGCTTTTTACCGGCACACATTTAAAAGTTACATTAAATATGAATTCTAATAAAATAAACTCGAACAACAACAAGATAATGGCTATAACGTATCTTGTAATTTTGCTCGTGTTACACATATTCACGGGGGTGTGAAATTAAGTAAAAATAATCTAAAATCTAAGTAAATTACAAATATTAACAATTTCTCACAAGAACTTAACTGTGAACTCGCTGATAGTCATTACTCCTAACTAAACATTCGTATCATAACGTTTTACCGATCATCCAGTTCCGAAATCAAACAGTTGTTATCAGTCACAACCACTTGAGAAAGTTAATTTAAATAAAAATATTCTAGTTGGAGGTATGTTTAATATTAAACTCAATTTTAATGATCATATGTCTTTTGCTCTATGCGAAAAAAGATGGATAACAGCCTATTTGATGAGTTGATTATTAAACAAGAGGTCCCCCAAGGATCGATTTTGGGACCATTATTGTTTCTTATTTACATAAATGACCTTCCTAAGCGCAACAATGAAGGATCAGTTTAAATAGATGCAGATAACACAACATTAAAACACAACCATATAAATAAAAAAACGGCTCTTAAGAATTATAATTCGCATGTTGAAGAATCAACAAATTGGTTTATTGCCAAAAAATTAACGACTAATGTATGTCATTAATACTTACTTTTCCCCCCGGATGAACTCTGAGCTTAAAACAACAAAATTTCTTGGCATACATCTCGACAGCTTAAATTGGCATAACCAACAAGATCGTCTAACCAACGAGTTATGTGTTATATACACCGGAAGTAAGCGCTTCTTTTTTGGATTTCATCGAAAAACTTTTACAGTTTTTGTAATTGTAAATAATTATAACGTGAATAATTTATAGAAAAATTTCTTTTTGTTTCATTTTGCTGGTTTTATTATATTTTTTAGAGATTTAAAGAATCTTGATAATTTTTCACTAGTTTCAACAACCTTTATATATTTTGACAATTTAGTAATGATTTCGTTGTAAATTTAGCCGATTTTGCAGTTTTTTCTTATGCAACTTACTATTATATTTTTGAAAACTTATATTGCTAATACTGCGAACTTTTAATTGACGGTTTTATTATTTTAAACAATATCCATTAGTACAGTTAGATAACTTCATTTTTTCTACGTCTTTTTTTCTCTTATTTAACATGTACATTAGGTAAAACCGTAAAATTTTGCTAAAGTGAAAACTGTAAATAATTAAAACAAATTATATAAAAATTTGCTGATAAACAATTAAAATTTGCTAAAAATTCAGTTCAAAACTTAGATTGAAAATAATATACTTAAAAATAGTTACAATCCCAGCACAAAACAATGGAATGTATTTTAAAAACTGTTGGAAAGATTGCGACTTTTTGATTGCTTCATTATTTTTCAAATATACAAATTTGCTAGAAAAAGTTCAATTCTTAAAATACAACTTAAAAGTAGTGTAGAACAAAAAAACATTTTGCTTAAAAGTAGTAAACCATTTTATTAAAAATTAATTGAACACAAGATTCTCAAAAATTTTTACTTTATTTAAAAAGATTAGCAGTATCAAAAACTGGAGGTTTTAATTGAATAGTTTTGATGAAATTTTAGTTTTGTATTTTTTTCTACTATCAGAAAAATTGAAAATTTTAAAGAATTTTGTTTGTGTTCTCGTTATCAACGTTTACAGTATCATTAATTAATTTAAAGTAAATAATTATGAAAAAATGCAACATATAGTCTGTTCGTTGGATCTTCCGTTAAACGTCACAAACTATCGCTTCAAAAAACGACGAAAGTTTTACACTGCGTTCTTTTTCTAACGCATTTGGTTTACTTTATTAGACTGAATGTTTTTGCGTCGTTTCTCGAATCGATAATTTGTGACGTACGACGGAAGATCCAACGAACAGACTATAAGTTGTTTGAAGGTAATAAAATATTTTAGTATAATATTATGTCTATTTCATTTTAATGACAATACTGTTTCTTTTTCGCATCTGCCAAGGTCAACTTAATGGCATCGGCAGTTGTTTACGAAATAGTTAGCGTCAGTTGCTTACGAAACAGTTAGTTAGCGTCAGTTGTTTGTAGCATCGAGTTGTGTTTTGTTTTCTGAGTGTTTAGTGCGTCATAATGTCATCAAGAAAGTGCATAAACAGTCCTGATATATTTTGTTACGTGTGTGGTGATTTACCGATAGCAAAGCATAAACGAAACATAATAGAATGTATCACGCTTACTTCGGTATAAAGTTTGATGATCAGGACAAACCTTGGGCTCCACACAAAGTATGCTTTCAGTATGTCGAGCTACTGAGAAAAGGAAAAAAGGTACACGTAGCTCTTTACCCTTTGGCATTTCTATGGTATGGAGGAATCCAAAAAAACATAGAGACGGCTCTTGCAATGTCAAGGGTTTCAATTTGTAAAATTATCATACTAATCAGTATTCTGATTTACCGTCTGCTAAACGACCTGTACCTCATGGACCAGGAATTCTCATTCCTCTATCTTTTCTTCACACCAACCATGAAAGTTCAAACGAAAAAAACCGTTGAAGACCAATTCAATCCTGATATAGACCAACCTCAACAGTTTAACCAAACTGAACCAAATGACTTAGTGAGAGACTTGGGCCTTTCGAAGAATACTGCACAAATCTTAGGATCACGACTGAAAGACAAACATCTGTTGGCTCCTGGAACCACATTTTCGTGGTATAGTCATCTTGAAAAAGAGTTCGTGAAATATTTCTATCAAGAGAGTTCATTTGTGTATGTACATTGCTGACAATTACAATTCTACATCATGGAGGTTTTATATTGATTCTTCTAAGAGAAGTCTAAAGTCTTGTTGCACAATGGTAATGCTTATGCCTCGGTGCCTGTTGCTCACTCCGTGCATCTTAAAGAAATAAATGATAATCTTGAGCTGTTGCTAAATACAATAAAGTATAGCAAATATTGTTGGAAACTCTGTGGAGACCTCAAAATAAGATCCATGCTTTTGGATCAGCAGTCTGGATTCACAAAGTATCCATGTTTTTTGTGCGAATGGGACAGTCGAGCACGAAATTTACATTACGTTAAGAAAGAATGGCCACTCAGAGAAAGACTTGTATCGGGACAAAAAATGTGCTGCGTGTTGTTTTAGTTGACCCAAAATTTGTTCTTTTGCCTCCCCTTCACATAAAGTTAGGATTGATGAAGCACTTTGTCAAAGCTTTAAATAAACAAGGTGACTGCTTTAAATACCTGTGCGACAAATTTCCTGCAATTTCTGAAGCTGAACTTAAAGAAAGAATTTTTGTAGGCCCTGAAATTCGAACCTTAAAATCGGACAGATTTTTCCAGAATACAATGACCCAGGATGAATCTGAAGCATTGAGTTCTTTCGTAGAAGTCATAGACGGTTTCCTTGGAAACAACAAGTCTCCAAACTACAAAGAAATAGTAGCCAACATGGTCGAAAATTATAAAAAACTAGGATGAAATATGAGCATCAAACTTCATTTTCTGAATTCCCATGTCGGCTATTTGCTCGAAAATCTTGGAGTTTTCAGCGAGGAACAGGGAGAGAGGTTCCATCAAGACATAAAGGAGATGGAGAGACGTTACCAAGGAAGATGGGATATTAGAATGATGGCTGATTACTTAAACTCACCCTCTAAATACTTAAGCATAAGCACAAGTTTTATTTCATAAGTGATGGAATAATGGAAGAAATCCCAAGAATATAAGATATTAAACTATGTCTGAACAGAAAGTAAAGAAATGCATTTATCTAAAACTGGTAATGAATGAATGTAAAAAATAAACAATAACATGTTATATGTATTCTTTGAAAAGGGATTAAATACGTGTGTTCGAATTCACAGAAAACAATTTTTTTTATTTTGATTATAGATTTTGTATCTCAACTATGTAAAGTGCAGGTAAGGATTTTTCTAAAACTTGTTGTCTAAGCGTTACACCAGAACCCTCTTTGAGTGGGTAGTTGAAAGGAAATGTCAACAGTGATAATTACAACAATAATAATTTAAACATTATTTATGGTTCCCTATTAACAAAAGTCACGGACCAGTTTTAATTTAGTTTAGATCTCATCGGCTTAATGCAGTTAGAGACAGGGTTATTATTAGTATGTAACGTCAATCAAGATATATTATATATTACCATTACTATTTTCTAATCTACTACAAGATTATATATATACTAAGAAAATTTATCTAATATTTAAGTAGTATTTCATTTCCCTGTGAACGTTTGATTTATGACATTGTACTAGCACAATAAACAAATTCTGAATACAAAAAATCTACTATAAATCACGACCCTTTAAGCCCGGCCGGCGATAAATAGCGCGTCCTCGATATCCCTGGAACCTACAAATATAAGAATTATTGTATTGCTGTAGGCACTATAAACTGTATTCAATAGTGTTTGAAACCCTTTCAACACCTCAACGTGGGGTCCCATGCATAAACGAAATCCAGTTCGCACCACCGCCGTTAGCGAAAGGGCAGAATTCAATTATTAGGCGAGTCCGGGTAAAGAGGAAACAATGAAATAATTAGGAGACAAGGAGATGTTGACTGAACTTGGTTAGTGCTGTTAATTAATTTGAATTCAATTTAATGAAATGTTTACATGAGAATTTTATTTGTAATTTCACATTATAAAAAGCAGAATGTATTATGAAATATAATTTAGTTGCTATTATAGCTTCCTTCTGAGGCAATAAAGAACGTTCTTATGTATCTCGTGCGTCGCAACGTAGAAAAATTTCTCGTTATTAATGGAGGTAGTTTAGAGCAACGAACTGCAAGGGCATTAATAAAAGAGAGCTACCATTTACAGCTCTGCGTGTCCGATAAAAGAAAACCGCCCCAGATAATATCTGACAATACGGTTAACAACACCCTCGGCTGTAATCCAAACAAAATCGATTAATAAAAAGATGTTCTTCTTCGATTCCCGGCGGCAATGCACTGTCATCTGTTGATTGCGGAGGGATTCGGTAAATTGAGATAGGATGAGTATATGTTTTGGGGGTCGGGCTGGGGCGGCGGGCGTGTGGAAAAGGGTGGCTGTTGTCATTGCTTTCGGGCTATACAGAAGGGTGATGTATCGAAACGCGGGACTCTATTGACGATCAAATGCTGCATCCCTGGGCGATACAGCTATACAGCTCTTAGTCAACCAAGATCTTATTTCTACTGTGTTAGCTTCGGCTTTGATAAGATTCACACAAAATGTTTCTCCCATTATATCTACTTTTTAATAACTAGTTTCCGATATATTAATATTTCCTTCTTATATTCTTTACGTTTATTAAATTTTGTAAGATAAGAATTATGCACAATTTTAACTTTTTAATTTAAAAGATTATCGAGATTTTTTTGTTGGTTTGGTGTAAACCAACAAAAAAAGTTCTGTTTGAAATTTTCAATAATTTTTTTAGAAAATGTTACAACAAGATCTATATAGATTAATTAAAGGCTTAATTTCATACTAAAGGAAGAGCAATAAAATTTATAGATTAGTTTCGTATTTAAATACAAAGTAAGAATGAAAATTATTAAATGTTTTTAATACTTTTGTTTATTTCACAAGGTCAAAATTATGACACTTTTTGTGTTCCTTGTTTTTATTGGTAGGTTTCTGACACGGGTTTCAAGTTATTTATTACACTCATTTTTAAAATGAGTATAATAACTCGAAACCCGTGTCAGAAAACTGCCAATAAACAAATAGAACACAAAAAGTGTCATAATTTTAATAACCCTGTGAAATACCAGTTCCATACTTTTGCTAATATTTACCTAGAATTATAACCAAAATATTGTAATCTGTACCAGTATATCTATCAAAATGTGTATATATACCAGTAGAATGCATTTAATAGTTTTATAAAATATAATATTAAACACTCTTGTAAATATACTAAAATTATGAAACAAACCAAGTGTAATTTAATTTAAACCTTCATCTGTAATAGTTAAAAATGTTTCACCAAGTGATAAGTAAAAAAGTCATTCAAGAAATACATTTAAATTTATTACTTTATCTTAAAGCTTAAAATGTGAAAATATAATTCAATTTTATTTACAGCCTAAATTTGGTTTCTAAATTAGTATTTGTTAAATTTTTATTATGAATTACAAAATAAGTTTAACAGGGCTAGGCCTTGCATACTCTAAAGGTAATACACAGATTTTCGCAGTATTCTTAGAAAAGTTTAAAAACTTTTTTTTACTACTTATGCAGTTTTCACAAGTTTATTGAAATAGTTTATATTTATATATCACATATTTAAATAAATATTAAATATTTGGTTAAGACCTGTTTCAACAAAAATAAAAATAATATTACAATTTTAATTATTATTTAGAAGTGAAGTTACAGTAAATGCAGTTTTAAATTCTTATTTAAACTTTGTGTATAATATATATGATATTTTGCTAGATAATTCATTACAAATACAAATAAATAATAAAATGTTGGTAATAAATTTCAACTTCATTAAACCAACAGCTTTTTTTATGAACATGACTGGCATGTAGCTTCGTGAATTGTATGAAATGCGATGAAAACCGGCGAACAATTGAATTTATTCCCCTCGAATTAGGGTAGACATGACTTTATTTGATTGACTGTGCAGTTCATAAACGTGATCGTTTGTGATATATTTATATATCATTGTTTATGAAATTTGTTAGACATTGATTAATTCCGGTGAATTTCCATTCAAATTGTTACCATTGATTAATCTGTGTTAAACATATTATAGTTCAGCTAACAAAAAATAAATAAATACATAATGTTATTGTAATTATAATTAAGAACTGAATTGTTCAATTAGTGTGTAAGATAATTTTGCAGCCTAAGTTTAGATGGAATTTATAAACTTTTGGAGAGTAGCATAAAACAAAAATTCAAACCTTACATAATAATTATGTTTGAAATAAAATCAAAACGCTTAGGTTACAATTATTTGTATATATTTTTGCTTATATTGTTATTACAATTTTCTATTTTTATGTAATGCATGATAGATAAAGATGAAATACAATGGAATACAATATATCCTAGTTTACTAAAAATTCATTTCTAAAGAATTAAATGAAGTTTCACTCTATATAAAAAGGGAATTTTAAATTTGTCCTTTTTTCTCTCGCTTTATTTTATCTAACAATAAATAATATATTTTGTACCAGCATTAGATTTTACTTCTTTTCATTTTTATATTAGATTTTACTTCTTTTTATTTTTATATCAATTTATATACATTAATAGTACCACATTGAAAAATGTTCGTACTTATTATGGAGAGAAATAGAGATATAAGGTATTAAAACGTAATTGACCTAATCCTAATCCTACCTAATACATAATCCGGTATCAAATTAAATATGAGCAAATTCTAGTTAACTTTTATATTTACCTCTTTTAACACGATCTCATTTTTAATATTCCATTGTTACCTTCCAGTGAAAATATTTTATTTAAAAATATTAAGCCATCCACAATGTTATGTTCGCGGAACTCATTTCCTTGGCGAAAACTGGAGTATTACATAAAAAAAATCCTCCACACTAAATGCAAATAAAAGTGGGACCAGAATAACCCTAACCTGAAAATAAGGTATACGTAAAACAACTTACACGTCGTTCATTCCAGATCCATGCCATGAATACCTTCATCTCATTTTTAAGGTGTATTTTTTTAATAAATATTCAATTAGTTTCCTTGACTTTACGCCACACAATTCGTAAGGTAATATATTTTTTTATATAAACAAATGCAATTTGTATTATATGTTTTAGTTAATATTGTCTGTAATGTGATTTACTTAACAGTATAGTAATAGTAGTGCACTTTTAATGAAAGTATAATTCACTGAAGTATCAAATTGAGTGAGGTTATTGTTTTGTGTAGACTGGATGTGATGCCAATTTAATCTTATCGGATGGTTTCGTCGTTAATAATACTGCAGTTGATTTTAAAGGTGTTTATTCTACTGTGCTAGTTTAAGACTAATTTACAACTGCGATCTATTTACAATCAAGATGGTGGTGCGGGCGTACCCGAAAACGCCCGATGGTTCGCCGGGGGTAGGACAGCACTCCAACAGTTATGTTTTAATTTTAACTAAAAAAAAAAGTGAAGAATTTTTTGCCATTATTTTCTAGCGAATGGCTCAATATTAGAATAAACACGTTGAGCTGTAATTTGTTACAGATTTTAGTTTTTAACGTTTAAACTAAAATCACTTCATTAAAGAAACACTGACTAATAATAATATTGTAAATATATTCGGAAACCATATACTGCGTCAGTATTTCTTTAAGAGTTACTATGAAGTTTCGACAAGTAACAGCCTCATCAATCCAATATCACTTTTATTATTAATGGATAATAAAATCATTTATTAACTATTTGTATTTTTGCAAAAAAATAGTAACGTTAAATAATATGAAATTATTGATACATTTGAATATATTTTTAAGGAAAATATACATAACGAATTCTTAATCCAATATTATTCAAATGCCGTCATTCTCAAATTGTATTGCCCAATAACGTAATGAGAGAAGATGCAGTAAAAAAATCTAATTGATGTTTTGTATTCTCTGTACACAAATGATATAGGTAATTAATTTCTTTTATATTTTTTCTTTTTATTAAAAATACAGCATTCAACTGTTTTTTGTTGTTCTTCAAGTACTGAAAATTATAAATTTGTGCAAATATGTTAACTAGCAACTATACGTTATTTATGTAGTTTCATTTACTAGAATTGTCAGATAAATAAAATTTGTGGCTAATTTTGCAACTACAATTTTTAGTGAAAGAAGTTTTATTGATGGTTTTAAAAACAATTTTCTCGTAAGGAGTTGTCTAGTGCTAACACACCTAGATTTTTTGAAGAGATGTGTCATGCTCTATGTAAACCAATTCGTACATTTTTTTTATAAAATCACTGAACTTAGGTTTATGTTTACATTTTTGGAACGGCAGTTACCTGTTGCCAATTTTCAAAAAAAACTTGAAGATCAAATATTACATATAATAGCAGTTTATGCATTAAAAAAATATACACAAATGTTTGCTTGATATGTTAACAATTTTGAGTGAATAGAGTAAGTGTGTAAAATAGAGTAAGTGTGTAAAATTAATTGAAAACTTTCCCCTTTCATGTTTTGGAGAAATGATGTGGCTTCATGTTTAATACAATAACTTCAAAATTGGGACTTTTTGATCTAAGAGCAATTTGGATACAGTCTTCGGCGTTTAATCGATTTCTGTTCTTCATTTTTATGTTCATTAGAGTGGAAAAGCCTTGTTCACAAAGGTTGTTTCAAATGGCAGCAACTTTTTTACCGCCTCCTCATGTGCAATTTTGAAGGCCTTTGCAGCTTTTGACAACCAAAAACACGACAGATTTGCTTTGCTCTCAAATTGAATACGTGCTTCAGTATTACATCCAAAGTTCAAGAATTTCGTCTGCCAAACCTGGAGGATCTTCTCGTACGCTAGCAATGTCACATTTAAAAGATCTACAACCCAACTGACAGTATTTATATCAAGATCTGGAAACTAATCAGAGAAACGCTCTCTAAGTTGGTAAGATGTCTGATAACTGTGTCCTTGATGTCATCAAAAGTAATATTTTCACAATTTTCCAAAAACAAAGCAAACTTTGAAAAAGAAGCTATCTTATTCTGTTGTGCTTTCTGTCTCCAATATTGAAGCTTCAATCCAAACGCTGACACTATTTCTCTGGCTAAAATTATATTAATATTTTTTCCTTGCAACTCTTTGTTCAATATATTTATATTCTCAAAACTGTCAGCTAAATATGCGAGACGTGCAACCCACGAGGTGTTTTTAAACTTATCTGCGAGAATATTCTTTTGATCAGCCATAAACATTTCAAATTCAGTTTTGAGAGCCCAACTCGGGCCTTGCATGACTTAGATGTCCTCCAGAATTGAGAGTCTATCCCCTCCTTCTGTACCTCGTGACGACCCTTTAGAGTTTGCGCTGGCTCTTGTCCCAGACACCTCCTTGTTCCACCAGTATAATAATAATATTAATAAATTATTTATTGACCATAATAAATTTACAGAGAATGCAAATTCAAATAAAGATTTAAGGATAGTATCTTTTACTTTAAATTTTTTCTCGGCAAAGTCTCTAGCATTTCTTGGGCCAAAAAGAATAAGTTGAGTTTTGTCTCGATTAATTTGCAGCGAATGATAGAGAGAGTTCTGGAGAAGAGCTTGTTAAGTTGATTTTGCGCAGTGATGAGACTATTGATGTCAAAAGATAAATATAACTGTGTGTCGTCTGCATAGAGATGATAAGAAGCATAATTTATTACAGAGTGTAATGAGCAAGTATATATTGTATATATCAGTGATCCCAGGATTGTACCCTGGCCTACACCGCAACTGATGAGACTAGAAGTAGACATCTCATTTTCAAATTTTACTTTATAAGTAGCTAGCCATAATATTAATTGCATTGGAGCCTAAACCGACGTACTTAAATATACTCATCATAGTTTGATGTTTTGACATGTCTAATGCCTTGCTGTAATCTAGTAGAATTAAGGCGGTTATTTTACTAGCATCGGTATATCGAACGACAACATCAATTATGTCACCAAGAGCGCTACAACTATAACCAGGCCGAAATCCTGATTGTTGGGGAGGCAACATATCAAATTCCTTTAGATGTACTCTTAGTTGTTAAGCAAGAATGTTTCTGGTATCTTGGATAATGTTGGTTATATATTAATTGGCCTTATGTCTGCAAATGAGATAACTAAGTTATTTTTGGGAAAAGGTACTGCAATAACCTTCTTTCAACAGTCAGGAATTAATTATATGCATAATGTATTCCAGCAGAACTTGGCAACCCAATTTAATCATTTGAATACTGATGTACTGATGTCATCAAATGCAACAGGAGGCATTTGTTTTGATTGAATTTATAACTTTTAAGATCTCACAATCCGTAACAGTTGAAAAAGCGTTACAAACAGGAAATTTTGCTTTATAATTATTGTTATGAAAGTCCAGAAGTTGTGGATTCGCTGGCAACGGTTTAACATCTGAGATAAGGTAGTCATTAATAGTATGCCTGGACGAATTCCGTTCCTCTCTTCCTCGGTACAGCTATCTTACAGGCACCTTGTAGCTTTTTTGAAAACTTCCTAGTCACTCCCTTCGCGTTCGTTATGTGTTTCTTCCTTCCACATATATATGTGCACAGCATTTAATAGTCTATTTTACGGATATACCATCAAATACCTTCCTTCCTTGACTTTGCTCTTACCCCTTTCTCCCATTCCCAGAAATGAATGTAGCTTTGGTTGCTCCCTGACTTTTCGTCCCTATTCTTCACTTGAGCAGCGTCCGCCAGGCCCTCGCTGGTCCATCATCGATCTCGAGTTGAGTTTGACTAATGTGGGTTCCTTCCTACGTATCTCACATCTTCTGTCTGTTCTCTTCTCCACCCAAGGTGCAATTTGGCTTTTGAAATCCCCGCTTACTATTATTTCCCATTTGGCTGTAAGAGCTATCATGCACCCCTAGAGAGACGAAATATTCTTCTGTGCTATTCCAAAACTATGCCCCTTCCTGAGCTATTCGAACACGACGCGATTGCTTCTGCCCGCCTCTTAAGTAGGATGGCTAAGTCCCCTCGTCCTTATGTTTAGTCCACCCTTCTTGCATGGTTCTTACGTCCGTCAGGAGACAGGTGCTCCTGTTTACCTTGTCCTCTAAGACCTACTTGTAGCATGTGCAGGCTACGCTTCCAGCGTATTGCTCCGGGCCACACTTAAAGCTTTCCTCGCATTCCTTCTTGTGGTGTCTGTTTCCCCCATATTCTGCAAGGAGCCGTACGATCTGGGCCCTTGCACCATGTGGTCGTACCCCCTGCATCTCCGGCAATTCGCCGGGTTTTCGGGCCTAGCCTGCACCCTGCAGTTGGACCAGCATATTTTATAGAAGTCGGCCAATGTCCTCACATCTGCCATCCATCAGGGCAATCCTAAGATCTCTGCCACCGCTTTACTGCCCTTCGCAATCACAACCACCCTGTCCTTAACCAGTTTTCCCAATATTTTTTCCAATTTCCTCACTGACGGAGCCTTTTTCAAGCTCTTTAATCATATTTCCCGCCAGGCCACTCCTGGCACTAGTTACTGCTTCGGTAGTGGTGTTTGAGAGTAGCTTCCTCTTAATTTTTCTCAGAACGGCGCTGTATTTGGTTCTCTTGGTTTTAACCATTAGCCTTGTTGATCTCTCCCTCACAGTTAATTTTAGCCAGGTTCGCATTAATCCCAGCTGGGCCTCCTGCGGGACATTGGGCCCTCTTCAAAATTGCTCTCTTGCGGTTTCTCACTTTAGTTGCTCTTCCTTTTTCCTTTGACCTCTATTGTGCTCCACGTCCTCACCTCTGAGTGTTCTGTTCCTCCTCCACTGCGCTGGTCCCCAAGATACCATTATACCACTGTTTTAATAAGCCTCCAAGTTGCTTTCACAGTTTTATTATTTTATATATTTATATGTTATTAATTTTGTGTTTATTTAAGTAAATTGTAAATTTCACTATTTCAATTTATCCCTTTGTTTATAACAATTAGTTTTTGTAAATAAACAAATTAAATTAAATTAAAATAATAACTTTTAAGTTAGATATTCCAGTATTTGTAAATCTAATTAATATCCCGTGAAAATAAAAAATAAATTTTTTTTATTATATCATCATATTTTAAATTTCAACATACAAATAAATTATGACTTTTCTAGTAATTAAATGCTATTTGTCAGCAAACTGGTTAGTTGTAAATCGAATATATATTCCCTATTTATTTAGCTTTCATTTACAGTTTTATCAATTTGCACTTACCGAAATGGTAGACCTCATTAGCAAAAACATGAATTTCCACTCGAGGTTTTAAATGTGATTTGGGCTCGATCGTTGATTTTAAATCTTTTTAAAATGTTTCTGTCGATGTATGTATCAAAGTCAGGTAAATTTGAATGCATGATTTTTTATCATACATTTCTAGCATATAACATCTGGATGTTTAAAATACATATGGCGTGAAATATAAAATTATGTAAATTCGGATGAATAGAGCTACGAAAGCCGAGTTAATTAAGTAGCAGATATGTAATTCATGTTTATTAAAAAAAGGGGTTTACTAATGAAGGCCATATATACATATTCTAAGCACGCAATTATTTTCGGTCGCTGGAAAATATGTTTTAAATATTTCCGTGGTGAAAATGTTAATAAAAGGATAACATAATTCATATAATTACAAAAAATTGAATGAAATCTCGATGAGACGTAAAAGAAAATTCCACGAAAACGCTAATGAATTACTAAAAGACCTTGAAGAAAAAGAGAGAGACAGACATATTCATTTATTAATATTTTATAAGATGTCTTACATATACTTACATAACGTAATTAGTTGTTCGTTATGTTATTATGTTGGTGAAGATAAAATCAAACCATGAAGAGATCTTATGAATTGAAAAATTATAACAAGCAAATGTCATATATGAAGAATTAAGAGGTAAATATAAGTATTTCAGGATTTCGTGAAGATGCACTGAGAGTGTTGGTAGTAAACTTTGTAGCAAGATGTACAAGGCGATCTTCAATCGAGATTATTTTGTGTTTTTGGCAGATAATTGTATTGGAGGTGTTGTATTAGAGATTATTCGAGTGTCTAATTTGGCTAAATTACGATCGTCACTTGTAAGTTTCTCTGAATAGAAGAACGGTGGTTTATGACGGATTGCAACATGGTCGGACATATAATTTTATAAATTTTTAAGGTTCTATTTTTACTTAATAAAATACTGAACAGTATATGGTTTCTATTTTCAGAAAAATCTTGTTGTTAAGTTTTATTTGAAGGGAAATTTAGAATCTATGGTAATTAAAAGACACTTAAATGTCGCCGATGTTGTAAAATGGTGATACCAAATAGAGATGTCGATGCACGGTTAGAAAGGTATAAAAAGGTAGGATTTATTGGATATAATGCTAGATTAGAAAGATTTATTAATCTAAATGTTAGAGTTTTCGTTATTATATGAAAACTATCTTACAGAATAATAATGCTTAAAAATTTACGTTAAAAGTTGGAACTTTTCAATTATTAATTAACGCACTCCCGGAAAACAATTTAATTTTCGCAATTGTCTTTTTATTGCGGCCATTAAAAAACCTTAATTGTAATACGATGTAATAATGTTTTCATTAAAAAAACAGTAATATAATTTTGTATTTTTTTTTTTAATTTGCGGAGAAATTATACTTAAAATATAATTTTCGGTTATAAGGTTTATTTATTATCAAATAATTAAAAACCAAAGTAATAATCAAACTCGTATATAATATATATAGCAAAGTATTGCTAAAAATATAAAAAATGATTTGAATAAAACAAAAATTAATAAGTTTATTTTTGTGTTAAAAAAAAACATGATAATATTATTCATAATATATAGCCTTATTTACTTTTAGAATAATTACCTCAATTCCGCCTAAATATTATTCAATTATGTATGAGAAAATATACGAAAATATTATTTTAATACTAGGCTTCCGCAAATATGAGTAATGAAATGTGATTTTTTTCCGCGCAATATTTATAAAACTATTAAATGTAATAAATAACCGGGGTCGAACAGGTCAAGGATAAATCTCTTTATTAGAATTTCAAATTAGCCTACGGCATGAGTGACACATGATTAATGGGAGCAGACGATGGAAAAAAATGAGCACAAAAAAAATATGTTTCAACCGTATACTCGGCCATTTGCAAAAGTTCGGCGCATATTTTCACGAGTCAAATATGTGTTAAACTTAGTTCGCCCAACTCAAATATTTGCGTTTTACATTTTGTGCAGGACATTCGCATTGGATTATATCGGTTGGTTTCTGTATGTATTCGTCGATATATTTTTATAATATATAATACACGTGCAATAAAGTAACATAAATAATCAGAAGGTAACATTTTATTGATTATAATAAAATATTTATTGAATAATTATTTCTTTTTATAGTTAAATTAATAAAAAAAAAGTTATATTCAAATTCAAATGCATCCTTCGGCCAGATATTGAATATGTAGGCACTATAATTCAGTATGAAAGGTTTCCTATTGATTTTAGAAAGTATGTAAATCCAACTTTAATTTTATATTAATTGCATACTCGATGATATATTCAAATAATTGTATTATACTTTTCTAGCAATTATTTCATCACTATTGCTTCTTCACTAAATAAAACGATATATGCAGTTATATATTTACACTTTTGTACTAGGTATATGTTGGTAAGGTTTTTGATGTGAGTTTTCAGTTAAATAAGTTTAGTAATGGTAAGTGAGAGAAGTATATTGGCCATTAAATAGATTTATAATTTGTTTCTTTCAATTTATTTCTATTATTTCTTGTATATTTTACTTATTTTTCTGATATGTATAAATAGTAGCCTTTATTGATGAATTGGTGTCCTATTTATATTAAGTGTTTGGCATTTGTTGAGTTTTAGTAAATTTTCTTTATTCTTTTATTGAATGATTCTCCGCTTGATCCTGCGCATCATTTCAGGCGGTACTTTCATTTTTTCTTCATAACCGTTTTATGTAAAGAAAGAAAATTGATCATGGATGCAGTTATAGTAGGGTAGTTACAAACACCTATCGACTAAAATCATTTTTTTAGTTTCTTAGCCACTCTTTGACGTCTAATTTACAGCTTATTTACTATAATTTCTGTCTTTTTCAAGTTCTTCGACTTTTCCATATGATCACCAAAGATGCATTACAAATCATATCAACCACTTCCCATTTCGGATATCCTGCACAAGTAGTTGAGAATATGCTTCCATTTTTTCCCGGCCCTCTAAAATTTTAAGAACACAATTCATATTTCATTGTTCCATATAAGATAATTACAGAACGATTAAAGTCTGGAAAGTTTCATTAGAAGATTTTGGATTTACTTATTGTCCTGATATTCTTTAAATTAAAACACTTTGTAATTTCCTTTCTTCACATTTATTTTTATATGTCAGATGTACATTTCGAGTACCATGTACTCATTATCAAAGACTAATGCTTAAAACTATGTTTACACTTAAATATATACCGACAGGGATTATGGGGAAAAACGTTAATTATCCGCGGCAGGGATGGGATCGGCGTAATAGTGATAACTTCACACAACTCAAATCAAACCGTGAATACTGATATTCTTTACATTTCAATCAGTTATTCCCTTCGTTCACCCTATATGATATAAGTTCATTTTTCCTTGTTACAAAGTTAATTATGCCTTGGGCAGATAGACCATTTGTGTTCTTATGAATCATCCCTTTCTAGATATTCAGTATTAAAGAAAAACCTTTCCAGCCATCTTCACATTTGTTCTGTATGGGCATTTTATGAGTAATATGTTTGATTCTTGATAAGAATTTACTTCGATACATTTATTTATATAGTGTTTGATCCATAATTCACGACTGGACACAAACTACACATTTCATACACTACATCTATATGTCTATTTTATAGTTTACCCAGTAAAACCGCTCTCTAGTTCAAGGTCTTCGACATACACAAATTTTCATTGAAAGATACATTATGACAACTTTTCGATATTCTGGTCCTGGCACGTAGAAATATATCTCCAATCTTCCTAGCCCTCAAAAACTTTAAAGCCACTTTTTAGATATCGATTGTCTAATTAACAGAAACTTCTAGTTTGACTTTAGTTCTCGAGTCATTAAAAGTTTTCTGATAGAATTTCTTCTAATCTTCCCTTTTATCTTGCAATTTCCTGTCATCTTTCAAAATGTTCTTCTTGTTTTTGAACTGCCTAAGCATTTTATTAGTATTAAAGTTATTTCTCGTTAGGAATATTTTTTTCATATAGTTATTTATAAAAATGCTCTAATGATTTTACTACCGAACACTTCTTTAATCTTCTTATATTATTTGTATCAATATCAAACATGATTTTTAGCGATATTAGTAACTTTCCTTAAAAAAATAAGATAATATAAATTCTTTGAAACATGATACAGTAAGACCTCGTATAACGCTACCTCTATCAACGCTGAAAATGCATTTCACTCGACATTCAAATGTAAGTGTTGAGCTGATTGGAAAACGGCAAACGCCAAGTTGACATTAGAGATGCTTTAAATTTGTCTACTTCTACAATAAAAAGCAATTTAAAACCTCCACAACATTCGAATCACCGGAGAAGCAGCGAATGCAGATATTGCTGCCGCTTCAATTTTTCCTGCAACGTTAAAAGTCATGATAGAAAGAAGAAATTATCCACCAAAATTGTTTCTTAACGTGGTAGAAGCAGGACGTTTTTGGAAAAAAAAATGCCAAACCGCAAATTTATATCGTAAAAAGAACAGCGAGAACCGGGTTTCAAAGCTGCAAAACGCGGTTTCGCCTATCTTTTGGGTGGTAAGACCAATGTCAATTTAAAATTAAAACCTCTACTTGTGTATCATGCCAATTCCAAGGCACATGAAAGGAGTTCTAAAATCTAGTCCACCCATAATTTGGGAATTCAATAAAAAATCAAAGAATCATAAGAGACATTTTTCAAAATTTGGTTTATCAAACATTTTTGTCCATTTTTAAAATGTTACTGTGAACTTAAGCTCTATTACTGCTAGATAACGCAACAAGTCATACCACTAAGCTATAAGACTTAAGCAATTGCATTGCGGTGGAAATAGTTTCCCTATTATTGTAAATGTTAGGGCAAATCATCTTCGTCGTACATTTCAAGAATTAATTGCTAAAACATAAGATTTAGATAAAGAAAAGATTTTGCAATTTTGTAAAAAATATAACATCCTCGATGCCATAGGCAATATCGATATTGCTTGGCAAGAATTAACTAAGAAGTGCATGAATAGAGTGTGGAAGAATATTCTTCGGAGATATCAAGATTATCAACAAGAGCCTATTTTGTGTCAAATTGTCAACCTAGTCGAAATAGCAAGACCAGGAGATGATATATTGAGGAACTACTACAAGTTTCTAGTGAAAGCCTTATCAACGACAACCTTAACAAACAAATTATTACAGATTTTCTTAAAAAAAGTTTTAAACGATAACCGAAATAGTAAGCTACGAAATTTTGATTCATCTATCACTTGGTGAAACATATTGTAGCGATTGTAATCCTTGTAAAACCCTTTGAGAATGATTGTGTGATCGAAACTAGTTAGGGAAGTGAAATAAATAAAAATTGTGAAACAAATAAAACCAAGTGAAATTAATTAATTACACATTCACCCAATTACCGAAATAGTAGATCAAATTGTAGCATACCAAATTTTGACAGGAGTGCAAAAGCAAGAAGAGGAGTTTTGAATGCGATAACCTACTACAAATATTTGTTTAATGAAAGAAAAAGGAAGCGATAAATGACTGTTATATAAAACATTATATAAAATGCAAATTATTATTACATATTACAGTTTAAAATTTAATTAAAATATGTATACTTTTGGTGACATATTACCGTTTTTCTATTTAGAACATGACCTCATATAACGCCGTTTCGATTAGCGCTCCTATCTTCAGGAATGCATCTACCACACTAAATGAGGTCTTACTGTATAATTTTACCATTATTTTTCACATTGACTACAACACCTTTAATTAAAAAAATATTTTCTCTTTGAAACATTTTCTTGGGCTGAGATAATAGTACATATAGTAATTTCATAATTGCAATTAAGAAGTAATGCATCTCTAAAGAGATAATAAGAAAATCGGCAATTCGTTATCAATAGCAACATAATCCCTAAAAAAGTATTAGTAGATGAAGTGAGTTTTGGAGCTCTTGATATCATAAGTAATGTAGAGATCTTCAATAACAGCAAAACATTATCTGAAATTATTTTTTTGTAATTAATGATTTACGAAAGTTGATGTTAGGTAAATAGTTTTCGACTTTTTGAATGCGTCTGTTAAAATTTTGACTAAATATCAAATATAAGAATTTAGAAATACTTTACTTTTCTTTAATATCTATTTAAGTCTTTGAAACACAATATTTACTATCACAGTTAAACAAAATTATGAACCTTTTCATAAAATTTAAAGTTGTGAAAATAATTATTTAAGAAATGTAGTGTAGTTATTGCATACGCTTGTTTAGTTACTTCGATATTAAACGTAGTTTTAAACATTCTTAAAGGTGCTATGAATTATTTAGGATCAATTATTTTCTTCCAATTACTTTATACATCTTCAGCAATACTTTTAATCATGAAAATATTTGTTTCTTAAAAGGATGAAATTTTTTGAGCTAGGTTTAAATCCAAAAGTCATTATCTTTGTTTGTCATAGGGTTTTCAAAATTTTATTCTATCTAGGAATTATCGTGGAGATAAAGGAAATAAATAATGATAATAATAATAATAATATAGTCTGTTCGTTGGATCTTTTGTCGTACGTCACAAATTATCGCTTCGAGAAACGACGCAAAAACATTCAGTCTGATAAAGTAAACCAAATGCGTTAGAAAAAGAGAGCACTGTAAAACTTTCGTCGTTTTTTGAAGCGATAGTTTGTGACGTACGACGAAAGATCCAACGAACAGACTTTAAATGCTTTTATTTGCTCACAAACTTGGGCAAAGTATATCCATTGAGGCTACTCTACCACTTAGCCCATAAAAATTTACAATTTGACAAAAAAGAAATGAAAACTTAACTATACTAAAGAAAAGAATTTGCAAATGATAATAAAATAAAATTACATAATTATATAATTACATAATAGTAAGATTTGCTCATAGCTGCTACTTAAAAGAGTATACCAAAAGTAATGTTGTTGCCTTATTTAGTTTGTTATATAAGTTCACTGCGACGTAGCTGAAACCATTTTCAAATATGATGGTATTATGTTATGAAATATGCAAATAGTTTCTGTTTGGAATATTTATGGAGTGGCATTCTTTACGTTAAATGAACTTATTTAATAAATATACTGGTGATTATTGGACAAACAATTTCTTGGCGAACACAAGAAGTTGATATTTCCACTGGTCACTTACCGTTAACCTCTCGTAATTTTTGACTTACGTGGTCATACTTTCTTAAGCCGCAAATAAACCTACAACAAGAATCCGACACGAGTGTTATCTACGGAGTAGTAAATAAACCAACAGTAATGAAATGTTGGTAATACTATGACTTCACACCATTTCTTCCTAGTTTTAAAGTTAAATATTTATCTATTCGCATATAAAAGCTTAAGTTTGCTGTACGATGCTTGCAGAAGTTTATTCAAATATATTGTTAATATTAATTTATTATCTATTATTAAGCCAAGGTTTTTTTAACAACTGGAATCATTTTGTCATTTAAAGTTAATTTAAGTATATCTACGATTGATTGTGAAGATTTTTTACCACAAAAAAGTACTGCTGCAGACTTTCTAGCCCTCAATTTTAAATTATGATTAATAGTATATTTCGTAATTTGGGGTAAGTCTTTATTAATATTTTCCACTGCGTTAAAGCGGAAGCCACTTCACATTGTAAATTAATGTACTAGAGTGATTAGTAATACGTCTGGGTTCATTTACAATGTGGCAAAAACCATTTGCTCCTAGGAATTTTAATAATTTATTATGTGAATTAAATATATTTATGTTAGCATCACCAGTTATAAGTATTTTGTAAAAGGAAGGAATAAAGTAAGAAATATTACTTTCAAGAAAGTCAATAAACAAAACCACATTACCTTCAGGCGAATAAAATAATCCTATTGCTGAATTTTAAGTTTTATCCATAAATATTCGAAACAAGTTGGTCACTGTATGTTAGTATTAAATATTTCGCAGGATAAACTTGTTCTTGCATAAATCGTCACACCGCCCCCACGGCCAACCTTCCTATCACATCGAAATAATTGATAACCTGCAAGATTAAGACAATCAGAATGTACATAATTCTTAAGCCAAGTTTCGGTAATATGGAAAATATCAAATTAATTTTGTGACAGTACATTAACAGGTTCGCCGCCAAGCGAATATTTCACATAAGTGCTGTTTTGAATCCCGCATGACCGCCGGCGGTCATAGCTAATATAAGGAATAACTACAAATTATTTCCCCGGCGTGGAAGAAACGGCGACTATATGACCGCCGGCGATACATGTGGCGGTGAACGTGTTAAAACCATGTTATAAAATAGTTCTTTTAATTTTTCTTCATGGGAATTTTACAAGCGCATTACCAAAACCAAATAACATAGCATTACAATAATGTCTCTACGATAAATTCTGTTCTTTTTCTGCCCTTCGATACTCATATTATTTGCCATTATCTGATTTTAAGATCAAGTGTTTACAAAAGAGTATATCTGAGTAAAATGTCTAAAATATCAGTAATTTAGTATAGATTGTAGATTTGATACACTGTGAATAATAACAGTACTTTATATAGCTGTCAAAAGCTTATTTCATCAAGAATTTAGCCACTTTCTTAAAACTCTTTTAAACATCGACAACAATAATTCCAATTAAGAAAAACATTCTTCAAAAGATGAGATTTTCTTGGATTGAGTTTTAATCCTAAATTGCTTAATAGAAATTTTATTGCATCAATAAATTATTGTCGAGGTAAAGCTGATAAGACTTATTTTAATATTGTCTCCTGAAATCGTTCGAATTTCGCAAGTACATTAGAAAAACAAAATGTAACATTGAATTGACACAATTATATTCCTGTTTTAAATTCTGTTTTTTCTCTCCTTTCGGATGTTGATTATAGTTGCAAATATGTTTTTTTTAATACTAAGCGTTAAAAAATAGTAGATTAATTCAATATGTTTAAAGTATCTTCAATTCAATAATATAAATTAGTTTACTTTCATATTCACATAAATAAAATATATTGCATATTGATTCATCAAATCAGAAATTCTATGGACTATCGGATCTTTAATGCCTTCCTTATTCATTTTCTGAATGACTATATCCGCTTCCTCCCTCTTCGCCCATGGTATTATTCTATCTGCTAACGGATTTACGAAATATTAGCAGTGATTATTTTATATAAGTCTGTATTTTTTGTTAAGTATCAAAAACATTTTTTTGAATTTTATGAGGAACTTCCAATATCAAATTCATCTGGTTATTTTAGGCTTAGCCTTTTGGATTTATTATTTTTTGCAAGAATTTCTCAAGGTTATTTTTCAATTAATTTTTTATAAAGAAGAGATACAGTAGATAACTCCTGGGTAAACCATCAAGTAAAATATACTAGTCAAAAATGAAACCATCAAGTAAAACAGACTAGTCAAAAATTTCGTGATAAGAGGGTAAAAATCAGCCATCTCATAAAAATTACATCGTCGAATGAAGAAGTATCGAAGCAACAGTTTATTAAACAAATTAATTTTCTTCCTGGTTTCTAAGAAACGAGCTTGTTGTTAATACGTCTAAAACGATTTACATGCATTAAGCATTTGCTACAATAAGCATATATTATTAATAAATTCCGTTTATATAATAATTTTTGATTCATATAATAGCCAAACTTAATGTCAATTATAGCATAACAAAAGATGGTTACTTAAACAACTTAAAATATGATTTTTCTACTAGATTTGTCTTTAAGCTTAGTTTAGATGATGTTGATAGAGTTATGAAAAAAAGTAAGTCTAATGTTTGTGGTTATGATGGTCTAAATATTCAACTTATTAACATGTGCTGGTCGTATATACTCTCATTTTGTCACAAACATTATAAATAGTTGTCTTTTAGAATATCTTTCCCAACGCATGGAACTTGTCTAATATTGCCTTTGTCTAAAATACGAAATCCCACGAAATTAAGATCGCTACAACCATCCTGAAGTTAGAATCTGTCTTATTTGAATGTCATCGTTTACTAATCTATAAATGAAAATTTGTATTCTGTTATAAAGAAAATAAAATTATTATTATTATTAATAAATATATCATTTGTTTAAAATATATATAATAGTAATAAATAATGTTGAACTAATGTTACACTATTTTATCATAATAATAGAAAATAATATTACAGTTATCAATAAATATTGTTTATATCCTTACCATCTTCTGTATAATTGTTGATTTTATTTAAAACATACTAATATAATTTGTCTTTGTTTCAGGTGCGTGCTATCTCCTTCTTATCAAAAATGTATTCAAGAATTACTATAATGCGTTGCTTTCCTATCGCCAAATACACGGTAAGAAATTTATACATATAGAATAAATCATACTTATACCGGGTGTCTCAGCGTGCGCGCCGAGTAGCTTTACGGCTAAACGGTTTATTTTTTTCAAAATCCGTTTTCGCAGGAGTATGTAGGTGTATTGGGACCACATTTTAAAATTAGTTTTAAATATACAGGGTGTCCCATAAAAGCATGGCGTATCATAGTTATGTTTTTTCTTATGGAACACCCCATATTTGATATTTTTTTCAGATTCTACATCAAAAATAAGGGTAACTTTCATTATAAGATCATATGCCTAAACCTAATAATTTCTGAAATATTTAAACAATTTTGGAAAAATTGACGTTTCGAAAAAAAATTATATCTTTCAAATAGGTGAATGAAAACAAATGAAATTTTGTGTCAGTATATTAGACTAATGGGTGAATATTTTAGGCCATTTATAGGAATTTTAAATATTAAGATGTTTTGATAATTTAATGTGTCTACAGAAACACATTCAAGGTCAAATTTCGTGCTTACTTTAAATGGAACACCCTATATCTAATAAACCTATCGTGTAGCAAATTTTATTATCTTTCAAAAATTATAAAGGTATTCTATACCTGTTACTTATAGTTTTCAAGATATATCCATTTTTGTTAATTTTCGACATAATAATTATTAGTATCAATTATTGCAATAGTCAGTTAACACAACCAATGATTTTCGAGATATTTCCAAATTAACACACTAATTGAATAATTTATTTACACATATGTACATGATTACGTAATATCGTCTTAGAATTTCAAAAAACATAACGAAAAACAACAAATGAAATTAACAAAATAATAACAACATTATTTTTTTATAACAAATTTTCAAAAATACCACCATCGCACTGAATGCATAATTCAATTCTTTTTTGAAACGATAGTTTAACATTTCTTAGCATATTGGGAGTTATTGATCTAAATGCATCCTTAATTCTGTCCTTCATGTCTTCAACAGTTGTGGGAGGAGTGGTGTATACTTGATTTTTAATATACCCCCATAAAAAGAAATCCATGGGGGTTAAATCAGGGGATCTAGGTGGCCAAGCTACGTGACCTCCTCTTCCAATCCATCGCCTATTAAATATTCTATTTAAATATTGACGAACCGCCAATGAAAAATGAGGTGGCGCACCATCGAGCTGTAACCACATGTTTTGGCGAATATTCAGTGGAATATTCTCTAATAATAATGGAAATTCTTCTTGGAGAAATTGTAAAAATATGGGACCATCCAAGTATCCATCGAAAAAATGAGGTCCAATGACGTAATTACCCAAAATGCCTCCGAATACATTAATACTCCAACGATGTTGTCGATCAGTAATTTGAAATTTGTGGCAATTTTCGGTGCTGTAATAATGGCAGTTACGTCGATTAAAAGATCCGTTATTATTAAAAGATGATTCATCCGTAAATAAAATATTATTCAAAAAATCTTCATCATCGCCACTTTTATTTAAAACACATAAACAAAAATCTAACCGCTTCTCGAAATCCGCATTATTCAGATGCTGGTGAATTTCATAG
This sequence comes from Ontholestes murinus, assembly GCA_963969525.1. Lineage (NCBI taxonomy): Eukaryota > Metazoa > Arthropoda > Insecta > Coleoptera > Staphylinidae > Ontholestes > Ontholestes murinus. The sequence goes on from OZ018394.1 coordinate 34,647,509, forward strand.
TGATATGGGTGGTATTCATGTTTTTTTAATATCCTTGATATGCTCGCCTTGCTTAACCCAGTCTCACGAGCTACTATACGTGTACTCGTGCTAGGATTATCTATTACAGAAGTAAGTACCTGTAATTGTGTCTCCTCGTCCTTAGTTACAGTGTTGAAGTTCGTTTCTTTCAGATACTTGACACTGCCTGTGGTTTTAAATATATTTAAAACTTCCTCCAATGTCTTCTTATTAGGATGTCTCCTATCAGGGTACCTTTCGCGATATACTCTTTCCGCTAAGAGACAATTTTCATAACATTCCCCTATTATTAGGATCATGTTAATTCTTTCGTTTAAGGAATATTTCATTTTTGCGGTCGTTACAAATGATTCGAATGTGTCAACTGACTTTGTTTATAAACAAAAGCTACACACTAGCTTATTGCAATAATTGATACTAATAATTATTATGTCGAAAATTAACAAAAATGGATATATCTTGAAAACTATTAGTATTAGGTGTAGAATACCTTTATACTTTTTGAAAGATAATAAAATTTGCTACAAGATAGGCCTATTAGATATAGGGTGTGCCATTTAAAGTAAGCAAGAAATTTGACCTTGAATGTGTTTCTGGAGATACATTAAATTACCAAAACATCTTAAAATTTTAAATTACTACAAATAGTCTAAAATATTCCCCCATTAGTCTAATGTACTGATACAAAATTTCATTTGTTTTCATTTACCTATTTGGGAGATATGATTTTTTTTCGAAACGTCAATTTTTCCAAAATTGTTTAAATATTTCAGAAATTATTAGGTTTAGGCATATGATCTTATAATGAAAGTTACCCTTATTTTTGATGTAGAATCTGAAAAAAATATCAAATATGGGGTGTTCCATAAGAAAAAACATAACTATGATACGCCATGCTTTTATGCGACACCCTGTATATTTAAAACTAATTTTAAAATGTGGTCCTAATACATCTACATACTCCTGCGAAAACGGATTTTGAAAAAAATAAACCGTTTAGCCGTAAAGCTACTCGGCGCGCACGCTGAGACACCCGGTATATCAGATTATATCAGAAGCAAGGCATTGTCCTACTTTTCTCTGATTTAAAAATATATTGCTCAACTTCCTCTATATTTTACTGCATCGAAATATTATTTAGTCAATGTTTTATTTTATATATGTACGTTTTTCTTTTTGATTAAATTAATAATAGCCATTTATCGTTGATCGAAAGCCTCACTATACAGCCTCCGGGAAATAAATTCCGAATATTTTTTTCGGCTAATAAACCATTATTTCCAAATTTATCGAACATAGAAAAAAAGAATCACGTTTCACATATGGGCAGAGATTACGTGAAATGCGATCCATTTAAAAAAAGGTAATCCCAAATTGAAATGTAAAATATTTTCCCTCTGGTATCTGATAAATGTATAAACCATATAAAAACAATTTTGATATTTGATGCATCACGATAAAACGTGGGGAATGGAAAAATACATAAAATGATTTTTAATAAATTTATATAAAATTGGGTTTGTTTTTCTTTTCGCGTCAAGATCTATTTTCTTGTTGTTATCGTATTGTTGTTTATATTGCGGTTGTCTGTCATAGCTATTAACTATAAAGATATTTATATAAATCTTAACGGTGGTTTAAATTTAAAAAATAAACTTTAGTAATACTGAAACGAATGATTATAGTTAAAGAAGTTGCGATATAGTTCACCATCAGCATAAATAACCCTAATTTACTTGGCGCAAATGATAAACTTTGTAAAATCCTGGTGCAATAAAACTGAGGTAATGTAAAAAGTTTGCCTTAGCTAAAATGGCCTATTTAACCTCAGCTCAAGCTCAATGCTAAACATTACAATTCTCTGTGAGGGGGTGTATGTGTGTACGTATATATAGTACATCATTTGCAATGCAATGGTTATAACGTTTGAGCAGTTTCTGAAACTTTGACGAGCGCAGAATTTACGTCTGTTATCTCAGCATGGAGGAGGTGTTTTAAGAGGGAAGTGTAGCGGCAGTGGAAAGTGGAAGAGCAGAAAGGGACGGGCGGGAAAACCAGGTTTTAACTTTAGATAACTCGCTCGCACTTCCACAGATTAAGCTCCCCCCCAACCCGGATTAATTTTCTCTTTCCCGGCCGTTGTTTTACTAACTACGGGTCGTGGGCACAAAAAATATATATAGAAAAGGAGCGCCAGGAATGGACAGAATCAATCAAGGGATGGGGGAAGGGGATTCCGCTCAAATCATAACGGCACATAAATCCCCTTTCCTGTTTATAGGGGTTAATTTATAACAATTGTTAACCCCGGCATTCTGACAAAATCAATCGTGCAAGTGAATGTTTTATTTGGGATAATCCTAATTGATAAACGTATTTCTGCTTCTTTAAATTTCACCATGTAAAATAATTAAATGTCCTATTGCATTTCCCATTTCCCTGTCTTCTCTTAGATAATATTCATATATTAATTAGAAACTTACATTGCTTTTATTGTACAAAAAACTAAAAATTAACAAATAAAAAGTATGTCTATTTTTATAATAAACTACTTAGAATGAAATATACATTTAGGCTGTAATACATATTAAAAATTAACTAGAAAAATATATGTTTAATTTTTCTTATCATGGTCGTATTATAATTGTTTTTTATTAATAATAAATATCTCCTAGATAAAATTAGCTCTATATTGTTAAATCATCACATTTTAATTTAAAATTACAAATTAAATCATTAGTTTATATTTAACAAAAATATTTGAACAACTATTCTAAAATGCCCGTATAGCCCAATAAAATGCATCAGCGCATTGAATACAATATTTTGGGAAATAAATATTTAATAATTCCATATCAATTTTCATGCTTTGTAACAACCCAGTGAGCAGTGGCGTGCCCAAATTACCGTGAAATAATTAAATTTGAGGTTTCACGTTCGTTATTTATGAACAATTTGATGGGAAATTGCGCAATAAAAATCAGTTTCAAAAATGTTTCATTTGAAATTCCACGATCGGTATTTTTGAAAATAGTTAATGTGCTGCCGTTCAAATTAAATTTGTTTACATTTCCCGTGCTAAACTATTTTATTAATATGATTAGTTAGACTGATAAAATAAACTAAATTTATTCAACTAAAAGTTAATATTACTATATCACTCAATTTAAGAGCAATTAACAAATTTAAACATAGGAGAGCGCATCCTTTTATAATTACATAATATGTTTGTTTGCTTGTCATTAACCGTACTGCACTAATCTAATACGAATAGAATGAAACTGGTCTGTATATGTATACAACATCTTTATTAACAGACAAAAATAAAATACAGATAAGACAAATATAATACATTTATGATGATATGAGTGATGGGAGGTTAGTCTGTTAATTGGCTATCGACTGGCGGTCTTTCCGCCCTGATTTGTCCTTGTCGATGTGTCACGTTAGTCTGTCTCTGATGATGATGATGATGATGATGGGTGATGTGATGCGATGAATTCGAAAATAGTAAATGGAGGGGTTTTGAATTTTGGGATTAGGTTAGGATTTCTGCGTAAGCAGTAGAGGGTAAGGATTTGATGGTTGAAGGGATTTTTGGAAAATTTCTCACTTAAGTATAGAAGGCGTTCCCTGATGGGAATAACAGAGGTAGAGTCATATAGGAGTTGGTTAGAGGGATTGTGTAGAGTATTACTGGGGTGGCGGATTTTGGTTAAAGTTCTTAGGGAGGATCGCTCGCTAACTTGGATATTGTGGATGGTAGGATTGCAGGAGTTGGAGAAAAGGACATTACCATAGTCGAGTAGAGGACGACATATCATTTTATATATTTTAACCGCTGTTTTTATAGATATACCGTTCTTTTTGTAAGTTAGGTTTCTGAACATTTTGGCTCTAGCTATGATTTTTGTTTTGTTTGAAGCTGTATGGTGTTTGAAATTGACTTTTCGATCTATGGTAATGCCTAGGTATTTTATGGATGTACAAGGGGAAACAGTTATGTTGGAGATATGAATATCGTATGCAGGATTATTGTTACGGTGATAGGTAATTAGGAGCTGGGATTTGTGGGGATTGATTTTAATTCGCCATTTAGCAAACCAGTGTTGCAGGGAGTCAATTTGCTGCTGGAGGGATTGAAGAGCTTTAGGAACGGTGGGTGCGTGGGAAATTACGGCTGTGTCATCTGCAAATTGGAGGAGATATTTAGAAGGATTGAAGTAAAGAGGATCAGGATTGTAGATGTCGAAACAGAAGATGTTATATAGTAGCGGAGATAGAGGGGAACCTTGGGGTAGGCCTTGTACAGGAGAAAAAGAAGGGGAGTAAGAGTTGTTGATTTTGACTTTAAGGGATCTGTTTGAGAGGAATTGATTGATAATGAAAATAATATGGGTGGGAATTTTAAGGAGGTAGCATTTATACAACATACCTTGATGCCAGACAGAGTCGAAGGCTTTTTGAATATCTAGTAGCAGGACGGCTGATGACTTTCCTTCAAGGTGTGTTGTTTGGATGTTTGAGGTCATGATGGTAAGAGGAAGGGTAGTGGAACGTTTTGGAAAGAAGCCAAATTGGTAGTTTGGGATACGGTCTTGGATGTGGGACTGGTCTCTATTTTTTGATAAAAATAATAATTAATTAATTAATTAAATTATTCAGATTTGTTTTTCTTTTACAATAATATTATTTACATTTTGTGCTTTATTTGGAAAAGGGCTATCAACCATTGGTATTTCTGCCCTAATTTGTATTATTGCCGATTTTACTAGCTTTTTATTTTTTATTTTAAAAGCGAATTCAAAATTATACACAACAGTAGAATTAGAAGGTAAAAGGCAATCTACAGTCTTCTCGTTATGAAACCACCTTAGGTTCTAACTGCGTACTGCAAGAAATACTGTGCTAGTTTTGGCGAAAAGAGACTACACCAGAGAAAGGAAACAATGCTGGGAGAGTGAATAGGACACTTAGAAATACTGCAGCAAATCGATCCAGTTCTCCAATCCAAATCAACAGACATTAGGTCCAGCAGGCTCAAATTCATAATACCACGGTGTTGATTGAAGACCCAAAAACGGTTTCGATGAGAGCCAATGAGTTTCGTCGAGAAATATCAGCCTGGTACATGGATTGTGCCAAGAATGACAGATGTTTTGGAATAGGCATTATGATCCTAACAAAAACCACAAGAGCTTCATGGCTCTGGGTACAACGAATGTCTTGATAAGCACCTAAACAGTGCGCATATATACATTTACTCAGATAGCCAAGCCGGACTCCAGGCTGTTCAAGCCTAGCGCCAAGGCTCACGGATTGTCTAAGAATGTCGACGATCCCTCCAAAGCTCGCCAAAGGAGGCAAAAAGTTACTTCTATAAGACCACAGACGTTTTTCCGACTACCCATGGTGCACAAAAGAGAAGTGGTGGAACAATTGGAAGAGAACAGAAGGCGTAAGTGCTGGAACAATGTAATGTCCCAGGCCTACGTCAATCAAAACGACTCGTCACACTCGATCACAGCTATAAGATACTTGAACTCACAAGGAATGAGTTGAGAACATTCACGGGACTCATGATAGGGCACTGTGCAAGCGTTTTTTATACTTCGACGGGGATCAATTAACCTACGACGAAATGAGCAGCATCACACCCAAGAAAGTTACCAGTTCCATAGAGAACGTGAGACTGCTTGGTAAGTAATTAGGTAAGAGCAATAAATAGAGAGGTTAACTCACCTCGCAATAACCCTCTGTAACCTATAAAATGTGACCTGGGGAAAAAAAGTTTAGATGCACTCTTCATATTACTCCAGTCCAATTTTGGCAATCTACAAGGCAGATTTACAACTGCAATGCGTAAATGAAGTTCAATTATTTGTACAAGAAAATTGTATTGATATTATTTGTTTATCTGAACACTGGCAATCAGATTTTATTTTCATTAAATTACTAAATTATAAATCTTATATCTATAGAGTGTTAGGAAGTAGGGACGCATATTAAAGTTCTATTGAACTTACAAAATTGTTTGAAAATGTATTTTTTTCTTATGTGCACATTAAGTAACATCTCCTATTTATATATGAAAAATTATATCCTTCAATGCGTCCTTTGAAGTTCTCGATGATGCGTTCACAAACATCTCGTGGGATGCCGTTAAAAACCCTTTGAATTTCATCCTTTAATTGGTGTATTCTTTGTGATTTGTTCACGTACACTTTTTATTGCACAAATCCCCACAAAAAAGTCACAAGGCTTAAGATCACATGATCTGGTTGCCACGCAAAGAGACAATTTTTGGGGAATCTTTTCATTCAGCAGAGCAATCGTTTTATGGGATGTGTGGAATATCGCCCCAACTTGTTGAAACCAAAAATCGTTATTTTCATCTACAACTGCAAAAAATCAATCAAAAAGCATGTTTCTGTAACAGTATTCTCTATTTATTGAGGTACCCACTGGGTGGGAGGGCCTCATCTGTGAAAATTATAATTATTATTTTTTTAGTTATTGTTCTCCGCTTGTCGAGACCCGCTGAGTTGATGAATTTAGTTGTTAGACTCATCAGCGAACTGATTTTTTGGGGCTTACGGTCACATTATCAGGCACAGCAGCAATGTTTTCTTGTGTTCGAACAGAACGCGGTCGTCTTATTTTCTTAACATTTGCAACAGTACACGTGCTCTCTACCTTACGGATCAACTTCCGAACTGAGGATTCAGTTGGAAAAGCGTTACTTTCTAGGGTCACATGAAATTCACAAATGGTTGCACTGTTTTTGTAATAACTTTTCATCCCTTTGATACGTTGCTTGGTTGCCATCTGCTCCATGAGGAACATCAAACTATAATGCTCACTACACAAAAGCTATCAGGCTGCAAATGGGAAGGATAGCAAATATCAAACATGAAACAAAATGCCATCAAATTAAAATTCGTCCTTACTTTCTGGACACCCTATAGTTTTTGTCAACCAACTTTATGCCATGGTGGTGTAGCCGTTTTCTGTGGATTAAATGTTCAAGCACGTCCCCGAGATGATATAAACTACTGGTGGTGATGCACACATGGGAAATGATAAAAGAACATTCGTATGTATTTATAGATATCCAAATTCAGATAATGAAATGTGTTTTTACAATTTCAAATGTTATTAATGAATAATAATACATTTTATATCTGGTGATTTTAACATTGACAGATTTACTTAAACATAGTTGATTATCTATAGAGTTTACTAGCCTTCATTCATATAACCTTAAATTGCTAATAACACAACCCACTAAGATTTATCTAATAAATGTATTTATAATTACAAATAATGGGAATAACATATGTTCAACAAAAGATTACTGCAATAAATATCATATAAACATCTATTTGCTATGTATTTTCATCTAGTGATAGAAAGCGATATAGAAAGCATTATCAAAATAATGCCTAGTAAAAACACCAGTGGTGTTAGTGAAGTTGCCATATTCTTATTAAAAATATGTTTGGATGCTGTTAGTAAACCAGTCTGTTTTCTCATAAAAGAATCATTATATAAGGAAATCGTTCCGTGGCAACTAAAGTTCTCCATAGACAAACCAATTTGTAAAACGCGTGACGATGATAGTCTTGAAAATTATAGGCTAATAAGTATTTTGTCGGCATTTTTAATAATACTATATTAATATGTGGTGGTAAAAAAACTAAAGCGTTTCTAGAAAAATATCATATCCTAGAAATTAATCAGTATGGGTTTACTTAAAGAAGAACATAAATACAGCTCTTTTTGATTTCATTCAATTTGTTTTATCTACTTCGAAAAGGGACCAATTTTCTCTTGGGATACGGCTGGACCTATCTAAGGCATTTGACTGCATTGATTACAAAATGTACTATTTGCAAAACTATACGACTATAGTTTTAGAATATAAAATAGTTGAAATAATTAGAAATGGTGATAAGATGAAGTCAGGTGTCTTGGTTATTACAATGGGTGTTACACAAGGAAGTATACTTGGCCCATTATTATTTAATATTTTTATCAATGATCTGTACCTATTCTCTAGCCCAATCTTTAAAATTGTTAAAATTGTGCAGATGACACCAACTTATATATCAATTGCAATAACTTGGAACACATCTCAGAAAATGAAAAGTGTGCCCTTGACTTAAGTGAGGCGGGGTTACAAAACAGCAAATTGATTTTAAATAAAAACGAAACTAAATGACTAGTATTTAGAAAGACTGGAAGCATTATAACACAGCCAAATTTTAAATTCGGCAATAATAATTACGAACCATCACGGCCTTCTAAATTACTTGTAATTCATATAGATGATAAATTAAAGTCGAATAACCACATAGACTATTTACGCACTAAATTAAGTAGAACTTGTTAATTATTATGGACCTTAAAATCTATTGTACCGTTCGACACATTATAAATACTTTACAATGCCAATTTTGAATCAATTATTAGGTTTGGTATAATACATTGGGGCACAAAATATTTACAAAATATGTAAAATATAAAAACGAGCGCTTATAAACATGTTAGGTTTGAAACAGAGTGTATCATGTAGATCTATTTTTTCTGCAAACAATATACTTAGTGTCACCTAACTATACATTATGGAATGTTTAATTTTTATTTGGAAGCATACAAATTACTTTTCTGAATATATCCAATTAAGTTACAAGGCAAAACTTGTTTATCCTAAACATAAGTATACCTTTACAGAGAAAGGAGTTGGATATACATGTTTAAAATAATATAAGAAACTTCCCTGAAAACTAGAAAATGGAACAAATTTTAAAATCTACAAATCGAATGTATTTAAAATGTTGAGAGATATTGAACCATACAATCTGAATAAATATATAAAGTATTTTTAGCTGTCAATTAAATTAAATTTGACACGCGTTCTAGTATTAAGTATTGTAAAATATTTTGATTGAAATAAAGTTTATTATTATTATTATTATTATTTCTTCTTGTACAAGTGAAATCTTTAACGGAAATACTTTGTAATTAGATGATAAATTATCGTTTCTATTGCTTATATATGATTAAACTATTTTTCTACATCAGAACGTTGGCTGAATAACTCTTCTGTTCTCTCAAACTTCATTCTGAAGACGCAAATGAATCCTCCAAACATCTACAACTGTACGGGATATTTTAGAATTGAATTGAGTAGAATTTCTAAATTTGATAGCTAGAAATAATTATTATTCTAAAGTCCCAAAAATATTTTAAATACATTTTTTGTCAGTATAAGCTAATTTTGTGTATCATTCCACAGTGGTTTACATTTACTGTGGTGAATATAACGTCCGATTATTTCCCAACAGAAAAACTAAAACAGGAAAATTCATAACTAATAATACTGTATACAACTTATAAATAATATAATATTACATAATTCCGTAATAATTTTATTATAACTGAGGATAGCGATTTAATGTAATCTTATGCAATATTATTACAATTAAGTAAATTTTGGCGAAATTCTCTAAATGATGTAAAAATGTCAGCATTCCATTGTACATTGTGGTAGTTCGATATCATCCTCATAAATGGTTCATTTTGATGTCCACGTGTCCTGGATACTCCATAGTAGAAGTTGCGGCTGCATCTTAGTCTGGCAGGTGGTACACGTAGTTATATTTGATTAGTCAGGTTCATGGAGTCTATGTTTCCTTGAACAATCGGATGCAAATAACAACCCATGACAATATGATGATGCTTTAGTAGTGAAGGTAAATGGAACTCATTTAATAATGTATCGTAGAGTAAATATTTAAGAAACCTTTTTTTCCGGAAAATTTTTACATGTTCTTATAATAAAACCCAAAAGCTTAGAGCACTCGCTGACTAGATTCATAATATGGTCATTAAACGAAAGTTTCGAATCAAAATATACTCCCAAGTCCTTAATTTTAGCTAGTCTGTGAAGTACTGAATTGTTGAGATGTTAATTGAAGTTATGTATTTCAGCATTGCGAGTGTATGGCATCACAAAACATTTGTCTCGATTTAGAGTTAATCCATTATTTATACACCATGTATTTAATTTATCTATGTCCTGTTGCAGATGTACAGATGTAAGCAATCGGTTTGCGAATTAATCGTGCTGTATAATTTAATATCATCTGCATACGATAATATCTTACAGTCAATAGTGAGACAAACATCATTTATAAATAGAAGAAACAAGAGCGGTCCGAGATTTGACCCTTAGGGTACACCCCTAGCTGCTATATATTCATTAGAATGATGACTTTTATAATGAACCCTATGTTTCCTTTGCTCCAAATATGATTTTAGCACTTGTATAATGTTTGTGCTAATATTAAAATGATGCAATTTCTTAAGTAGTAGGTTATGAGGTATACGATAAAAAGCTTTTGTCATGTCTGTGTACAAAACATCAGTTTGGCGTCGACTATCTAAATTATCAGATATGAACTGTGTTAATGTAAGCAAGTTAGTAGTCGTGGATCTTCTGGTTAAGAAGCCGTGCTGGTATATAGATATTTCTGTTTGGCTAATATATGTATTAGACAAATTGGTCGACTTATTACCACTTTTAAAAACAGGAATAATTTGTTCATTTTTTCAACAGGTAGGAAAGTTGCCAGTGCGTAATATTAAATTAAAAATATATGTTAGTGGCCTGTATCAATTGAATGGTTAGCGACTGCAGATTTATCCGGGTTATGATGTTTAATATGTGCGACATGTTCTTTGAATCTGGTTGCAATGTTTCTTTGTATTTGTCCTATGTAAATTTTGTCGCAATTCGAGCCGGATAAATCTGCAGTCGCTAACCATTCAATTGATACAGGCCACAAGTTCATAATAGAAAACGCTAAATTATTAAAACAGACATCACATTTTCAATTAAATATGTTAGAGGCTATTCAAATGAAAAAACATAAAAATAATTTGTTAAATTTCGATTTGAGTCCACTCGAAAATAATTTATTAGATTTAGTGTAACCACCAATAAACATGGATTTTCCTAATTCCCTCCATAATCCTGCCAGACTATTACCTACTTATTTACAACCATCCTTTTCGGCAAAATCATGTTAATTTTCCAGTAATAACCTTATACCTGCTCCTATCGACACCCTCTCTCAAATACCGTTTTTTGTACGTATATAAGTGTTAAATTTGTTTTTACTTATTTGTATCAAACCATTGATAATGGACACTTTGTGTCCGAAATGTGCATCTGGATAAAAATAAAATATTGAAGAAAGGTTCTAAGTGTTTTAATCAAAACTCTTATCTTATTCAAAAATTGTAGCACAATTACTAAGAAGAAAGTTTAATCAACCTCACAGATTTTCTTTGAATGGGTTCATTACGTAGAGCTTTTCACAAAAATAACATTTACGCGTTACTTTATCATCTGCTTTACTTGTTCAGCTGTTAAATTTTTCCGCCATTAAATTAATTCTTTTTAATTTTTTTGACATAATCAACATTCGTAATAATTCCTTGAATTTATCCACAAGGTTAAACTTCCTTAGCGTTTTTCTTGGAAATATCGTATAAACTTCCTGTCCTTACCTTATCGACCGGAAAACACATTATCCATTACAAACAGTCCTTATCTTATCAACATCCGTTACAAACATGGATTGCTTTATCTATTTCTGCTCTTATCAACCGGAAACGCCATATCTTATCAAACGTAAACCGCAACTTCTATTACTAAAAGGATTAATTAAGCACTTGGTTATGTTTCACTATTTTTATATTTTATATTTATATAACCAAGTGCTTAATTAATCCTTTTATTAACATAAAAATGTTTCACCACGGGTTAAGTGAGAAATTAATTAATCGTAACTTCTATTACAGTTCTCATCAACCGGAAATGCCTTATCTTATCTCAATAACACATGATGACCTTGAGATTTCTTCTTGGCCCAGAACCGGCTAGTTCTATCCACTCTGGAGCTAACCCACGCACTCGTCTCTGTTCGCCCTACATATATACATCAGTATCAAGGATTCGCTAACCACTTTAGAAATATTGCGTCCCGAAATTTGTCAACCTAGACGGCACGACTGTACATAACTGTATCGGAATTGGAGCCCAGAATTTCTCTTCCTCGAAATGGCTATCTCACAGGAAGCTTGTAGCATTATGTATTTTGACGTTCCAAAGTAGTGGTAATCTACTACAATCCTCTCGTAATCGATTGGACTATAACTATATTCACAAATCACTATGTTGGTGTTAGCAAAAAGGACTTCCTTATTCCTTTAAGTTGAATTGACTGTTTTGTAATAGTTCATTTAATTTCGTCGTACTGTAGACGTTAATTAATCAACATTTGTAACCTTGACTTCGGGTCTCTCAAACATCTTCCCAAAGACGTCTGATTTTCTTCGAGGCATGTTTAAATTTTTGTAACAGTTTCAGTCGCTTTTCTCAAGTTACGTCACATCTTGTTGTTATAAAAAGTATTGATCCATTAATTTGTACAATAATTCTCCAGGATGGCACGGATTGCAGAATCGTCTTCTTTTCCAACGTAGAAATTAGGTAAGAACTGTACAACGCTTAATTTACCTTGGTGTTGTTTGTTAATCCTATATTCCATATCGTTGATACTTTTTACAATTTTAGAGTCTTTTCCAACTTTGCAACTTTGCACCATATCTTCATTAGATTACCAGCTTTAAATTACAAAGAAGTCGAAATGAATGACTAGTGAATATGCATTCTTGGGTCTGTCAGGCTGCTTCATGTACAGATCGATAGGTAAGCAAAACACAAAAAAGGTACCGATCTCAGTCTCCTTCATAGGGTTGCAAATATAAAACTGTCGCCTTCGTTATATATTATATAACTTAGAAGAAATTGGATTCCTTCCATGGTCGCAATTATAGTTTAAGAGAACATGAAAGATTTGACAATAGATACGTGTGGCCTCGTTTACTAAAATATTCGATTACTACGATGATGTACTTTTTTCAACATTAACTGGAATTCGAAGAGGCATTGTAATGTAAGGTAGGTGCTTTCTTTAGCGATTATTGGCAGGTTTTCGCTACAGATATTATACATTTATTTAATTATAATTTTCAATTCACCCAGTAAAGTTGTTTATTGATCATATACTTTTCAATTCACTCAGTACGATAGTTATTTTAGTTTGTCCGAGGTTTTAAATAAAACAAATGTCCATCGGAAATTCCATTGTGGACTTATTCTATCACTTCTAATATATGTTTTTCCTCGGCACAAGCTAAATTTTCCTCGGTACAAGCTAAATTTTAAATAATATATTGTAACCGTCAGTTGAATAAAACAATAGAATTTCACTGAGATTTATTATAAATAAATGATACTTTTATCAAATCAACTTTGTGTTATTTCTGGGTCATAATAAATCGAGTAGAAGTAAAACTCTACCCTATAAAAGTATTCATGTCTGTATTTAGTTAAAACTATTTGTAGAATATCAGCAATAGATAAATTCCACAGCTTTCGCGTGCACGATATAAATGAAACATTACTATTCCATGTTAGTACAAATGGTAAATATAACAATAATACGTACAATATCATGTTTGAAAAATAAAACAAGAGATTAAATCAACTCGCCGGCAGGGTACTTTTCAGAATGATGAATTCGAAATAGGTGCGGTAAACAGAGCAATATTTGTAAAGTAGAACTGAAATTGATGATCGAATGGCTGCAAAACATATTTGGCCTCCAGTTTTACTAAAAAAAAACTATCAATCACTTGATGCATGTAGGTGTGTATGCGTGGACATGCCAGAGCCAATATTTGATCATAATTTAATTTCCTCCTTTATTTCTATAATAAAACGTGTAAACTTCAATGATTATTATTGATCGCACTTTTATCAAATTTTGAAACATATGCAACTCTGATTTATTGAATTAATATTTAAAAAAAAAATCGAAATTGTAATTAGTTCCATTATTAAATTTAATTAATTTAAACTATTGTTATTATATTATATAAAATATAATATTATTCTATATAAAAGAATAAGTATGTACTGAAAAAGATAAGGTTTTAGGTGTGTTAATTTAAGTAATTTTGATATAAAAAGACAATTTAAAGGTGACGTAAAGTTATATTGCTCATTAAAATTTTTATTAAAATATGGGCGCAATATGAGAAAAAATGGGGGAGGATTGTTGTTAGAGAGGGTAGTTGTAATATTTCACGACGAGCAGCTACCTCGTCCCGTCTCTGCTTCTCATCGTTCCCTGTAAAAACGAGAAGTATTTTTTTATTGAAATCAGGCTGCTGCGCCATTATAATATTCATAAGATTTCCTCCGTCATGTGCACTCGAAATGAGTTTGCTTTCCTGTTCGTTATACGAAAATTTTCAATTCGCCAAATTTTTACGGACTATTATACTTTAACCTCTTTTAATAACGGCGCGTCGTAGGAATGCCATTAAATTTTAATTGCTTTTTTAATTATAATTTTTCCCCTATCGGGCCCTTCGATCGGTTTCAATTTTGCGGTTTTCTATGAATTTATTTCCGCACTTACGGAAAGTACAATTAAGCTGAATTATTCAACGCGATTATTAAGTCACTGTAGAGTGTATTTGTAATTTGGGTGGGGAATTTAAATAAAGTATTAAAATGGTAAGGTTAGGTGATGATATTTGATTTCCATAGTAACGACTAACTTAATTACCTACTTAAATGTATACATTTACTCAAGTAGGAGCTTGATGCACTCGCTCCTGCACCATCGCCCTACTTTCGTGCAGAAAAGCGTAGCATTTCCACACTTGTAAAAATAACTGATATACATTTATTTAATTACGCAGTAAACTGTTTTAAATATAAAATTAATTTAATATTTAATACTACAATTAGATTTTTATTATTTAAAACCATATATAGTTGATTTATCTTAAGTTTTAGTTCTTTAATATTTACTTTTTAAGTAGACAAATTATGTAAGTTTTAGATTGATTATTTATAAATCATATTTGGTGCATGCGCCGGGAAAAACTAAACTTTATATTAAAATAATTCGTTTTAAATTGATTTTACTAGTAAAAGAAAGATTAAAACTTGGTTGAAGAATTCTAATTGCATACTTCAATGTTATAATTATAAATTAATCAAGTGTATTATTTCAAAAAGTACAACAACTGAATATTATAAAATATCAAAATGTTAAAAGTTAAAATATAATTAAAATCCGAAAAATAATTTGAAAATACTAGTGACTATTAAAAAATATTCAATGCACTAGATAAGGATGAATTAATTTAAGAAATATAATTTTGCACTAATACTAAAACTTGTAAATTCAGTTATTAAATAATCAAAATTGAAAATGTCTGTTTTCGCTCCCAATATCGTTTATTGGCATCTCTATTTATTAATACAAATATTTCGTACAGCATTGCGACCTTATATTTTGTACTAATACCCTACTAGTTGAATGTTTCCATGAATTCCATTTCTTTGGTAAGGGTAATTAACTTTCTAGGTGGTGATGGCCTGATCCCTTCTGGTATTATCGTCATTTATCTAGTGTAGTGGCCAGTACTACACACACGAATAGGATGTGCTCGACTACTTCCTCTGCCAATCCACATAGTCTGTAAATGGTGTTGTCCTATATATCTAACTTGTGAAAATTATACTTTGCTGAGAAATGTCTTGTAAGGAGACCCATAATCAGTTATATCTCGCTCTTAATTTAGCACCAAAGTTGTTTAGCTCTGCTTTGAGAGATTGGTCAAGGAACATTGTGTTTATCCAATGCTTTCTTCTGCACATTTTTCACACTCTTAGGCCGCGTCCTTTCTATGTCCTTTTTACAACCCACATTTAGGCTGGTACCCACATTACAGTAAGCCTTTGGCTAATTAATTCGGAGCTGTTTACACTTTCAAGTAGTTTTGGAACTAAAGCGTACGGTTTAACTACCCCTATGTAGTCCATTTTCGTACTTCGTACAATCTTAAGCGGATCTTTCCAAGGTTACTGTTTCAGCATGTAAAACTGATGGGTCTTGTCCAAAAGGAACTAAATCCTTGTATTTAGGCCGATATATGTCTATTCCCTCTGCTCTTTTTAATACATAGTAAAGCTTCTGTGATGCCAAGAAAGGCAAATCTCTGAAGGATATGAAGTTTCTTTTGTTACTTCTTTAGTCCTGACCCACCATATAAATAAGTATGTAATAATGGATCTAACTACCATAATCCACAGCCAATATATCAGTTCCTAAAATTTTTCAATAAACCTGCCTCATATATTAAATGTCGCTGTAGTTTACTATCCAGTATTAAACCTCGATATTTAACCTGATCGGACAGCGCAATTGCATTTTTCTTTGGGAGCTTTGATATTAAGCTTGTTACAATTACTGAAAGGTTTCACCGCAGTTTTGTATGGATTATATGATGTCATATGTATCCTTTCTGCTAATTGCATTGTCGTTGGTATAATCCTTGTCTACCAAGGTCGTCAAGAAATCATCCACCATGATACATAATAGCATAGGCGATAGAACCCGGTATTTCCGACCCCTTCACTATGATTGCCGTTTCTGAGTTACTCCTTAAACGAACGATAAGCTATAAGTACGGTCTTGATCCAACTTAGTGTGGCCACGTCAATATCCTTCTTAATTTTTAAAAACTTTGCTTATGATTTATTTAATTTTACATTAAAAACATTGCCTCTATATTATATTACAGAGCTGGATAATACCGATGATAAAGTATCGTATCTCAACGACATATTATCCAAATTATATAATGAGTTCCTTTTTGTTAAAACCTGTGTTGCAAAAAAAACATACTCCCCATGGGTGTGTGATCCGTTATCCATAACTTAAGGCTGATAATGTCAATTAGAGATGACAAATTTAAAAAAATTAAAGAATACAAATCTGAAATCCTTTGGCAGGAATACAAATCCTGACAAAATTTTACTAATATCGCAATTAAAAAAGAGGAAAAAAGCCTTTCTTAATTTCAAATTCCTAACATCAATTTTGGATGAAACGTGGAAAGAGCTTAACAGGATGTATATTGTAAACAAGCTGGAAATTAAGATACCAGAAGAGTTATCAGACCCAGATGGCATCAATAATTATTTTATAAATTCTATTCCTAAAGATAACAGTATTAAAAAGCCAAAGATTATTAATTTTTACCAATCTCAAACTAAATTCAATCATCAAAACAAATTTTCGTTTAATAGTGTCAATGATGCTGAAGTTTCTAGAATTATCAGTCAAATTAAAAGTAAAGCTTCTGGTATAGATAGATATTGAATCAAAAAAACTGTGTTATCCCTATGTACCAGCTCTCTTAATACACATTAACAATTCTTGTTTTGAGATCAACGTATTTCCATCGATTTGGAAAGATTCGACTATTAGACCAATTCCAAAAACTATAAATATGTTAGATTTATTTCGAGATTGCGGGTATTTAAATAATAACAGCATCCTACATACGTGTCAATCTGGCTTTAGCCCAGGTCATAGTTGCGAAACTGCTTTTATGCTTATTTCCGATGATATAATCCGCGATGTGGATGTTTGAATAGTGACAGCCCTAGACTTACTAGACTTTAGTCAGGTATTTGATGCTATTGGCCAAGGTATACTCCTAGCAATTCTCCATTATATAGGTCTTGATCATGGCAGCATAATACTTTTTCAAAATTATTTATATAACAGATCTTAAAATGTTGTTGGAATAAACTCTAGTCAAGCGTGAGTAATTTCAGACGTTCCCCAAGGATCAATTCTTGGTTCACTCCTATACACTATCTATACAGTTCGATTCGAATCATCTATCCTAAACTGCAGAAATCATTTTAATGCTAATGATATCCAAATTTACACATCATTTCATCCTCCAATATGACATTAATGCTAATGATAACCAAATTTACACATCATTTCATCCTCCAATATGACACGTGCGTGTATCAAAATTACCACTGTCTTGGAAAGATTTTTTCAGACAGGTGAAGATCATTCGCTTTCTCTGAAGAGCAATAAGTCGCAAATTTTACTCTAGGTAGAAAAAAATAATTAATAAAACTGGTGATTTTAGTATTATGATGAACAATGTCAAAGTAAACGTTATTCCTGAGCAGTGTTTTCTTGGGAGTTCGATGTTAAGCATGGGAAGTGCGTCTATTGTTCGGATTATACTAGAAGTAAAATATCTGTGTCTAAGCTAACAAGATATAAATCGGTAACTTTAGCAAGAACGCTTTTAATGACAGTATTTTGAGAACTAACTTTAAAGCCATAAATCTTAGAAACACGAGAAAATAATCTCCTTGACCAAACAATGAATTTAATTCTTATAAATAATCTTTAGTGTTTTATATACTTTCATCATAAACTCTAAACTATAATAATAATAAATAATAATAATATTAAACATTTATTCGCAACAGGCATTTTATTACTCTTACAAAAGGAATATTCACAAGAAATGTAAAAGAAAATATTTGAGTGAAAGAAAGATAAAAATTAAAAGATGAAAATTAAGTTGGTTGAAAAAAAGTATCTAAATTAATTAATTACTTTCCAAGAGAAAATATACATTCTAAGGTTTTTGACTTAAGCACACTATATGCGAAATAAATATCAGCACAATATTGGATTCGATAGTAAGCGCGAATATTTTTTATACTGGGCGAGTTAGTATGATAGTTCGCATATGGTGTACTGTATGAGAATGTTAGTGAGTTTCTAGCGTTACATTAATGCACTCTGAAACATAATTGTTCTAACATATTAGCCACGTCCAAATTGTTGTGCACTAGTTTACATAAAACATAAATATTGGCAGCATATTATATTCCTTAAGTAAATCTTTATATGAACAACCACGACGAGGATAGACACAATTATTCTTAAAATATAGTTCAATTATCAATGCACCATTGATTTAATTTATCTAAATCAAGTTGCAAAGCAATGTAGTCACAGACAGAGTGAATAGTTCTATAAATTTTTATATCATCTGAGTATGATAAAATGTTACAATTAACTGCATCAGATACGTTATTAGTAAACAATATGAACAACAGAGGACCCAAATTTGATCCTTATGGTACACCACTTTTAGCAATATAGCTCTTCAACGTATTACCTTTAATAACTGCATGTTGTGGCCGATCCGCTAGGTACGACTTAATAACTGTAACCATATTGTAAGGTAGCTCAAATGATGACTTAAGCTTTCTAATCATGTGAAATTCGGTCAAAAGCCTTAGAAAGATTATTACATCAGTTTGGTATCTTTTGTTCATGCTAAGAGATATACCTTGTAAAATGCACATTAGATTAGTTATTGTAGATCGTTTAGGTATAAATGTTGATTGGTTGATATTTTATGTTTTACTGAAGCATAGGTATAAGTAGGTAGCTAAAATCTGCTCGAAAACCTTAGAAAAATTACATAATAAACAAATTGGTCGGTAGCTAGTAATGTCAGATTGATCACCTTTCTTAAAACCGGGATGACTTTTACCATCTTCCAACACGAAGAAAAAACACCAGTTTGCAAGATAATATTAAATATATGAGTAATTGGTTTAGCAAGAATGATAGCGGTATCCTTTTCAAAAAAAACTGAGGCATATTATTGCTTCCATGGTGAATTTGGCCTTGGATCTTTGTAATTCTTTCAGTAACATGTCTTATTAATAAATTCCCCATACAATCCAATCCTCGGATTGATTGGACGCCTTGCTGTAATTAGTATTAAAATGGTCGGCAAACGCTTGAGCAAACTGAGGACCTTGATTAGGACACATCCCCTGCCACGTCATCACTGATGTTACCTTGTCATTTTTTCTTCCGTTATTAAGAAAACTCCAACATTTAGTTGGGTCTAAAGCTATGCTTTGTTCTGAAGGTTCAATATACTTATTGAAAGCTAATTTAATATTTCTTTTTAAATTAAACTCAGCTTCTCGGAGCCTCGTCTTCGAACGTTCACATCTGAAATGACGATAGACCTTTAGACATGTACTTTTCGAATTGCCCTTATGATGTTCTGATTAAAGTATACCGGGTACCAATTTTGTCTTTTGGATATTGATTTAGGAATTCTTCTGTCCATTGCTTTATAAATGTTATTATACAGAATCTTACAAGCTACTTCAGTTATTTTGGAATTATATAAATTATCACAAGTAATATCATAAGTGATGGCAATTTACTCGAATAAATTTTGTTTTTGCATGAAAGTTTCTTGCTTAGCGATTTTAATGAGAGCAACTGTTAGTTGCTCGAATAAAAATCGCAAATAAGCAACAAACTTGAATGCGCTAAAAACATAATTTATTCCGATTTAATTGCCATCACGAATGGTATTTGGAAAGACTATTCCACGACTTGAAACGAATATCGGTAAATGGTTCAATATTTATATTAAAATTTTAATGAAAATCTCCTGCAGTATTTTGGTCGAAAAATTCGACATTGATTAAATAACACCTCCCTTATAATCATTTGCATTTACCTTCTTCATATTATACGCCCAGTCATCATAATCGCGGCAAGAGTTTCCATTGAAGTTTTGCTAACAACTGGTAGTTTTTATCGGCGCAGAATTCTTCAAATCGTTTCCAAACACACGATCTCGTTTTAGTTTTATTTTTTGGTACAGAACTTGCCACCGTCGCATTTATTATGGATGATGAAGTGTTACCAAACCTTTTGATTTTATAACCTACTTGCAACTGACATACGTAGAAACAACGTTTTTCGCTTTTTTATCAAGGCTAATTCAATTTATTTGTCGGAAAATAGCTAACTTCAGGTTATTCAGGTGAATAAACAGCAACTTGCTGTTTATTCACTTATAAAGTGACGTGATTGGTTAAAAAATAACACATGCATCCTTTTCATTGGCTACATGCAATAGGAATGGAATAGTCCCAATTAATTTTGCAGAGGTCCTGGTAGAGTAGACGAAAATCAGCCTTTCGAATATTATATTTAAAACTGTTTTCCGAAGATAAAAAACGGGGCATTTTGTCAGTAATACAGTTTAAGGCAATTTCCATTGATGGATGATACGGATCAGCATTTATAAGTGGGTTCACACGTCTTGTTACTTCAACCTCAAATTTTTTGTTAGCAATAACAAAATTAAGTATTCTGTCAATGCTGTTAGTTTGTTAATTATAATAATAATAATAATAATAATAATAATAATAATAATAATAACGAACTTTATTTCAAATACAAATGCAGTACAGTTTAACAAAAATAATAAAAACGTAATTAGCTATTTCAAATCTAATGGCGCAGTTCAGTCTTTGGCTAGTAAGCCGGGACTGTTTTTCAACTTAACCATTGTAGAGGTTTAGATAAAAGTAAATTTCACGAGTGTAGAAGAAGCGTATTTATATAATTTTATAATAATGATTAATGTTAGTCCGTAAATAATGAGGTTAGAAGTAGGAGTCACTTATACACACTTATAACAGGCCGATACAAATTCAAATGCTTTTAAGGTGTTTGGCATACTGTTTTCGAAAATATAAGGCACATTTCGCTTTACACGCTTGTGGTATCTTATTGTACACTTTAGAAATTTGAATTGAAAATGATCTTTCTGCAAAGGATGATTTGTGTTGAGGTGGAGTTAATAAACCTCTAAAGCGTACATTAAGTGAATGAACGTCAGAGCGAAATTTAATTTTATGGTATAGATAGGCGGAGTTTTGTATTGGATTATTTTATGGCAGAATGTGGCAAAATGGAGTAGACGGCGATCACTCATCTTGAGCCAACCTATATCTTGTAACTTATGACTTATATGCTGGGATTTCCTAATACCAAAGATTAGTCTTAAACAGGAATTTTGTAAAAGTTGAATTTTATCAATAGTTTTTTTATCTAAACAAAAGTGGTATACTACATCGCAATAGTTAAAATGGGACAAGACCAAAGATTCACATAGTATAGTTTTTAGCCTCAGAGATAAACAATGCCGATTTATATATATACATATTAACCTAAGATTTATGTAACCTTTTCTAATACAACAATTGTCTTTCACAGGGATTTTTTCCAAGCGGATGGAAAATATCCCTGTGAAAGACAATTGTTAATAATATGTGTTACGTAAGGGGTAATGAATGGACAACATAATTTGAGCATTTTAGCGCTGATGCCATCACTGCCTGGTGAACCCTCTGATAAATTATTAATTATAGTATTTACAATATTTCAGATTCACTTACTTCAGTAAATGAAAACCTTCGTTTGTGGGGATTAAGTAAATGTGAGCTATAGTATTGGTTTAATTTAGAGCTATTTATAGAAGTGGTAGGAATGCAGTTTACAAAATAATTATTAATCAAATATGATTAACCGTGTTAGACATAAATATATGTCTAACACGGTAGAGTTTTCAACATCAGAATACTCCCCACGACAAATATTAAGTTTTTTTAACTCTTTCCATAACACTTTAGAGTTATTTGCTCTCAAGCTATGCTCAAAATATGCTTTCTTTTCTTTATTAAGACTAGATGTCGTTAAATTACGAAGAGATTTGTAATACTCCCAATGATTTGGATCTTGTGTTCTTTTAAATCTATCGAGGGCATTATTACGGAGGTCTATTAATTTTCTAATCTGTTAGCCATGGACAATACTTTTTGTAAATCTTGTTGTTTTTAAAGGTGCATGGAGATTAGATAAGTCCAAAAGCGTTGCAGATAATTAATAAATTTTGTCATCAATATTAGCTAGAAAGTAAATAAAGTCAAAGTTACAATGGGGAAGGTCAGTGTTGAGGTCATTCACATTAATTTCTCTAAAAGGCCTGTAGGTGAGTGTTACTGGTTTAATTTAAGGTCTTATAACTCGGATGTCACATGAGATCATATTGTGGTCCGAATAATTGTGCAAACTATCACAAGCTACATTACAAATTTGCTGACTATTAGTAATAATTAAATCAATAAGTGTTGATGTAGTATTAGTTACTCTAGTAGGATTGTCAATAATTTGGTTAAGTGAGTAAAGTAAGTTAATATTTAAATCGCCAAAACAGAAAAAAATTATCAGTTCTAAGAATTAAATTACTAAAAGATACTTCTAGTGAATTCAGAAAACTAGAAACGTTTAAAGTAGGAGGTCTATAAATAGCTCCTACAATAAAAGTGACTTTATGTATAGAAAATGTCATCCATAATTGCTCAATTGAGTGATTGCTGTCAATTATTCTGTACTTTATATAGTTTTTTATATAAAAAGCTACACCCCCACCTCTTGAGAGTCTATCTCTTCGTATCAGTTTATAGCCATCAATGTGGCACCTGAGATACTTTCGTTTAGCCAGGTTTCACTCAGTGCGATAATATCATAATTTCCAGAAATAATGTGCCGTTTAAGTAAATCAAAATTAACAAGTAGCGATCTACAATTTATGCCTGCAAATTTAAATCTGGTCATAGTAGTAGTGCATCCTACAAAACAACGCAAATATAGAAATTTGATACAATAAACGAATTGTATAAGCCGATAAAGTAGATCACAAATAAACCGTGACAAGTGTCAAATAATCCGAGTGAGGAAAGGATAATTAATTGTACCTCAATATATACTTTTATAAATATAAAACAACTAAATAGTAGCCGCAGATATACTGATATTTAAACAAAAACAAACTCAAATTATTAATACTAAAGAACGGTTAATTTTAATCAAGTCAGTATTTAATTTTATAACTATAAAATAAACTAAATAGTATTTCGCAGAAATACTGGAATATAAACAAAACAAAATTAGAATTATTAATTATTACCAAATAACCGTTAATTGTTAGTATTACGTTTATAAAAATAAAATAAAATAAATAGTATGTATTCTACAAAAGTATTGAAATATAATAAAAAACAAAATGAAATTATTAGTATAAATCTAGTGATTTAATTATATTTTGATATAATTGAATCGCTTAATTATTACCCGAGTATGGCAATGACAATAATAAACATAAATTAATTTCCTCGAACCAAAAGTATTCTAACAAAAACATAAAAAAAATATGTATTATATTTACTGATTTCAATAGAGGTGATAGTGGTGTCCTCGTAATCACTCATAGCTTCCGAATATGGTTCATCCAGTTCTTGACGTTTGATGCGTACAATTTTGCCTTCTGATTTATGATAAAATTCGCCATTTTTCGTCCAAATGTTCCTGTGTCCATATTTTTGCTGCGCAATCTTAAAGAGTTCGTTTCTGCGCTTAGTTAGGTCTTCTTTGAGAACAATTTTAGATCCTTTAAGATTTTTCCTTTTCGATAAGACCAAATTTCGTATTTTTTGGTTGCGAAATTTAACGATGACAGTTTTTTCCGCGGTAGCCGGAGGTCCTGTGGCAAAGCATCCTTCAATATCACCCTCGCGGAGCGTTATTTTTAATTTTGATGATACTATGTCCATAACCGAATTTTCGATTTGATGTTGAGATAGATTTTTTGTTGCCATTCCGTGAACGCGTATGTTTTGCGAGCGCGAACGTTGTTCGAGTTCGTCGCACCGTTCCTCCAGCTGGGAGATTTTATTAATCAGTTTTTTGTTTACACGATCACATTCTTTAAATTTAGAGTTGAATGAGGCGGATATATTTGCGATTAATTCACTAAAAAAAATCCTTATCGTTTAGTAAGGGTTTAATCAATTGTTTAGCAGAAGTTTCGTTTAGCACCAATCTAGCTTCACTTCGTGTACTGGGCATTTTGATGGTAGAATACACTGGTTTCTAATGAATAACACACTATTGCGGACTCGGAAGAAAACACGTCTACTCTGTTCGACTACAAATCGCAATCTCTTTCAATATGATTGTATTGTGACAAGTCATAGGAGTCCAAGAAACTTGTAAATGATGTCAATGTGTAAACTCTAACATAGGAACTTCTTTACCAATTTGCACCAAAATATTGCATTATTTTAAAATTATCTTCTTTCTATATCATAAATTAAGCAGTAATGGATAACTTTAAATATTTTTATAACATTATTCATTTATAATTTTGAATAATTTTGGGAACAAACAGCACAATACTCATAAAATTTTAAATATTTCACTTATTTTTGTGAGCTTAACGTTTTTAGTAATATCAATTTTTACATTTTTCCAATTTTCGCTACTGTTTTAGAAATTATACAATTCAATGTATAACGTTTTATTATCACTCATACGCACGAGTAATTTAATAAGTTTGCAAGGGATATGTAATATTTATTGAGATATGTCGAGAGTAAGCTAGGATATGAAATAAATAATTGCCATATGTCAAGAAGTAAACATTTTATTCGGAGTATTTAAAAGTACAACACTCCGGTTGTGGCGCATTCGGTTGCGGCCGAAATAGCGTTAGTGAGAGTGCAGTATCGTTAGTTCAGGTCAGCAGTTGGATGGGTGTACTAATCAAGATTAGGATACAATTGATAATGCTTTAAAGTGACTGGGCGACCTTTTAAAGTAACAAGCCCATTTACACACACAAATACAGAAATAACACGGCGGAAGGACCACGTGGTTGACAGCCAAAAACTACTATTACTACTACTACTGAAAAGTACACTAAGTCAATAAATACTTTCAAGTGGAATATCAAGACTACATTAGCATGATGAATACATAATTTTTACAAATTTATATATAGAGAAAAATTTTCACTTGAAAATTAATTTTATGAGCTTCATAAGTAACAAATAATGAATGGGATAAAATTAAATGTTTTCAGATTTTGCAGATGTATGAATTCTTGACCATATACTAGTTCTTTTAGGCATAGGCATTCTTTTCAATTATGATATTTAAGTCATGTTAATTGAATAACTTGTAATGGGTACGGACTCGCAAGTAGTTAGAAGTGCTAGCTTGTGGCCATTCGTGAAAAGGGGTAGTTTTAGAAGCAATGGGATGGGAGTTACGAGGGTGCCATGGTGTTTGAACGCTAGTCACGTGCGATGTCACACCGGGTCACCAGTGAAAGAGTCTCAAGGATGCCTCAATTTGTACGCAGAGCAATCCTCCCCCTTTCCTGTTCACCTTAAATGTAATATTTCCGAGGATCTCCGTGGCAAATTGAATATTATATATCTTGATATTCTGACACGACCTGTAACTCGTATTGTGTATGTGTGTGATATATATCCTACAGATATCCGTATGTATAGATTTATCCTTGATTTTGAGTATTGTTGACAAATCCTAAATACGTGTTCTCTACGATCCCCGAGCCCTAGACGTCGGAAGGAAATCTGCCGGATTTTTATGGTCCCTGGCATTACGTCGTAACCCCGTTTCGTCTGTTATTGCATTAAATTTAAACTCTCCGCGTACGCCCGCACTCCTGCCGTTGCATGAATTCCTTTAAAAGCCAAAATATCTACGTTATTTTAATTCCCAATAAAACAACATAAACACGCGCACCCGCCGGGGTATTATTATAACGTGAAATCTTATTTTGCAACATTGGCATCCGAGCACTAATAATAAACGAACTTAGTGCGGAGGCGATGGCGGTGCATAAGTTTAATTTGCCCGCTGCTCGCTTTTCCTTCCACTTCAGGAATTAATACTCCGCAAAATTACATCAAGAGAATAGGGATGTATTAGGAATTAGTTTTATTTGTAGTATTTGTTATTAAATTTTGATTCTAATATTGTTTCAAACGAAATATCATCATTTTACTGATTGGGAAAAATGCCTACAGTATTATAATACATTTTTGGACAGCCTAATTTAAAGTCTAGAAATTAGTAAAGATAATTTTTAACACGATCGGTTAAATTCTCACGTAACCCTTGGTGAAACATTTTTATGTTAATTAAGCCGGGAGAATTGAGAATTTTTAATTTTACTATTTTCATTTAAAATTCTTCTTTTTAGACAGAGATGAGTAATCAATAAAACATATTTCTAGGTAATTAACGAAAGCTTTTTGATTTAATTATTTTCCTTGTTTCTAACTTATAACAACTCAAGCTTTATTACGTGTATAATAACTATATATTTTTGTAAAAGTTATTGTTCATTGGTATATTTTAGAATAAAAATATTTATTACGTAGTCTAAACTTAAAATTCTCATATCTCATGTACGCGTTTTTCCAACAGTAAACCGAAACTATTTCAATAAATCATGCGCCGAATTTGTAATTTATGCAATCTGATCATATTGGCACCATATTAATATCGCCTCGCGCAAACTGCTTTGATAAACGACTTTAAAATAGATTCAGAACTTTATGTATAATGGGCGATTTTAATTATGCGTATTATTTATTGTTATAAGCATGCGAATGACACGCGATATCATGCGAGGCCGTGTGTGCGTGGGCGTGCGTGTATGTGTGCAGATTAGTAGCACATGTTGTACGCCGTGTGTATTGTTGTTTTGGGAATTTATTATTTTCGGAATGCCGCCAAACTTTGCAAATAACTCATAATTCTGCACCCCCTTATTAAATTATGTGCTCGCTTGTGTGGGTCCATTACAGAATTTGCACAAAATACGGAAATCTCCTATTTTACGAATTTATGAACGTTTAATTAATTATTTACACGTTAATGTGCGCTCATACATTGTGACCCAAAAGCGTCTACGTAAACAATATATCGATTGAATACCAATTTTGATTGGCAGATTGATTAGAAACTGTAGTATTGGGATAATGCAGAATATTCTATTGAAGGTAAACGGTGAATCCTGCAAGGCTGTTATAAAGGGCAAATATTATAAGAGGTTTATAAAAATACTAATCTACATTACTGGATTCATTATAGCTGATTAATAAATATTGTAACCCAACAATTAAGTAATTGAGGCATCTAAATAATTCAGGTAGCGATAATAATAATTTCCATTAAAAATTAAATGTAATTATAAAAAACAATTATATTATTTATAATATGTATTCTAACATTTGTTTAAAATATTAACTGAATAAAATGATGATTTGACATATTAAATTAATGTTGACAATATAAATTGTTAAACACATATTGTGTTTATTTTAATATGTTTGGCTTGTAATAAGATTATTTGGGTCAAATGTAAGCTCATGCAAAGTCAAAAATATAAAAAATTGATAAAATTATAAATATACACTAATTTTTAAAATACTATTAACACGGTAATCAAATTATAACTAATGTCTTTTTCTTAAGAATGTCGTACGTACGTTGGCTAAAATGGCTTTAGAATTTTTGGAATTTAAAACCTCGAGAATCTTTACAATCTTAAAATTTTTTAGACATTTAAAATCTGTAGAGGTTTCATTCCAATGTTTTTTCTTATATAATTGGGTCTTTATATATTTATATTATGATATAATATTTAAAAAATGGATTCTTTCACTTTGGATCATAAGAATCTTAAGATTAAGTATTTGTAGAAAAGATATAATTTGTATAATAAGAAACCTTTATTAATTTTAAAAAATATTCAGGACTATTAGAACATTTTTTTTTCAGAGAAACTTTTAGATAATATTTGAGATTTGCTTTGTAATTTTAAGTACCTTAAATTCTTTAGAATATTTAGAATCTTTAGAATATCTAGAATTTTTAGAATCTTTAGAAAGTTTAGAATCGTAAGAATGTTTAGAATATTTAGTATCTTTTAAATCTTTAGGATCTTTAGGTTTTTTAAAATCTTTACAAGTTTAAGAATTTTTAGAATCGTTAAATTCTTTAGAAATTGTAGAATTTTTGGAATCTTTTTTAAGAAAATTTACAATCTTCGAAATCTTTAGACTTCTAAAATCTGCAGAGGTTTAATTAATAATTTTCATGCATTACTAAGAATTAGTATATTATTATAATACATAATTAAAAAAAAAAATGAAAATTTCACTCTAAATCTTATGAATCTTTCAATTTTTAGGAAACATAAAATTTTCATAATTTTAAAATTTTATAATCATTAAAACATTCAGGACTTTAAGAACATTATTTTTCTGAGAGTTTCCTTCAAACAATATTTGATAAATTGCTTTGTAATTGTAAGTATCTTAAATTATTTAGAATATTTAGAATATTTAAAGTATTTAGAATCTCTGAATTCTTTAGAAACTATAGAATTTTTCATAATCTCCGAAATCTTGTATTTTTCTTATATCATTGTTTCTTCAAGTTTGTAATTTAAATAATAATTTCATGCATTACCAAGAATCTTAAAATGTTTTACATTTATAATATAATACTTAAAAATGCAATCTTTCACATTAAATCATAAGAATTTTTCCATTTTTTAGGATCATTAGATTAGAGTATTTTCAGAAAACATATTATTTATTTGAGAAATTGCTTTGTAATTTTAAGTATCTTAAATTCTTTAAGTTCTTTAGATACTTTAGAATCTTTAGAATCTTTAGAATATTTAGAATCTGTAGAATCTTTAGAATCTTTAGAATCTTTAGAATCTTTAGAATATTTAGAATCTTTAGAATCTTTATAATCCTTAGAATCTTTAGAATCTTTAGAATCTTTAAAATCTTAAAATCTTTGGAATGTTTCAAATCTTTGTGTTATTCGTTAGACTGTAGCTCGAAAATAATTATCAATTAATGTATTATATTCTTTAACTTATTCTTCTTTTTCTCTTTCATTTCACCCTATATTTTTAGTTTTGTTTGCTTTTTCCTTTAATGTTCACTTGCAACTTTTTCTCATTATCTTCTTCATTCTCTTTTAGTAATTGCAAATTACGTGACAAAAAATCTTAAGGTTCTTAAAATTTTCTATCGTTCAAAAACAATACAATTTCTATAATTAAAAATTTTAAGACCTCAAAATTGAGAATCTTTAGAATTTTTAGAATTTTTACAATCTTTAGAACATTTAGAATCTTTAGATCCTTTAGAATCTTAAGAATCTTTAAAATCTTTAGAATCTTTAGAATCTTTAGAATCTTTATAATCTATAAAATCTTTAGTATCTTTAAAATATTTAGAATCTTTACCTCCTTTCTTTTATTTAAATTTTCACTACTTTTCCCTTTTCCATATTTGTAGAAACTTAAAGCTCGATTATGAGTACCAATTAATGAATAACAGTCTTCTTCAACTTGTTCTCATTTTTTTCTTTTATCTCACTCTCATTTTCAGTTTTGTTTGCTTTTTTCTTTAACGTTCATTTTCATTTTTTTTTATTCTCTTCTAATAATTGCAAATTATTTGACATTAAATCGTAGGATTCTTAAAATGTTTTACCGTCTTCAAAAGCAATTAAATTTTAGATTCTTGCGATCTTTAGCATGGTTAGTATCTTTAAAATATTTCAAATCTTTAGAATCTTTATGGTTTTTAGAGTAATTAGCATCTTTAGAATACAATAACTGTTGAAACCTTTTTTCAAACTATATTTCTATGTTTAGATATATATTTCGAGTGCTAGGCACTCATTATGAAATTCAGACACATCAATTTTTAAAGTAATTAATATTCCACATATATGAAATGAGGGACACACACAAACATCCATGGATCTGGACGATGAATTCTTCCTTCGAAGAATGGTGTCAGGCCCGTGGCCCATGATCAAGTCACTCTTGTCACTAAGCCAAAGCGGCCCCCATTAAATATCTTTTATTTGATTATTTTAACTAATAAGACCCATTACCGATTTTTGTGAATTTATCTTTTTCGATTAGTATTGGTAAGATTTGCTAATAGTCTGAAAAGTAGAAGAAGAAGTAGAACTATGTGAGAGACTGTTTTGAGTGATTTGCTTTTTGACAAAATATATAAAACTGTGTATTGTGAATCTAAGTTGGCATGGATGCGCTAAATTTTTAAAGGAGTGTGGGCTGTGTGTTATAGCAAAAATCACAAGCACTCATCCTTTTGCTGCTCTTCAACCGATTCCTTGTGCTCGTGGAGTAAGGGACTGCCGTCATAGTCGATTTGCGAAAAACACCTCCAGCCAATTTTTCTTCTGTGTGAGATAATTGGTAGGGTTGGGAGAGAACAACAGACAGCCACGTGCGGATTTACAGAAAATACTACTGGATTTTGGGGTGTTACCTTGGATTTAGTGCTCTGGGATTATTGCGCTCTGGTTCAACAGAATGTACAAAGTTTTTGCCTTTGATCTATTGAAATACGTTTTATACTTTGGTTGGATTTTATCCAACCACTCTCGCATTTCAATGCTGGGATAGGGCGAAAATCAGGGACACCATAAGAACCATAACAACTTGGTTATAACAAAACGTAAAAAAAAAACTAGATGATAGACGAAATTCTGTAAATAATTGATGAAAGAAAAATAAGTAAGTGCATCAATATAAGATATAAAGAAAAAGATAGAGCTGCCGAAAACATCAAAAAGGTAAAAGAAAGATGGTTTAACAAAAAGTACCAAGAAACAGAAGAACTTGAAAGAACGCATGATAACCACCACATTCACAAAAATATCAAGGAAATTACACAATAATATAAAAAGAAGCAATTTAGCATATTTATTTGTAATTTATATGACATTATATCTAAGACCTCACCTGAATACAAACCTATTTTGCTGTATTATAAAAGGCAATACAATATGCATTTAAGGAAAGACCGATCCAACTATTATAATAATAAAATAGCATCATCCACAGATAAATGCGAAACTGCATGGTTAAGGAGATAACATCTGCTGTTAAACACTAAAGTAGAATAGGGCTTAATATTGAATCAAATGTAATGAATGAATATTTTATAAATTCATCTTCAAATATGTTAAAAACATTACCAGCGGGTAATACAATAGACAGCACAATGTACTTACTTTCAATAACAACAGATGATGTTAGTTAAGTATTGTTCAAAGCCTACAAATATACAATTGCGCAGATGTCGATGGTATTTCTTCAAATATACTTTAAAATGTACTCATTTTATCGCGGAATAATTATGCTCTAAACTAATGTATCATTTCAAAATGATATTTTTCCAAAGATATTAAAATTAAGAAACAGGATGGTGGTGACCGTTACTATGTGGTATTTCATTTTCAAATGTAGGATGAAATAAAACACAATTTTCTATGTTTTTTACCACGGTATATTAATGATTTTACATTAATGAATTATGTTCGACTATAGTTTCGACTCTTTCAAGTCATTATCAAGTGAATTGATTTTAAAAATACAGAGGTATATATAGGCAGGTTACAGGTAGGTAATTATGGCGGTGCGATTTACGGCGAAATTCAAGGGCGGTACATTAAGCGGGATTTTTGGGGCGCGTTGTGTTAAGTGGATTATGCTAGTTGAAATAAGCTGGAATTATACAAATCAGTCTGTTCATTTAAGAGATTAACGTTAACGGCTTTTCTTTTTCTTGAGATTTCTAAAGCTTCTAGCATGTCGAGTTTTGGGCCTTTATTACAGGTGTGCAGTATCTTCAACTTGTCTAATGGCGGGAAACTATGTTTTTGGTCTAGGCTGTGGTTTGAAAAGGAACTATTGTTGTGGTGTAATCTGAATGCTCGGAAATGTTCTTTATATCTCGTTTCGAAGTTTCTTCCGGTTTGCCCTACGTATAAACTATTGCACTCTGGACATTCTAATTGATATACTCCTGATTTTTTTTTTACAAAATCAAAAACAAT